>JAGSMR010000104.1:0-600000 GCA_029286605.1 Sericinus montela
ATCCATAAGGTCAGAGTTAAACGTTTGCCAGCTCCCCTGGATGACTGACGATGTGCGGAGGGCAATGGACAGGCGAAACTGAACTTTCTTGCGATTCAAGAGGTCTCGTTTTGAAGAAAACTGGTTGTCTTTTAAAATGGCTAGGAACAGGTGTAACCAGATGGTACGAACTGCTAAACGCCGATACTTCCTAAACAATATAACTAACTCTTCACCAGCTGATGTGTGGAAATTTCTCAATTCGATGGGTGTAGGTAAATCACCTATCATGGAGTATGGTCCTTCTCTTTCCACGATGATTTGAATCTATACTTTACTGCTACTACTGCAATGGACCCTACCATCCGGGCACAAACCATAGCATACATTGCTTCAATGCAGTCTCCGCCACATCCCTGTCTTTAATTTCTCTCCCGTGAATCAGGATGAGGTACGTAAGGCAGTACTGGCAATTAAATCCAGGGCCGTGGGATGCGATGAGGTTAGTAGGGTTATGATAGCCAACATCCTTGAATTTATACTTCCTGCTATCACTCACATTATTAATTTCTCCTAGACTCTGGACAATATCCCTCTCTTTGGAGAAAGGCTTTCGTGCGACCTCTCCCAAAGTACCTAATCCTACACTTCCTCATCATTTCCGTCCTATTTCAATATTGCCATTTCTCTCTAAAATTTTGGAAGCCTGTGTACATAAGCAAATTTCCAAATTTGTATATGAACATAACCTACTGAGTAACTTTCAGTCTGGGTTTCGTCCTGGCCACAGCACCACAACTGCACTACTTAAAATCACTGATGATATTCGTGAGGGTATGGAGAAGAAGAAAGTTACAGTTATGGTGCTTGTGATTTTCGAATGCTTTTAACACAGTCGACCATGATATCCTTCTTGCAATTTTTCTAACTTTAAATTCCTTCCACGGTATTGGAGTGGTTATCTTCTTATCTTCGCGGACGTCAGCAATCGGTCTATATGGGACAAAAGACCTCTCAATGGGCGGGACTAGGTTGTGGCGTTCCGCAAGGCAGTACTCTTTTCTCCCATTATCTTCTCAATTTTTATAAATTTTATCACTTCTAATATTAATTGTTCGTACCATCTGTATGCAGACGACCTGCAGATTTATGTACAGTCTGATATTGAAGAACTCCAAGATGCAATTAATAAATTAAATGACTGTCTGAAAGCAGTATCAGACTGGTCCTTACGCTTTGGAGTATCTGTGAATGTAGCTCAAGGAGAGCTTCTGCTGCATCCAGTACTATCATTGTTGCCATTGTGATCATAGACATTTTGAGGCATGAATTATTCGTGACATATAGGTTATGGATGAAATTCCGGAGAGGTATTAAATAATATTACTTTATTTTCTAAACGACTTGTAAAAATCTTCTGCAGGGCTTAGTGTTCTTTTAATATAATGTACTCCCATCCATCTGGCAGTCGTTCCTACAACTGTCCATGTAGCTCAAGGAGAGCTTCTGCTGCATCCAGTTCTATCATTCTTGCATTTGTGAACATAGACAATTAAGCTTCAGAAAACTATTATAATCAGTCATTTATGTACATACTCCTAAGTACTATATTATAGATAATAAAAAACTAGACTCACATCTATCTGGCAGTCGTTCCTACATCTGTCCATGTAGCTCAATGAGAGCTTCTGCTGCATCCAGTACTATCATTGTTGCCATTGTGATCATAGACATTTTGAAGCATGAATTATTCGTGACATATAGGTTACGGATGAAATTCCGGAGAGGTTTTAAATAATATTTCTTTATTTTCTAAACAACTTGTAAAAATCTTCTGGAGGGCTTAGGGCTCTATTAATATAATGTACTGACATCCATCTGGCAATCCTTCCTACATCTGTCCATGTAGCTCAAGGAGAGCTTCTGCTGCATCCAGATCTATCTTTGTTGCCATTTTGATCATAGACATTTTGAAGAATGAATTATTCGTGGCATATAGGTTATGGATGAAATTCCAGAGAGGTTTTAAATAATATTACTTCATTTACTAAAAGACTTGTAAAAATCTTCTGCAGGGCTTAGGGCTCTATTAATATAATGTACTCATATCCATCTGGCAATCCTTCCTACATCTGTGCATGTAGCTCAAGGAGAGCTTCTGCTGCATCTAGTTCTATAATTGTTGCATTTGTGAACATAGACAATTTAGCTTCAGAAAACTATTATAGTCAGTCATTTATGTACATACTCCTAAGTACTATATTATAAATAATAAAAAATAGACTCACATCCATCTGGCAATCCTTCCTACATCTGTCCATGTAGCTCAATGAGAGCTTCTGCTGCATCAGTTCTATCATTGTTGCCATTGTGATCATAGATATTTCAAAGCATGAATTATTCGTGACATATAGGTTATGGATGAAATTCCGAGAGGTATTAAATAATATTACTTCATTTACTAAAAGACTTGTAAAAATCTTCTGCAGGGCTTAGGGTTCTATTAATATAATGTACTCACATCCATCTGGCAGTCGTTCCTACATCTGTCCATGTAGCTCAATGAGAGCTTCTGCTGCATCCAGTACTATCATTGTTGCCATTGTGATCATAGATATTTCAAAGCATGAATTATTCGTGACATATAGGTTATGGATGAAATTCCGAGAGGTATTAAATAATATTACTTTATTTACTAAAAGACTTGTAAAAATCTTCTGCAGGGCTTAGGGCTCTATTAATATAATGTACTCATATCCATCTGGCAGTCGTTCCTACATCTGTGCATGTAGCTCAAGGAGAGCTTCTGCTGCATCAGTTCTATCATTGTTGCCATTGTGATCATAGACATTTTGAAGCATGAATTATTCGTGACATATAGATTATGGATGAAATTCCGAGAGGTATTAAATAATATTACTTTATTTTCTAAACGACTTGTAAAAATCTTCTGGAGGGCTTAGGGCTCTATTAATATAATGTACTCATATCCATCTGGCAATCCTTCCTACATCTGTCCATGTAGCTCAATGAGAGCTTCTGCTGCATCAATTTCTATCATTGTTGCTATTGTGATCATAGATATTTCAAAGCATGAATTATTCGTGACATATAGATTATGGATGAAATTCCGAGAGGTTTTAAATAATATTACTTTATTTACTAATAGACTTGTAAAAATCTTCTGCAAGGCTTAGGGTTCTATTAATATAATGTACTCATATCCATCTGGCAATCCTTCCTACATCTGTCCATGTAGCTCAATGAGAGCTTCTGCTGCATCAATTTCTATCATTGTTGCTATTGTGATCATAGATATTTCAAAGCATGAATTATTCGTGACATATAGATTATGGATGAAATTCCGAGAGGTTTTAAATAATATTACTTTATTTACTAATAGACTTGTAAAAATCTTCTGCAGGGCTTAGGGTTCTATTAATATAATGTACTCATATCCATCTGGCAATCCTTCCTACATCTGTCCATGTAGCTCAATGAGAGCTTCTGCTGCATCAATTTCTATCATTGTTGCTATTGTGATCATAGATATTTCAAAGCATGAATTATTCGTGACATATAGATTATGGATGAAATTCCGAGAGGTTTTAAATAATATTACTTTATTTACTAATAGACTTGTAAAAATCTTCTGGAGGGCTTAGGGCTCTATTAATATAATGTACTCATATCCATCTGGCAATCCTTCCTACATCTGTCCATGTAGCTCAATGAGAGCTTCTGCTGCATCAATTTCTATCATTGTTGCTATTGTGATCATAGATATTTCAAAGCATGAATTATTCGTGACATATAGATTATGGATGAAATTCCGAGAGGTTTTAAATAATATTACTTTATTTACTAATAGACTTGTAAAAATCTTCTGCAGGGCTTAGGGCTCTATTAATATAATGTACTCATATCCATCTGGCAATCCTTCCTACATCTGTCCATGTAGCTCAATGAGAGCTTCTGCTGCATCAATTTCTATCATTGTTGCTATTGTGATCATAGATATTTCAAAGCATGAATTATTCGTGACATATAGATTATGGATGAAATTCCGAGAGGTATTAAATAATATTACTTTATTTACTAATAGACTTGTAAAAATCTTCTGCAAGGCTTAGGGTTCTATTAATATAATGTACTCATATCCATCTGGCAATCCTTCCTACATCTGTCCATGTAGCTCAATGAGAGCTTCTGCTGCATCAGTTCTATCATTATTTGCCATTGTGATCATAGATATTTCAAAGCATGAATTATTCGTGACATATAGATTATGGATGAAATTCCGAGAGGTATTAAATAATATTACTTTATTTACTAATAGACTTGTAAAAATCTTCTGCAAGGCTTAGGGTTCTATTAATATAATGTACTCATATCCATCTGGCAATCCTTCCTACATCTGTCCATGTAGCTCAATGAGAGCTTCTGCTGCATCAGTTCTATCATTATTTGCCATTGTGATCATAGATATTTCAAAGCATGAATTATTCGTGACATATAGATTATGGATGAAATTCGGAGAGGTATTAAATAATATTACTTTATTTACTAATAGACTTGTAAAAATCTTCTGCAAGGCTTAGGGTTTTATTAATATAATGTACTCATATCCATCTGGCAATCCTTCCTACATCTGTCCATGTAGCTCAATGAGAGCTTCTGCTGCATCAGTTCTATCATTATTTGCCATTGTGATCATAGATATTTCAAAGCATGAATTATTCGTGACATATAGATTATGGATGAAATTCGGAGAGGTATTAAATAATATTACTTTATTTACTAATAGACTTGTAAAAATCTTCTGCAGGGCTTAGGGTTCTATTAATATAATGTACTCATATCCATCTGGCAATCCTTCCTACATCTGTCCATGTAGCTCAATGAGAGCTTCTGCTGCATCAGTTCTATCATTATTTGCCATTGTGATCATAGATATTTCAAAGCATGAATTATTCGTGACATATAGATTATGGATGAAATTCGGAGAGGTATTAAATAATATTACTTTATTTACTAATAGACTTGTAAAAATCTTCTGCAAGGCTTAGGGTTTTATTAATATAATGTACTCATATCCATCTGGCAATCCTTCCTACATCTGTCCATGTAGCTCAATGAGAGCTTCTGCTGCATCAGTTCTATCATTATTTGCCATTGTGATCATAGATATTTCAAAGCATGAATTATTCGTGACATATAGATTATGGATGAAATTCCGAGAGGTATTAAATAATATTACTTTATTTACTAATAGACTTGTAAAAATCTTCTGCAAGGCTTAGGGTTCTATTAAGTTTTATATATGTATATATATATATATATATATATATATATATATATATATATATATATATATATATATATATATATATATATATATATATATATATATATATATATATATATATATATATATATATATATATATATATATATATATATATATATATATATATATATATATATATATATATATATATATATATATATATATATATATATATATATATATATATATATATATATATATATATATATATATATATATATATATATATATATATATATATATATATATATATATATATATATATATATATATATATATATATATATATATATATATATATATATATATATATATATATATATATATATATATATATATATATATATATATATATATATATATATATATATATATATATATATATATATATATATATATATATATATATATATATATATATATATATATATATATATATATATATATATATATATATATATATATATATATATATATATATATATATATATATATATATATATATATATATATATATATATATATATATATATATATATATATATATATATATATATATATATATATATATATATATATATATATATATATATATATATATATATATATATATATATATATATATATATATATATATATATATATATATATATATATATATATATATATATATATATATATATATATATATATATATATATATATATATATATATATATATATATATATATATATATATATATATATATATATATATATATATATATATATATATATATATATATATATATATATATATATATATATATATATATATATATATATATATATATATATATATATATATATATATATATATATATATATATATATATATATATATATATATATATATATATATATATATATATATATATATATATATATATATATATATATATATATATATATATATATATATATATATATATATATATATATATATATATATATATATATATATATATATATATATATATATATATATATATATATATATATATATATATATATATATATATATATATATATATATATATATATATATATATATATATATATATATATATATATATATATATATATATATATATATATATATATATATATATATATATATATATATATATATATATATATATATATATATATATATATATATATATATATATATATATATATATATATATATATATATATATATATATATATATATATATATATATATATATATATATATATATATATATATATATATATATATATATATATATATATATATATATATATATATATATATATATATATATATATATATATATATATATATATATATATATATATATATATATATATATATATATATATATATATATATATATATATATATATATATATATATATATATATATATATATATATATATATATATATATATATATATATATATATATATATATATATATATATATATATATATATATATATATATATATATATATATATATATATATATATATATATATATATATATATATATATATATATATATATATATATATATATATATATATATATATATATATATATATATATATATATATATATATATATATATATATATATATATATATATATATATATATATATATATATATATATATATATATATATATATATATATATATATATATATATATATATATATATATATATATATATATATATATATATATATATATATATATATATATATATATATATATATATATATATATATATATATATATATATATATATATATATATATATATATATATATATATATATATATATATATATATATATATATATATATATATATATATATATATATATATATATATATATATATATATATATATATATATATATATATATATATATATATATATATATATATATATATATATATATATATATATATATATATATATATATATATATATATATATATATATATATATATATATATATATATATATATATATATATATATATATATATATATATATATATATATATATATATATATATATATATATATATATATATATATATATATATATATATATATATATATATATATATATATATATATATATATATATATATATATATCTATATATATATATATATATATATATATATATATATATATATATATATATATATATATATATATATATATATATATATATATATATATATATATATATATATATATATATATATATATATATATATATATATATATATATATATATATATATATATATATATATATATATATATATATATATATATATATATATATATATATATATATATATATATATATATATATATATATATATATATATA
Source organism: Sericinus montela (assembly GCA_029286605.1). Classification (NCBI taxonomy): domain Eukaryota; kingdom Metazoa; phylum Arthropoda; class Insecta; order Lepidoptera; family Papilionidae; genus Sericinus; species Sericinus montela. Next base: position 7,772 of record JAGSMR010000104.1, read on the forward strand.
TATATATATATATATATATATATATATATATATATATATATATATATATATATATATATATATATATATATATATATATATATATATATATATATATATATATATATATATATATATATATATATATATATATATATATATATATATATATATATATATATATATATATATATATATATATATATATATATATATATATATATATATATATATATATATATATATATATATATATATATATATATATATATATATATATATATATATATATATATATATATATATATATATATATATATATATATATATATATATATATATATATATATATATATATATATATATATATATATATATATATATATATATATATATATATATATATATATATATATATATATATATATATATATATATATATATATATATATATATATATATATATATATATATATATATATATATATATATATATATATATATATATATATATATATATATATATATATATATATATATATATATATATATATATATATATATATATATATATATATATATATATATATATATATATATATATATATATATATATATATATATATATATATATATATATATATATATATATATATATATATATATATATATATATATATATATATATATATATATATATATATATATATATATATATATATATATATATATATATATATATATATATATATATATATATATATATATATATATATATATATATATATATATATATATATATATATATATATATATATATATATATATATATATATATATATATATATATATATATATATATATATATATATATATATATATATATATATATATATCTTGTAAAAATCTTCTGCAGGGCTTAGGGCTCTATTAATAAAATAAACTCACATCCATTTGGCAGTCGTTCCTACATCTGTCCATGTAGCTCAAGGAGAGCTTCTGCTGCATCTAGTTCTATAATTGTTGCATTTGTGAACATAGACAGTTTAGCTTCAGAAAACTATTATAGTCAGTCATTTATGTACATACTCCTAAGTACTATATTATAAATAATAAAAACTAGACTCACATCCATCTGGCAGTCGTTCTACATCTGTGCATGTAGCTCAAGGAGAGCTTCTGCTGCATCCAGTACTATCATTGTTGCATTTTGAACATAGACAGTTTAGCTTCAGAAAACTATTATAGTCAGTCATTAATGTACATACTCCTAAGTACTATATTATAAATAATAAAAACTAGACTCACATCCATCTGGCAGTCGTTCCTACATCTGTCCATGTAGCTCAAGGAAACTTCTGCTGCATCAATTTCTATCATTGTTGCCATTGTGATCATAGACATTTTGAAGCATGAATTTATCGTGGCGTATACTCGTAGACTATGGATGAAATTCGGAGAGGTATTAAATAATATTACTTCATTTACTAAAAGACTTGTAAAAATCTTCTGCAGGGCTTAGGGTTCTATTAATATAATGTACTCACATCCATCTGGCAATCCTTCTACATCTGTGCATGTAGCTCAAGGAGAACTTCTGCTGCATCCAGTTCTATCAATGTTGCCATTGTGATCATAGACATTTTGAAGCATGAATTATTCGTGACATATAGGTTATGGATGAAATTCCGGAGAGGTTTTAAATAATATTACTTTATTTACAAAAAGACTTGTAAGAATCTTCTGCAAGGCTTAGGGTTCTATTAATAAAATGTACTCACATCCATCTGGCAGTCGTTCTACATCTGTCCATGTAGCTCAAGGAGAGCTTCTGCTGCATCAGTTCTATCATTGTTGCCATTGTGATCATAGACACTTTGAAGAATGAATTATTCGTGACATATAGATTAAAGATGAATCTCCGCTATAAATAATAAATGAAAATATACTCAAATCCATCACGCTGTCGCTACCTCAGCTGTCCATGCAGCTCAAAAGAGCTTCTGCTGCATCAATTTCTATCATTGTTGCATTTTGAACATAGACAGTTTAGCTTCAGAAAACTATTATAGTCAGTCATTAATGTACATACTCCTAAGTATTACATTATAAATAATAAAAACTAGACTCACATCCATCTGGCAGTCGTTCCTACATCTGTCCATGTAGCTCAAGGAAACTTCTGCTGCATCAGTTCTATCATTATTGCCATTGTGATCATAGACATTTTGAAGCATGAATTATTCGTGACATATAGGTTATGGATGAAATTCGGAGAGGTATTAAATAATACTACTTTATTTACTAATAGACTTGTAAAAATCTTCTGCAGGGCTTAGGGTTCTATTAATATAATGTACTCACATCCATCTGGCAATCCTTCCTACATCTGTGAATGTAGCTCAAGGAAACTTCTGCTGCATCCAGTTCTATCATTGTTGCCATTGTGATCATAAACATTTTGAAGCATGAATTATTCGTGACATATAGATTATGGATGAAATTCGGAGAGGTTTTAAATAATATTACTTCATTTACTAAAAGACTTGTAAAAATCTTCTGCAAGGCTTAGGGTTCTATTAATATAATGTACTCACATCCATCTGGCAGTCGTTCCTACATCTGTGCATGTAGCTCAAGGAGAGCTTCTGCTGCATCCAGTTCTATCATTGTTGCCATTGTGATCATAGACATTTTGAAGCATGAATTTATCGTGGCGTATACTGTAGACCATGGATGAAATTCCGGAGAGGTATTAAATAATATTACTTCATTTACTAAAAGACTTGTAAAAATCTTCTGCAAGGCTTAGGGTTCTATTAATATAATGTACTCACATTCATCTGGCAGTCGTTCCTACATCTGTGCATGTAGCTCAAGGAAACTTCTGCTGCATCAGTTCTATCATTATTGCCATTGTGATCATAGACATTTTGAAGCATGAATTATTCGTGACATATAGGTTATGGATGAAATTCCGGAGAGGTTTTAAATAATATTACTTCATTTACTAAAAGACTTGTAAAAATCTTCTGCAGGGCTTAGGGCTCTATTAATATAATGTACTCACATTCATCTGGCAGTCGTTCTACATCTGTGCATGTAGCTCAAGGAAACTTCTGCTGCATCAATTTCTATCATTGTTGCCATTGTGATCATAGACATTTTGAAGCATGAATTATTCGTGACATATAGGTTATGGATGAAATTCCGGAGAGGTATTAAATAATATTACTTCATTTACTATAAGACTTGTGAAAATCTTCTGCAAGGCTTAGGGTTCTATTAATATAATGTACTCACATTCATCTGGCAGTCGTTCCTACATCTGTGCATGTAGCTCAAGGAGAGCTTCTGCTGCATCAATTTCTATCATTGTTGCCATTGTGATCAAAGACATTTTGAAACATGAATTATTCGTGACATATAGATTATGGATGAAATTCGGAGAGGTTTTAAATATTACTTTATTTACTAATAGACTTGTAAAAATCTTCTGGAGGGCTTAGGGCTCTATTAATATAATGTACTCACATTCATCTGGCAGTCGTTCCTACATCTGTCCATGTAGCTCAAGGAAACTTCTGCTGCATCAGTTCTATCATTGTTGCATTTGTGAACATAGACAATTTAGCTTCAGAAAACTATTATAGTCAGTCATTTATGTACATACTCCTAAGTATTACATTATAAATAATAAAAACTAGACTCACATCCATCTGGCAGTCGTTCTACATCTGTGCATGTAGCTCAAGGAAACTTCTGCTGCATCAGTTCTATCATTGTTGCATTTGTAAACATAGACAATTTAGCTTCAGAAAACTATTATAATCAGTCATTTATGTACATACTCCTAAGTACTATATTATAAATAATAAAAAAACTAGACTCACATCCATCTGGCAGTCGTTCCTACATCTGTCCATGTAGCTCAATGAGAGCTTCTGCTGCATCAGTTCTATCATTATTGCCATTGTGATCAAAGACATTTTGAAGAATGAATTATTCGTGACATATAGGTTATTTATGAAATTCCGGAGAGGATTTAAATAATATTAATTCATTTACTAAAAGACTCGTAAAAATCTTATGCAAGGCTTAGGGCTCTATTAATATAATGTACTCACATCCATCTAGCAATCCTTCCTACATCTGTCCATGTAGCTCAAGGAGAGCTTCTGCTGCATCCAGTTCTATCATTGTTGCCATTGTGATCAAAGACATTTTGAAGCATAATTTTATCGTGGCGTATATTCGTAGACTATGGATGAAATTCCGGAGAGGTATTAAATAATATTACTTTATTTTCTAAACGACTTGTAAACATCTTCTGGAGGGCTTTGGGCTCTATTAATATAATGTATTCACATTCATCTGGCAATCCTTCCTACATCTGTGCATGTAGCTCAAGGAGAGCTTCTGCTGCATCCAGTTCTATCAATGTTGCCATTGTGATAATAAAAATTTTGAAGCATGAATTATTCGCGGCATATAGGTTATGGATGAAATTCCGGAGAGGTTTTAAATATTACTTTATTTACTAAAAGACTTGTAAGAATCTTCTGCAAGGCTTAGTGTTCTTTTAATATAATGTACTCCCATCCATCTGGCAGTCGTTCCTACATCTGTCCATGTAGCTCAAGGAGAGCTTCTGCTGCATCCAGTTCTATCATTGTTGCATTTGTGAACATAGACAATTTAGCTTCAGAAAACTATTATAGTCAGTCATTTATGTACATACTCCTAAGTATTACATTATAAATAATAAAAACTAGACTCACATCCATCTGGCAGTCGTTCTACATCTGTGCATGTAGCTCAAGGAAACTTCTGCTGCATCAGTTCTATCATTGTTGCATTTGTGAACATAGACAATTTAGCTTCAGAAAACTATTATAGTCAGTCATTTATGTACATACTCCTAAGTACTATATTATAAATAATAAAAACTAGACTCACATCCATCTGGCAGTCGTTCCTACATCTGTCCATGTAGCTCAATGAGAGCTTCTGCTGCATCAGTTCTATCATTATTTGCCATTGTGATCATAGACATTTTGAAACATGAATTATTCGTGACATATAGGTTATGGATGAAATTCCAGAAAGGTTTTAAATAATATTACTTCATTTACTAAAAGACTTGTAAAAATCTTCTGCAGGGCTTAGGGTTCTATTAATATAATGTACTCATATCCATCTGGCAATCCTTCTTACATCTGTGCATGTAGCTCAAGGAGAGCTTCTGCTGCATCAGTTCTATCATTGTTGCATTTGTGAACATAGACAATTTAGCTTCAGAAAACTATTATAATCAGTCATTTATGTACATACTCTAAGTACTATATTATAAATAATAAAAACTAGACTCACAACCATCTGGCAGTCGTCCCTACATCTGTCCATGTAGCTCAATGAGAGCTTCTTCTGCATCAATTTCTATCATTGTTGCCATTGTGATCATAGACATTTTGAAACATGAATTATTCGTGGCATATAGGTTATGGATGAAATTCCAGAAAGGTTTTAAATAATATTACTTTATTTACTAATAGACTTGTAAAAATCTTCTGCAGGGCTTAGGGTTATATTAATGTAATGTACTCATATCCATCTGGCAATCCTTCCTACATCTGTGAATGTAGCTCAAGGAGAGCTTCTGCTGCATCCAGTTCTATCATTGTTGCCATTGTGATCATAGATATTTCAAAGCATGAATTATTCGTGACATATAGATTATGGATGAAATTCCGGAGAGGTTTTAAATAATATTACTTCATTTACTAAAAGACTTGTAAAAATCTTCTGCAAGGCTTAGGGGTCTATTAAAATAATGTACTCACATTCATCTGGCAATCGTTCCTACATCTGTGCATGTAGCTCAAGGAGAGCTTCTGCTACATCCAGTTCTATCATTATTTGCCATTGTGATCATAGACATTTTGAAGCATGAATTATTCGTGACATATAGATTATGGATGAAATTCCGGAGAGGTTTTAAATAATATTACTTCATTTACTAAAAGACTCGTAAAAATCTTATGCAAGGCTTAGGGTTTTATTAATATAATGTACTCACATTCATCTGGCAGTCGCTCCTACATCTGTGCATGTAGCTCAAGGAGAACTTCTGCTGCATCCAGTTCTATCAATGTTGCCATTGTGATCATAGACATTTTGAAGCATGAATTTATCGTGGCGTATACTGTAGACCATGGATGAAATTCCGAGAGGTTTTAAATAATATTACTTCATTTACTATAAGACTTGTGAAAATCTTCTGCAAGGCTTAGGGTTCTATTAATATAATGTACTCGCATTCACCTGGCAGTCGTTCCTACATCTGTGCATGTGGCTCAAGGAGAGCTTCTGCTGCATACAGTTCTATCATTATTTGCCATTGTGATCAAAGACATTTTGAAGCATGAATTTATCGTAGCGTATACTCGTAGACTATGGATGAAATTCCGGAGAGGTATTAAATAATATTACTTTATTTTCTAAACGACTTGTAAACATCTTCTGGAAGGCTTTGGGCTCTATTAATATAATGTATTCACATTCATCTGGCAATCCTTCCTACATCTGTGCATGTAGCTCAAGGAGAGCTTCTGCTGCATCCAGTACTATCATTGTTGCCATTGTGATCATAGACATTTTGAAACATGAATTATTCGTGACATATAGGTTATGGATGAAATTCCAGAAAGGTTTTAAATAATATTACTTTATTTTCTAAACGACTTGTAAAAATCTTCTGGAGGGCTTAGGGCTCTATTAATATAATGTACTCACATTCATCTGGCAGTCGTTCCTACATCTGTGCATGTAGCTCAAGGAAACTTCTGCTGCATCAGTTCTATCATTGTTGCATTTTGAACATAGACAGTTTAGCTTCAGAAAACTGTTATAGTCAGTCATTTATGTACATACTCCTAAGTATTACATTATAAATAATAAAAACTAGACTCACATCCATCTGGCAGTCGTTCTACATCTGTCCATGTAGCTCAAGGAAACTTCTGCTGCATCAATTTCTATCATTGTTGCCATTGTGATCAAAGACATTTTGAAGCATGAATTATTCGTGACATATAGGTTATGGATGAAATTCCAGAAAGGTTTTAAATAATATTACTTTATTTACTAAAAGACTTGTAAAAATCTTCTGCAAGGCTTAGGGTTCTATTAATATAATGTACTCACATTCATCTGGCAGTCGTTCCTACATCTGTCCATGTAGCTCAAGGAAACTTCTGCTGCATCAGTTCTATCATTGTTGCATTTTTGAACATAGACAGTTTAGCTTCAGAAAACTATTATAGTCAGTCATTAATGTACATACTCCTAAGTACTATATTATAAATAATAAAAACTAGACTCACATCCATCTGGCAGTCGTTCTACATCTGTGCATGTAGCTCAAGGAGAGCTTCTGCTGCATCAGTTCTATCATTGTTGCCATTGTGATCATAGACATTTTGAAGCATGAATTATTCGTGACATATAGGTAATGGATGAAATTCCGGAGAGGTTTTAAATAATATTACTTTATTTACTAAAAGACTTGTAAAAATCTTCTGCAGGGCTTAGGGTTCTATTAATATAATGTACTCACATCCATCTGGCAGTCGTTCCTACATCTGTCCATGTAGCTCAAGGAGAGCTTCTGCTGCATCAATTTCTATCATTGTTGCATTTTTGAACATAGACAGTTTAGCTTCAAAAAACTATTATAGTCAGTCATTAATGTACATAATCCTAAGTATTACATAATAAATAATAAAAAAAATAGACTCACATCCATCTGGCAGTCGTTCCTACATCTGTCCATGTAGCTCAATGAGAGCTTCTGCTGCATCCAGTTCTATCATTGTTGCCATTGTGATCATAGACATTTTGAAACATGAATTATTCGCGGCATATAGATTAAAGATGAATCTCCGCTATAAATAATAAATGAAAATATACTCAAATCCATCACGCTGTCGCTACCTCAGCTGTCCATGCAGCTCAATGAGAGCTTCTGCTGCATCAATTTCTATCATTGTTGCCATTGTGATCATAGACATTTTGAAACATGAATTATTCGTGACATATAGATTATGGATGAAATTCCGAGAGGTTTTAAATAATATTACTTTATTTACTAATAGACTTGTAAAAATCTTATGCAAGGCTTAGGGTTTTATTAATATAATGTACTCACATTCATCTGGCAGTCGTTCCTACATCTGTGCATGTAGCTCAAGGAGAACTTCTGCTGCATCCAGTTCTATCATTGTTGCCATTGTGATCATAGACACTTTGAAGAATGAATTATTCGTGACATATAGGTTATGGATGAAATTCCGGAGAGGTTTTAAATAATATTACTTTATTTTCTAAACGACTTGTAAAAATCTTCTGGAGAGCTTAGGGCTCTATTAATATAATGTACTCACATTCATCTGGCAGTCGTTCCTACATCTGTCCATGTAGCTCAAGGAGAGCTTGCTGCATCCAGTACTATCATTGTGGCCATTGTGATCATAGACATTTTGAAGCATGAATTATTCGCGGCATATAGATTAAAGATGAATCTCCGCTATAAATAATAAATGAAAATATACTCAAATCCATCACGCTGTCGCTACCTCAGCTGTCCATGCAGCTCAAAAGAGCTTCTGCTGCATCAATTTCTATCATTGTTGCATTTTTGAACATAGACAGTTTAGCTTCAAAAAACTATTATAGTCAGTCATTAATGTACATACTCCTAAGTATTACATTATAAATAATAAAAAAAATAGACTCACATCCATCTGGCAGTCGTTCCTACATCTGTCCATGTAGCTCAATGAGAGCTTCTGCTGCATCAGTTCTATCATTGTTGCCATTGTGATCAAAGACATTTTGAAGCATGAATTTATCGTGGCGTATACTCGTAGACCATGGATGAAATTCCAGAAAGGTTTTAAATAATATTACTTTATTTTCTAAACGACTTGTAAAAATCTTCTGCAGGGCTTAGGGCTCTATTAATAAAATAAACTCACATCCATTTGGCAGTCGTTCCTACATCTGTCCATGTAGCTCAAGGAGGCTTCTGCTGCATCTAGTTCTATAATTGTTGCATTTGTGAACATAGACAGTTTAGCTTCAAAAACTATTATAGTCAGTCATTTATGTACATACTCCTAAGTACTATATTATAAATAATAAAAAACTAGACTCACATCCATCTGGCAGTCGTTCCTACATCTGTCCATGTAGCTCAATGAGAGCTTCTGCTGCATCAGTTCTATCATTGTTGCCATTGTGATCATGAACATTTTGAAGCATGAATTATTCGTGACATATAGGTTATGGATGAAATTCCGGAGAGGTTTTAAATAATATTACTTTATTTTCTAAACGACTTGTAAAAATCTTCTTCAGGGCTTAGGGTTATATTAATGTAATGTACTCATATCCATCTGGCAATCCTTCCTACATCTGTGAATGTAGCTCAAGGAGAGCTTCTGCTGCATCCAGTTCTATCATTGTTGCCATTGTGATCATAGATATTTTGAAGCATGAATTTATCGTATGTATACTGTAGACCATGGATGAAATTCCGGAGAGGTTTTAAATAATATTACTTCATTTACTAAAAGACTTGTAAAAATCTTCCGCAAGGCTTAGGGTTCTATTAATATAATGTACTCACATTCATCTGGCAGTCGTTCCTACATCTGTGCATGTAGCTCAAGGAGAGCTTCTGCTGCATCCAGTTCTATCATTGTTGCCATTGTGATCATAGATATTTCAAAGCATGAATTATTCGTGACATATAGATTATGGATGAAATTCCGGAGAGGTTTTAAATAATATTACTTCATTTACTAAAAGACTTGTAAAACTCTTCTGCAGGGCTTAGGGTTCTATTAATATAATGTACTCTTATCCATCTGGCAATCCTTCTTACATCTGTGCATGTAGCTCAAGGAAACTTCTGCTGCATCAATTTCTATCATTGTTGCCATTGTGATCATAGATATTTCAAAGCATGAATTATTCGTGACATATAGGTTATGGATGAAATTCGGAGAGGTATTAAATAATATTACTTTATTTACTAATAGACTTGTAAAAATCTTCTGGAGGGCTTAGGGCTCTATTAATATAATGTACTCACATTCATCTGGCAGTCGTTCTACATCTGTCCATGTAGCTCAAGGAAACTTCTGCTGCATCAGTTCTATCATTGTTGCATTTTTGAACATAGACAGTTTAGCTTCAGAAAACTATTATAGTCAGTCATTTATGTACATACTCCTAAGTATTACATTATAAATAATAAAAACTAGACTCACATCCATCTGGCAATCCTTCTTACATCTGTGCATGTAGCTCAAGGAAACTTCTGCTGCATCAGTTCTATCATTCTTGCATTTGTGAACATAGACAATTTAGCTTCAGAAAACTATTATAGTCAGTCATTTATGTACATACTCCTAAGTACTATATTATAAATAATAAAAACTAGACTCACATCCATCTGGCAGTCGTTCCTACATCTATCCATGTAGCTCAATGAGAGCTTCTGCTGCATCAATTTCTATCATTGTTGCCATTGTGATCATAAACATTTTGAAGCATGAATTATTCGTGACATATAGGTTATGGATGAAATTCCAGAAAGGTTTTAAATAATATTACTTTATTTACTAAAAGACTTGTAAAAATCTTCTGCAAGGCTTAGGGTTCTATTAATATAATGTACTCACATCCATCTGGCAGTCGTTCCTACATCTATCCATGTAGCTCAAGGAAACTTCTGCTGCATCAGTACTATCATTGTTGCCATTGTGATCATAGACATTTTGAAGCATGAATTATTCGTGACATATAGGTTATGGATGAAATTCCGGAGGTTTTAAATAATATTACTTTATTTACTAAACGACTTGTAAAAATCTTCTGCAGGGCTTAGGGTTCTATTAATATAATGTACTCACATCCATCTGGCAGTCGTTCCTACATCTGTCCATGTAGCTCAAGGAGGCTTCTGCTGCATCCAGTTCTATCATTATTTGCCATTGTGATCATAGACATTTTGAAGAATGAATTATTCGTGACATATAGATTATGGATGAAATTCCGGAGAGGTATTAAATAATATTACTTTATTTTCTAAACGACTTGTAAAAATCTTCTGCAGGGCTTAGGGCTCTATTAATATAATGTACTCATCCATCTGGCAATCCTTCCTACATCTGTGCATGTAGCTCAAGGAGAGCTTCTGCTGCATCAGTTCTATCATTGTTGCCATTGTGATCATAAACATTTTGAAGCATGAATTATTCGTGACATATAGGTTATGGATGAAATTCCAGAAAGGTTTTAAATAATATTACTTTATTTACTAATAGACTTGTAAAAATCTTCTGCAAGGCTTAGGGTTCTATTAATATAATGTACTCATATCCATCTGGCAATCCTTCCTACATCTGTGAATGTAGCTCAAGGAAACTTCTGCTGCATCCAGTTCTATCATTGTTGCCATTGTGATCATAGATATTTCAAAGCATGAATTATTCGTGACATATAGATTATGGATGAAATTCGGAGAGGTTTTAAATAATATTACTTCATTTACTAAAAGACTTGTAAAAATCTTCTGCAAGGCTTAGGGTTCTATTAATATAATGTACTCATATCCATCTGGCAGTCGTTCTACATCTGTCCATGTAGCTCAAGGAGAGCTTCTGCTGCATCCAGTTCTATCATTGTTGCCATTGTGATCATAGACATTTTGAAGCATGAATTTATCGTGGCGTATACTCGTAGACTATGGATGAAATTCCGGAGAGGTATTAAATAATATTACTTCATGTACTAAAAGACTTGTAAAAATCTTCTGCAAGGCTTAGGGTTCTATTAATATAATGTACTCACATCCATCTGGCAATCCTTCCTACATCTGTGAATGTAGCTCAAGGAAACTTCTGCTGCATCAATTTCTATCATTGTTGCATTTGTGAACATAGACAGTTTAGCTTCAGAAAACTATTATAGTCAGTCATTTATGTACATACTCTAAGTACTATATTATAAATAATAAAAACTAGACTCACATCCATCTGGCAGTCGTTCCTACATCTATCCATGTAGCTCAAGGAGAACTTCTGCTGCATCCAGTTCTATCATTGTTGCCATTGTGATCATAGACATTTTGAAGCATGAATTTATCGTGGCGTATACTCGTAGACCATGGATGAAATTCGGAGAGGTTTTAAATAATATTACTTCATTTACTAAAAGACTTGTAAAAATCTTCTGGAGGGCTTAGGGCTCTATTAATATAATGTACTCATATCCATCTGGCAATCCTTCCTGCATCTGTGAATGTAGCTCAAGGAGAGCTTCTGCTGCATCCAGTTCTATCAATGTTGCCATTGTGATCATAAACATTTTGAAGCATGAATTATTCGCGGCATATAGATTAAAGATGAATCTCCGCTATAAGTAATAAATGAAAATATACTCAAATCCATCACGCTGTCGCTTCCTCAGCTGTCCATGCAGCTCAATGAGAGCTTCTGCTGCATCCAGTTCTATCATTGTTGCCATTGTGATCATAGACATTTTGAAGCATGAATTATTCGTGGCGTATACTGTAGACCATGGATGAAATTCGGAGAGGTTTTAAATAATATTACTTTATTTTCTAAACGACTTGTAAAAATCTTCTGCAGGGCTTAGGGCTCTATTAATAAAATAAACTAACATCCATTTGGCAGTCGTTCCTACATCTGTCCATGTAGCTCAAGGAGAGCTCTGCTGCATCCAGTTCTATCATTGTTGCATTTGTGAACATAGACAATTTAGCTTCAGAAAACTATTATAGTCAGTCATTTATGTACATACTCTAAGTACTATATTATAAATAATAAAAACTAGACTCACATCCATCTGGCAATCCTTCTTACATCTGTGCATGTAGCTCAGGAGAGCTTCTGCTGCATCAGTTCTATCATTGTTGCCATTGTGATCATAGACATTTTGAAGCATGAATTATTCGCGGCATATAGATTATGGATGAAATTCCGGAGAGGTTTTAAATAATATTACTTTATTTACTAATAGACTTGTAAAAATCTTCTGCAGGGCTTAGGGTTATATTAATGTAATGTACTCATATCCATCTGGCAATCCTTCCTACATCTGTGAATGTAGCTCAAGGAGGCTTCTGCTGCATCCAGTTCTATCATTGTTGCCATTGTGATCAAAGACATTTTGAAGCATGAATTATTCGTGACATATAGATTATGGATGAAATTCGGAGAGGTTTTAAATAATATTACTTCATTTACTAATAGACTTTTAAAAATCTTCTGCAGGGCTTAGGGTTCTATTTATATAATGTACTCATATCCACCTGGCAATCCTTCTTACATCTGTGCATGTAGCTCAAGGAGAGCTTCTGCTGCATCAGTTCTATCATTGTTGCATTTGTGAACATAGACAATTTAGCTTCAGAAAACTATTATAGTCAGTCATTTATGTACATACTCCTAAGTACAATATTAAAAATAATAAAAAAACAAGACTCACATCCATCTGGCAGTCGTTCCTACATCTGTCCATGTAGCTCAAGGAGAGCTTCTGCTGCATTCAGTACTATCATTGTTGCCATTGTGATCATAGACACTTTGAAGAATGAATTATTAGTGACATATAGGTTGTGGATGAAATTCCGGAGAGGTTTTAAATAATATTACTTTATTTTCTAAAAGACTTGTAAAAATCTTCTGCAAGGCTTAGGGGTCTATTAAAATAATGTACTCACATTCATCTGGCAATCGTTCCTACATCTGTGCATGTAGCTCAAGGAGAGCTTCTGCTACATCCAGTTCTATCATTGTTGCCATTTTGATCATAGACATTTCGAAGCATGAATTATTCGTGACATATAGATTATGGATGAAATTCGGAGAGGTTTTAAATAATATTACTTTATTTACTAAAAGACTTGTAAAAATCTTCTGCAAGGCTTAGGGTTCTATTAATATAATGTACTCACATTCATCTGGCAGTCGTTCTACATCTGTCCATGTAGCTCAAGGAGAACTTCTGCTGCATCAGTTCTATCATTGTTGCCATTGTGATCATAGACACTTTGAAGAATGAATTATTCGTGACATATAGGTTATGGATGAAATTCCGGAGAGGTTTTAAATAATATTACTTTATTTTCTAAACGACTTGTAAAAATCTTCTGGAGAGCTTAGGGCTCTATTAATATAATGTACTCACATCCATCTGGCAGTCGTTCTACATCTGTCCATGTAGCTCAAGGAGAGCTTCTGCTGCATCAGTTCTATCATTGTTGCCATTGTGATCATAGACATTTTGAAGCATGAATTATTCGCGGCATATAGATTAAAGATGAATCTCCGCTATAAATAACAAATGAAAATATACTCAAATCCATCATGCTGTCGCTACCTCAGCTGTCCATGCAGCTCAAGAAGAGCTTCTGCTGCATCAATTTCTATCATTGTTGCATTTTTGAACATAGGCAGTTTAGCTTCAAAAAACTATTATAGTCAGTCATTAATGTACATACTCCTAAGTATTACATTATAAATAATAAAAAAAATAGACTCACATCCATCTGGCAATCCTTCTTGCATCTGTGCATGTAGCTCAAGGAGAGCTTCTTCTGCATCCAGTTCTATCATTCTTGCATTTGTGAACATAGACAATTTAGCTTCAGAAAACTATTATAGTCAGTCATTTATGTATATAGTCCTAAGTACTATATTATAAATAATAAAAAAACTAGACTCACATCCATCTGGCAGTCGTTCCTACATCTGTCCATGTAGCTCAATGAGAGCTTCTGCTGCATCCAGTACTATCATTGTTGCCATTGTGATCATAGACATTTTGAAACATGAATTATTCGTGACATATAGATTATGGATGAAATTCCGGAGAGGTATTAAATAATATTACTTTATTTTCTAAACGACTTGTAAAAATCTTCTGGAGGGCTTAGGGCTCTATTAATATAATGTACTCACATCCATCTGGCAATCCTTCCTACATCTGTGCATGTAGCTCAAGGAGAGCTTCTGCTGCATCCAGTTCTATCAATGTTGCCATTGTGATCATAAACATTTTGAAACATGAATTATTCGCGGCATATAGATTAAAGATGAATCTCCGCTATAAATAATAAATGAAAATATACTCAAATCCATCACGCTGTCACTACCTCAGCTGTCCATGCAGCTAAAAAAGAGCTTCTGCTGCATCAATTTCTGTCATTGTTGCATTTTTGAACATAGACAGTTTAGCTTCAAAAAACTATTATAGTCAGTCATTAATGTACATACTCCTAAGTATTACATTATAAATAATAAAAAACTAGACTCACATCCATCTGGCAGTCGTTCTACATCTGTCCATGTAGCTCAATGAGAGCTTCTGCTGCATCCAGTTCTATCATTATTTGCCATTGTGATCATAGACATTTTGAAGCATGAATTTATCGTGGCGTATACTCGTAGACCATGGATGAAATTCCGGAGAGGTATTAAATAATACTACTTTATTTTCTAAACGACTTGTAAAAATCTTCTGCAGGGCTTAGGGCTCTATTAATAAAATAAACTCACATCCATTTCGCAGTCCTTCCTACATCTGTCCATGTAGCTCAAGGAGAGCTTCTGCTGCATCCAGTTCTATCATTGTTGCCATTGTGATCATAGATATTTCAAAGCATGAGTTATTCGTGACATATAGATTATGGATGAAATTCCGGAGAGGTTTTAAATAATATTACTTCATTTACTAAAAGACTTGTAAAACTCTTCTGCAGGGCTTAGGGTTCTATTAATATAATGTACTCATATCCATCTGGCAATCCTTCTTACATCTGTGCATGAAGCTCAAGGAGAGCTTCTGCTGCATCCAGTTCTATCATTGTTGCATTTGTGAACATAGACATTTTGAAGCATGAATTTATCGTGGCGTATACTCGTAGACCATGGATGAAATTCGGAGAGGTATTAAGTAATATTACTTTATTTTCTAAATGACTTGTAAAAATCTTCTGCAGGGCTTAGGGCTCTATTAATAAAATAAACTCAGATCCATTTGGCAGTCGTTCCTACATCTGTCCATGTAGCTCAAGGAGAGCTTCTGCTGCATCTAGTTCTATAATTGTTGCATTTGTGAGCATAGACAGTTTAGCTTCAGAAAACTGTTATAGTCAGTCATTTATGTACATACTCCTAAGTACTATATTATAAATAATAAAAAAACTAGACTCACATCCATCTGGCAGTCGTTCCTACATCTGTCCATGTAGCTCAAGGAGAACTTCTGCTGCATCAGTTCTATCATTATTTGCCATTGTGATCATAGACATTTTGATACTTTAGTTACTAAAAGACTTGTAAAAATCTTCTGCAAGGCTTAGGGTTCTATTAATATAATGTACTCACATCCATCTGGCAATCCTTCCTACATCTGTGCATGTAGCTCAAGGAGAGCTTCTGCTGCATCCAGTACTATCATTTTTGCCATTGTGATCATAGACACTTTGAAGAATGAATTATTCGTGACATATAGGTTGTGGATGAAATTCCGGAGAGGTTTTAAATAATATTACTTTATTTTCTAAACGACTTGTAAAAATCTTCTGGAGAGCTTAGGGCTCTATTAATATAATGTACTCACATCCATCTGGCAATCATTCCTACATCTGTCCATGTAGCTCAAGGAGAGCTTCTGCTGCATCCAGTTCTATCATTGTGGCCATTGTGATCATAGACATTTTGAAGCATGAATTATTCGCGGCATATAGATTAAAGATGAATCTCCGCTATAAATAATAAATGAAAATATACTCAAATCCATCACGCTGTCGCTACCTCAGCTGTCCATGCAGCTAAAAAAGAGCTTCTGCTGCATCAATTTCTATCATTGTTGCATTTTTGAACATAGACAGTTTAGCTTCAAAAAACTATTATAGTCAGTCATTAATGTACATACTCCTAAGTATTACATTATAAATAATAAAAAAAATAGACTCACATCCATCTGGCAATCCTTCTTGCATCTGTGCATGTAGCTCAAGGAGAGCTTCTGCTGCATCAGTTCTATCATTGTTGCCATTGTGATCATAGACATTTTGAAGCATGAATTTATCGTGGCGTATACTCGTAGACCATGGATGAAATTCCGGAGAGGTATTAAATAATATAACTTTATTTTCTAAACGACTTGTAAAAATCTTCTGCAGGGCTTAGGGTAATATTAAAATAATGTACTCATATCCATCTGGCAGTCGTTCCTACATCTGTGCATGTAGCTCAAGGAAACTTCTGCTGCATCCAGTTCTATCATTATTTGCCATTGTGATCATAGACATTTTGAAGCATGAATTTATCGTGGCGTATACTCGTAGACTATGGATGAAATTCCGGAGAGGTATTAAATAATATTACTTTATTTTCTAAACGACTTGTAAAAATCTTCTGCAGGGCTTAGGGCTCTATTAATAAAATAAACTCACATCCATTTGGCAGTCGTTCCTACATCTGTCCATGTAGCTCAAGGAGAGCTTCTGCTGCATCAGTTCTATCATTGTTGCCATTGTGATCAAAGACATTTTGAAACATAAATTTATCGTGGCGTATACTCGTAGACCATGGATGAAATTCCGGAAGGTTTTAAATAATATTACTTTATTTTCTAAACGACTTGTAAAAATCTTCTGGAGGGCTTAGGGCTCTATTAATATAATGTACTCACATCCATCTGGCAGTCGTTCTACATCTGTGCATGTAGCTCAAGGAAACTTCTGCTGCATCCAGTTCTATCAATGTTGCCATTGTGATCATAAACATTTTGAAACATGAATTATTCGCGGCATATAGATTAAAGATGAATCTCCGCTATAAATAATAAATGAAAATATACTCAAATCCATCACGCTGTCACTACCTCAGCTGTCCATGCAGCTAAAAAAGAGCTTCTGCTGCATCAATTTCTATCATTGTTGCATTTTTGAACATAGACAGTTTAGCTTCAAAAAACTATTATAGTCAGTCATTAATGTACATACTCCTAAGTATTACATTATAAATAATAAAAAAAATAGACTCACATCCATCTGGCAGTCGTTCCTACATCTGTCCATGTAGCTCAATGAGAGCTTCTGCTGCATCCAGTTCTATCATTGTTGCCATTGTGATCATAGACATTTTGAAGCATGAATTTATCGTGGCGTATACTCGTAGACCATGGATGAAATTCCGGAGAGGTATTAAATAATATAACTTTATTTTCTAAACGACTTGTAAAAATCTTCTGCAGGGCTTAGGGCTCTATTAATAAAATAAACTCACATCCATTTGGCAGTCGTTCCTACATCTGTCTATGTAGCTCAAGGAGAGCTTGCTGCATCCAGTTCTATCATTGTTGCATTTGTGAACATAGAAAGTTTAGCTTCAGAAAACTGTTATAGTCAGTCATTTATGTACATACTCCTAAGTACTATATTATAAATAATAAAAAAACTCGACTCACATCCATCTGGCAGTCGTTCCTACATCTATCCATGTAGCTCAATGAGAGCTTCTTCTGCATTCAGTACTATCATTAATGCCATTGTAATCATAGACATTTTGAAACATGAATTAATCGTGACATATAGGTTATGGATGAAATTCCAGAAAGGTTTTAAATAATATTACTTTATTTACTAATAGACTTGTAAAAATCTTCTGCAGGGCTTAGGGTAATATTAAAATAATGTACTCATATTCATCTGGCAGTCGTTCCTACATCTGTGCATGTAGCTCAAGGAGAGCTTCTGCTGCATCCAGTTCTATCATTGTTGCCATTGTGATCATAGACATTTTGATACTTTAGTTACTAAAAGACTTGTAAAAATCTTCTGAAGGGCTTAGGGTTCTATTAATATAATGTACTCACATTCATCTGGCAATCCTTCCTACAACTGTGCATGTAGCTCAAGGAGAGCTTCTGCTGCATCCAGTTCTATCATTGTTGCATTTGTGAACATAGACAATTTAGCTTCAGAAAACTATTATAGTCAGTCATTTATGTACATACTCTTAAGGACTATGATTATGGATTATGATGATTATGGATGAAATTCCGGAGAGGTTTTAAATAATATTACTTCATTTACTAAAAGACTTGTAAAAATCTTCCGCAGGGCTTAGGGTTCTATTAATATAATGTACTCACATTCATCTGGCAGTCGCTCCTACATCTGTGCATGTAGCTCAACGAGAGCTTCTGCTGCATCCCGTTCTATCATTGTTGCCATTGTGATCATAGACATTTTGAAGCATGAATTTATCGTGGCGTATACTCGTAGACCTTGGATGAAATTCCGGAGAGGTATTAAATAATATTACTTTATTTTCTAAACGACTTGTAAAAATCTTCTGCAGGGCTTAGGGCTTTATTAATAAAATAAACTCACATCCATTTGGCAGTCGTTCCTACATCTGTCCATGTAGCTCAAGGAGAGCTTCTGCTGCATCCAGTTCTATCATTGTTGCCATTGTGATCAAAGACATTTTGAAACATAAATTTATCGTGGCGTATACTCGTAGACAATGGATGAAATTCCGGAGAGGTATTAAATAATATTACTTTATTTTCTAAACGACTTGTAAAAATCTTCTGGAGGGCTTAGGGCTCTATTAATATAATGTACTCACATCCATCTGGCAATCCTTCCTACATCTGTGCATGTAGCTCAAGGAGAGCTTCTGCTGCATCCAGTTCTATCATTGTTGCCATTGTGATCATAGACATTTTGAAGCATGAATTATTCGCGGCATATAGATTAAAGATGAATCTCCGCTATAAATAATAAATGAAAATATACTCAAATCCATCACGCTGTCGCTACCTCAGCTGTCCATGCAGCTCAAAAAGAGCTTCTGCTGCATCAATTTCTATCATTGTTGCATTTTTGAACATAGACAGTTTAGCTTCAAAAAACTATTATAGTCAGTCATTAATGTACATACTCCTAAGTATTACATTATAAATAATAAAAACTAGACTCACATCCATCTGGCAGTCGTTCTACATCTGTCCATGTAGCTCAAGGAGAGCTTCTGCTGCATCCAGTACTATCATTGTTGCATTTGTGAACATAGACAGTTTAGCTTCAGAAAACTATTATAGTCAGTCATTTATGTACATACTCCTAAGTACTATATTATAAATAATAAAAAAACTAGACTCCCATCCATCTGGCAGTCGTTCCTACATCTGTGAATGTAGCTCAAGGAGAGCTTCTGCTGCATCCAGTTCAATCATTGTTGCCATTTTGATCATAGACATTTCGAAGCATGAATTATTCATGACATATAGATTATGGATGAAATTCCGGAGAGGATTTAAATAATATTACTTCATTTACTAAAAGACTCGTAAAAATCTTATGCAGGGCTTAGGGTTCTATTAATATAATGTACTCACATCCATCTGGCAGTCGTTCCTACATCTGTCCATGTAGCTCAAGGAGAGCTTCTGCTGCATCAATTTCTATCATTGTTGCATTTTTGAACATAGACAGTTTAGCTTCAGAAAACTATTATAGTCAGTCATTAATGTACATACTCCTAAGTATTACATTATAAATAATAAAAACTAGACTCACATCCATCTGGCAGTCGTTCCTACATCTGTGCATGTAGCTCAAGGAAACTTCTGCTGCATCAGTTCTATCATTGTTGCCATTGTGATCATAGACATTTTGATACTTTAGTTACTAAAAGACTTGTAAAAATCTTCTGAAGGGCTTAGGGTTCTATTAATATAATGTACTCACATTCATCTGGCAATCCTTCCTACAACTGTGCATGTAGCTCAAGGAGAGCTTCTGCTGCATCCAGTTCTATCATTGTTGCATTTGTGAACATAGACAATTTAGCTTCAGAAAACTATTATAGTCAGTCATTTATGTACATACTCCTAAGTACTATATTATAAATAATAAAAAATAGACTCACATCCATCTGGCAATCCTTCCTACATCTGTGCATGTAGCTCAATGAGAGCTTCTGCTGCATCCAGTACTATCATTGTTGCATTTTTGAACATAGACAGTTTAGCTTCAGAAAACTATTATAGTCAGTCATTAATGTACATACTCCTAAGTATTACATTATAAATAATAAAAACTAGACTCACATCCATCTGGCAGTCGTTCCTACATCTGTGAATGTAGCTCAAGGAAACTTCTGCTGCATCAGTTCTATCATTGTTGCCATTGTGATCATAGACATTTGATACTTTAGTTACTAAAAGACTTGTAAAAATCTTCTGGAGGGCTTAGGGCTCTATTAATATAATGTACTCACATCCATCTGGCAATCCTTCCTACATCTGTGCATGTAGCTCAAGGAGAGCTTCTGCTGCATTCAGTACTATCATTTTTGCCATTGTGATCATAGACACTTTGAAGAATGAATTATTCGTGACATATAGGTTGTGGATGAAATTCCGGAGAGGTTTTAAATAATATTACTTTATTTTCTAAACGACTTGTAAAAATATTCTGGGGGGCTTAGGGCTCTATTAATATAATGTACTCACATCCATCTAGCAATCCTTCCTACATCTGTCCATGTAGCTCAAGGAGAGCTTCTGCTGCATCCAGTTCTATCATTGTTGCCATTGTGATCATGGACATTTTGAAGCATGAATTATTCGCGGCATATAGATTCAAGATGAATCTCCGCTATAAATAATAAATGAAAATATACTCAAATCCATCACGCTGTCGCTACCTCAGCTGTCCATGCAGCTCAAAAGAGCTTCTGCTGCATCAATTTCTATCATTGTTGCCATTGTGATCAAAGACATTTTGAAACATGAATTATTCGTGACATATAGATTATGGATGAAATTCCGGAGAGGTTTTAAATAATATTACTTTATTTACTAATAGACTTGTAAAAATCTTCTGCAGGGCTTAGGGTTCTATTAATATAATGTACTCATATTCATCTGGCAGTCGTTCCTACATCTGTGCATGTAGCTCAAGGAGAGCTTCTGCTGCATCCAGTACAGTCATTGTTGCCGTTTTGATCATAGACATTTTGATACTTTAGTTACTAAAAGACTTGTAAAAATCTTCTGAAGGCCTTAGGGTTCTATTAATATAATGTACTCACATTCATCTGGCAATCCTTCCTACAACTGTGCATGTAGCTCAAGGAGAGCTTTTGCTGCATCCAGTTCTATCATTGTTGCATTTGTGAACATAGACAATTTAGCTTCAGAAAACTATTATAGTCAGTCATTTATGTACATACTCTTAAGGACTATGATTATGGATTATGATGATTATGGATGAAATTCCGGAGAGGTTTTAAATAATATTACTTCATTTACTAAAAGACTTGTAAAAATCTTCCGCAAGGCTTAGGGTTCTATTAATATAATGTACTCACATTCATCTGGCAGTCGTTCCTACATCTGTGAATGTAGCTCAAGGAAACTTCTGCTGCATCCAGTTCAATCATTGTTGCCATTGTGATCATAGACATTTCGAAGCATGAATTATTCGTGACATATAGATTATGGATGAAATTCCGGAGGTATTAAATAATATTACTTCATTTACTAAAAGACTTGTAAAAATCTTCTGCAGGGCTTAGGGTTCTATTAATATAATGTACTCACATTCATCTGGCAGTCGTTCCTACATCTGTGCATGTAGCTCAAGGAGAACTTCTGCTGCATCAGTTCTATCATTATTTGCCATTGTGATCATAAACATTTTGAAGCATGAATTTATCGTGGCGTATACTCGTAGACTATGGATGAAATTCCGGAGAGGTATTAAATAATATTACTTCATTTACTATAAGACTTGTGAAAATCTTCTGCAAGGCTTAGGGTTCTATTAATATAATGTACTCACATCCATCTGGCAGTCGTTCCTACATCTGTGAATGTAGCTCAAGGAGAGCTTCTGCTGCATCCAGTTCAATCATTGTTGCCATTGTGATCATAGACATTTTGAAGCATGAATTATTCGTGACATATAGATTATGGATGAAATTCCGGAGGTTTTAAATAATATTACTTTATTTACTAATAGACTTGTAAAAATCTTCTGCAGGGCTTAGGGTAATATTAAATAATATTACTTTATTTTCTAAACGACTTGTAAAAATCTTCTGCAGGGCTTAGGGCTTTATTAATAAAATAAACTCACATCCATTTGGCAGTCGTTCCTACATCTGTCCATGTAGCTCAAGGAGAGCTTCTGCTGCATCCAGTTCTATCATTGTTGCCATTGTGATCAAAGACATTTTGAAGCATGAATTTATCGTGGCGTATACTGTAGACTATGGATGAAATTCCGGAGAGGTATTAAATAATATTACTTTATTTTCTAAACGACTTGTAAAAATCTTCTGGAGGGCTTAGGGCTCTATTAATATAATGTACTCACATCCATCTGGCAGTCGTTCTACATCTGTCCATGTAGCTCAAGGAGAGCTTGCTGCATCCAGTTCTATCAATGTTGCCATTGTGATCATAGACATTTTGAAGCATGAATTATTCGTGACATATAGATTATGGATGAAATTCGGAGAGGTTTTAAATAATATTACTTTATTTTCTAAACGACTTGTAAAAATCTTCTGCAAGGCTTAGGGTTCTATTAATGTAATGTACTCATATCCATCTGGCAATCCTTCCTACATCTGTCCATGTAGCTCAAGGAGGCTTCTGCTGCATCAGTTCTATCATTGTTGCCATTGTGATCATAGACATTTTGAAGCATGAATTATTCGTGACATATAGGTTATGGATGAAATTCCGAGAGGTTTTAAATAATATTACTTTATTTTCTAAACGACTTGTAAACATCTTCTGGAGGGCTTTGGGCTCTATTAATATAATGTACTCACATCCATCTGGCAATCCTTCCTACATCTGTGCATGTAGCTCAAGGAGAGCTTCTGCTGCATCCAGTTCTATCAATGTTGCCATTGTGATCATAGACATTTTGAAGCATGAATTATTCGTGACATATAGATTATGGATAAAATTCCGGAGAGGTTTTAAATAATATTACTTTATTTACTAATAGACTTGTAAAAATCTTTTGCAGGGCTTAGGGTTCTATTAATGTAATGTACTCACATCCATCTGGCAATCCTTCCTACATATGTGAATGTAGCTCAAGGAGAGCTTCTGCTGCATCCAGTTCTATCATTGTTGCCATTTTGATCATAGACATTTCGAAGCATGAATTATTCGTGACATATAGATTATGGATGAAATTCCGGAGAGGATTTAAATAATATTACTTCATTTACTAAAAGACTCGTAAAAATCTTATGCAAGGCTTAGGGTTTTATTAATATAATGTACTCACATTCATCTGGCAGTCGCTCCTACATCTGTGCATGTAGCTCAAGGAGAGCTTCTGCTGCATCCAGTTCTATCAATGTTGCCATTGTGATCATAGACATTTTGAAGCATGAATTTATCGTGGCGTATACTCGTAGACTATGGATGAAATTCCGGAGAGGTATTAAATAATATTACTTAATTTACTAATAGACTTGTAAAAATCTTATGCAAGGCTTAGGGTTTTATTAATATAATGTACTCACATTCATCTGGCAGTCGCTCCTACATCTGTGCATGTAGCTCAAGGAGAGCTTCTGCTGCATCCAGTTCTATCATTGTTGCCATTGTGATCAAAGACATTTTGAAGCATAATTTTATCGTGGCGTATATTCGTAGACTATGGATGAAATTCCAGAGAGGTATTAAATAATATGACTTTATTTTCTAAACGACTTGTAAAAATCTTCTGGAGGGCTTAGGGCTCTATTAATATAATGTACTCACATCCATCTGGCAATCCTTCCTACATCTGTGCATGTAGCTCAAGGAGAGCTTCTGCTGCATCCAGTTCTATTATTGTTGCCATTGTGATCATAGACATTTTGAAGCATGAATTATTAGTGACATATAGGTTATGGATGAAATTCCGGAGAGGTATTAAATAATATTACTTCATTTACTAAAAGACTTGTAAAAATCTTCTGCAGGGCTTAGGGTTCTATTAATATAATGTACTCACATTCATCTGGCAGTCGTTCTACATCTGTCCATGTAGCTCAAGGAAACTTCTGCTGCATCAGTTCTATCATTGTTGCATTTTGAACATAGACAGTTTAGCTTCAAAAACTATTATAGTCAGTCATTAATGTACATACTCCTAAGTATTACATTATAAATAATAAAAACTAGACTCACATCCATCTGGCAATCCTTCCTACATCTGTCCATGTAGCTCAAGGAGAGCTTCTGCTGCATCCAGTTCTATCATTGTGGCCATTGTGATCATAGACATTTTGAAGCATGAATTATTCGCGGCATATAGATTCAAGATGAATCTCCGCTATAAATAATAAATGAAAATATACTCAAATCCATCACGCTGTCGCTACCTCAGCTGTCCATGCAGCTAAAAAATAGCTTCTGCTGCATCAATTTCTATCATTGTTGCATTTTGAACATAGACAGTTTAGCTTCAAAAACTATTATAGTCAGTCATTAATGTACATACTCCTAAGTATTACATTATAAATAATAAATGAAAATATACTCAAATCCATCACGCTGTCGCTACCTCAGCTGTCCATGCAGCTCAAAAAGAGCTTCTGCTGCATCCAGTTCTATCATTGTTGCATTTGTGAACATAGACAATTTAGCTTCAGAAAACTATTATAGTCAGTCATTTATGTACATACTCCTAAGTACTATATTATAAATAATAAAAACTAGACTCACATCCATCTGGCAATCCTTCCTACATCTGTGAATGTAGCTCAAGGAGGCTTCTGCTGCATCAATTTCTATCATTGTTGCCATTGTGATCATAGACATTTTGAAGCATGAATTATTCGTGACATATAGGTTATGGATGAAATTCCGGAGAGGTATTAAATAATATAACTTTATTTTCTAAACGACTTGTAAAAATCTTCTGCAGGGCTTAGGGCTCTATTAATAAAATAAACTCACATCCATTTGGCAGTCGTTCCTACATCTGTCCATGTAGCTCAATGAGAGCTTCTGCTGCATCAGTTCTATCATTGTTGCATTTTGAACATAGACAGTTTAGCTTCAGAAAACTATTATAGTCAGTCATTTATGTACATACTCTAAGTATTACATTATAAATAATAAAAACTAGACTCACATCCATCTGGCAGTCGTTCTACATCTGTCCATGTAGCTCAATGAGAGCTTCTGCTGCATCAATTTCTATCATTGTTGCCATTGTGATCATAGACACTTTGAAGAATGAATTATTCGTGACATATAGGTTATGGATGAAATTCCGGAGAGGTATTAAATAATATAACTTTATTTTCTAAACGACTTGTAAAAATCTTCTGCAGGGCTTAGGGCTCTATTAATAAAATAAACTCACATCCATTTGGCAGTCGTTCCTACATCTGTTCATGTAGCTCAAGGAGAGCTTCTGCTACATCCATTTCTATCATTGTTGCATTTGTGAACATAGACAATTTAGCTTCAGAAAACTATTATAGTCAGTCATTTATGTACATACTCCTAAGTACTATATTATAAATAATAAAAAAACTAGACTCACATCCATCTGGCAGTCGTCCCTACATCTGTCCATGTAGCTCAATGAGAGCTTCTGCTGCATCCAGTACTATCATTGTTGCCATTGTGATCATAGACATTTTGAAACATGAATTATTCGTGACATATAGGTTATGGATGAAATTCCAGAAAGGTTTTAAATAATATTACTTTATTTACTAATAGACTTGTAAAAATCTTCTGCAGGGCTTAGGGTTCTATTAATATAATGTACTCACATCCATCTGGCAATCCTTCCTACAACTGTGCATGTAGCTCAAGGAGAGATTATGCTGCATCCAGTTCTATCAATGTTGCCATTGTGATCATAAACATTTTGAAGCATGAATTATTCGCGGCATATAGATTAAAGATGAATCACCGCTATAAATAATAAATGAAAATATACTCAAATCCATCACGCTGTCGCTACCTCAGCTGTCCATGCAGCTCAAAAAGAGCTTCTGCTGCATCCAGTTCTATCATTATTTGCCATTGTGATCATAGACATTTTGAAGCATGAATTTATCGTGGCGTATACTCGTAGACCATGGATGAAATTCGGAGAGGTATTAAATAATATTACTTTATTTTCTAAACGACTTGTAAAAATCTTCTGCAGGGCTTAGGGCTCTATTAATATAATGTACTCATATCCATCTGGCAATCCTTCCTACATCTGTGCATGTAGCTCAAGGAGAGCTTCTGCATCAGTTCTATCATTGTTGCTATTGTGATCATAGACATTTTGAAACATGAATTATTCGCGGCATATAGATTAAAGATGAATCTCCGCTATAAATAATAAATGAAAATATACTCAAATCCATCACGCTGTCGCTACCTCAGCTGTCCATGCAGCTCAAAAGAGCTTCTGCTGCATCAATTTCTATCATTGTTGCATTTTTGAACATAGACAGTTTAGCTTCAAAAACTATTATAGTCAGTCATTAATGTACATACTCCTAAGTATTACATTATAAATAATAAATGAAAATATACTCAAATCCATCACGCTGTCGCTACCTCAGCTGTCCATGCAGCTCAATGAGAGCTTCTTCTGCATTCAGTACTATCATTGTTGCCATTGTGATCATAGACATTTTGAAGCATGAATTTATCGTGGCGTATACTCGTAGACCATGGATGAAATTCCGGAGGTATTAAATAATATAACTTTATTTTCTAAACGACTTGTAAAAATCTTCTGCAGGGCTTAGGGCTCTATTAATAAAATAAACTCACATCCATTTGGCAGTCGTTCCTACATCTGTCCATGTAGCTCAAGGAGAGCTTGCTGCATCCAGTTCTATCATTGTTGCCATTGTGATCAAAGACATTTTGAAGAATGAATTATTCGTGACATATAGGTTATGGATGAAATTCGGAGAGGTTTTAAATAATATTACTTTATTTACTAAAAGACTTGTAAAAATCTTCTGGAGGGCTTAGGGCTCTATTAATATAATGTACTCACATCCATCTGGCAATCCTTCCTACATCTGTCCACATGTAGCTCAAGGAGAGCTTGCTGCATCCAGTTCTATCATTGTTGCCATTGTGATCATAGACATTTTGAAGCATGAATTTATCGTGGCGTATACTCGAAGACTATGGATGAAATTCCAGAGAGGTATTAAATAATACTACTTTATTTACTAAACGACTTGTAAAAATCTTCTGTAAGGCTTAGTGCTCTATTAATAAAATATACTCACATCCATCTGTCAGTCGTTCCTACATCTGTCAATGTAGCTCAAGGAGAGCTTCTGCTGCATCCAGTACAGTCATTGTTGCCGTTTTGATCATAGACATTTTGAAGCATGAATTATTCGTGACATATAGGTAATGGATGAAATTCCGGAGAGGTTTTAAATAATATTACTTTATTTACTAAAAGACTTGTAAAAATCTTCTGCAGGGCTTAGGGTTCTATTAATATAATGTACTCACATCCATCTGGCAGTCGTTCCTACATCTGTCCATGTAGCTCAAGGAGAGCTTCTGCTGCATCCAGTTCTATCATTGTTGCTATTGTGATCATAGACATTTTGAAGAATGAATTTTTCGTGACATATAGATTATGGATGAAATTCGGAGAGGTTTTAAATAATATTACTTTATTTACTAAAAGACTTGTAAAAATCTTCTGCAGGGCTTAGGGTTCTATTAATATAATGTACTCACATCCATCTGGCAGTCGTTCCTACATCTGTCCATGTAGCTCAAGGAGAGCTTCTGCTGCATCCAGTTCTATCATTGTTGCCATTGTGATCATAGACATTTTGATACTTTAGTTACTAAAAGACTTGTAAAAATCTTCTGAAGGCCTTAGGGTTCTATTAATATAATGTACTCACATTCATCTGGCAATCCTTCCTACAACTGTGCATGTAGCTCAAGGAGAGCTTTTGCTGCATCCAGTTCTATCATTGTTGCATTTGTGAACATAGACAATTTAGCTTCAGAAAACTATTATAGTCAGTCATTTATGTACATACTCTTAAGGACTATGATTATGGATTATGATGATTATGGATGAAATTCGGAGAGGTTTTAAATAATATTACTTCATTTACTAAAAGACTTGTAAGAATCTTCTGCAAGGCTTAGTGTTCTTTTAATATAATGTACTCCCATCCATCTGGCAGTCGTTCCTACATCTGTGAATGTAGCTCAAGGAGAACTTCTGCTGCATCCAGTTCTATCATTGTTGCCATTGTGATCATAGACATTTTGAAGCATGAATTATTCGTGACATATAGATTATGGATGAAATTCGGAGAGGTTTTAAATAATATTACTTCATTTACTAAAAGACTTGTAAAAATCTTCAGCAAGGCTTAGGGTTCTATTAATATAATGTACTCACATTCATCTGGCAGTCGTTCCTACATCTGTGCATGTAGCTCAAGGAGAGCTTCTGCTGCATCCAGTTCTATCATTGTTGCCATTGTGATCAAAGACATTTTGAAGCATAAATTTATCGTGGCGTATACTCGTAGACAATGGATGAAATTCCGGAGCGGTATTAAATAATATTACTTCATTTACTAAAAGACTCGTAAAAATCTTATGCAAGGCTTAGGGTTTTATTAATATAATGTACTCACATTCATCTGGCAGTCGTTCCTACATCTGTGAATGTAGCTCAAGGAGAGCTTCTGCTGCATCCAGTTCTATCATTGTTGCCATTGTGATCAAAGACATTTTGAAGCATAATTTTATCGTGGCGTATATTCGTAGACTATGGATGAAATTCCAGAGAGGTATTAAATAATATGACTTTATTTTCTAAACGACTTGTAAACATCTTCTGCAGGGCTTAGGTTCTATTAATATAATGTACTCACATCCATCTGGCAGTCGTTCCTACATCTATCCATGTAGCTCAAGGAAACTTCTGCTGCATCAGTTCTATCATTGTTGCCATTGTGATCAAAGACATTTTGAAACATAAATTTATCGTGGCGTATACTCGTAGACTATGGATGAAATTCCAGAAAGGTTTTAAATAATATTACTTCATTTACTAAAAGACTTGTAAAAATCTTCTGCAAGGCTTAGGGTTCTATTAATGTAATGTACTCACATTCATCTGGCAGTCGTTCCTACATCTGTGCATGTGGCTCAAGGAGAGCTTCTTGCTGCATCCAGTACTATCATTGTTGCCATTGTGATCATAGACATTTCGAAGCATGAATTATTCGTGACATATAGGTTATGGATGAAATTCCGAGAGGTTTTAAATATTACTTTATTTTCTAAACGACTTGTAAAAATCTTCTGCCGGGCTTAGAGCTCTATTAATATAATGTACTCACATCCATCTGGCAATCCTTCCTACATCTGTGCATGTAGCTCAAGGAGAGCTTCTGCTGCATCCAGTTCTATCAATGTTGCCATTGTGATCATAAACATTTTGAAGCATGAATTATTCGCGGCATGTAGATTAAAGATGAATCTCCGCTATAAATAATAAATGAAAATATACTCAAATCCATCACGCTGTCGCTTCCTCAGCTGTCCATGCAGCTCAATGAGAGCTTCTGCTGCATCCAGTTCTATCATTGTTGCCATTGTGATCATAGACATTTTGAAGCATGAATTTATCGTGGCGTATACTCGTAGACCATGGATGAAATTCCGGAGAGGTATTAAATAATATAACTTTATTTTCTAAACGACTTGTAAAAATCTTCTGCAGGGCTTAGGGCTCTATTAATAAAATAAACTCACATCCATTTGGCAGTCGTTCCTACATCTGTTCATGTAGCTCAAGGAGAGCTTCTGCTACATCCATTTCTATCATTGTTGCATTTGTGAACATAGACAATTTAGCTTCAGAAAACTATTATAGTCAGTCATTTATGTACATACTCCTAAGTACTATATTATAAATAATAAAAATAGACTCACATCCATCTGGCAATCCTTCTTACATCTGTGCATGTGGCTCAAGGAGAGCTTCTGCTGCATCCAGTTCTATCAATGTTGCCATTGTGATCAAAGACATTTTGAAGCATGAATTTATCGTGGCGTATACTCGTAGACCATGGATGAAATTCCAGAAAGGTTTTAAATAATATTACTTTATTTACTAATAGACTTGTAAAAATCTTCTGCAGGGCTTAGGGTTCTATTAATGTAATGTACTCACATCCATCTGGCAATCCTTCCTACATCTGTGAATGTAGCTCAAGGAAACTTCTGCTGCATCCAGTTCTATCATTGTTGCCATTGTGATCATAGACATTTCGAAGCATGAATTATTCGCGGCATATAGATTCAAGATGAATCTCCGCTATAAATAATAAAAATAGACTCACATCCATCTGGCAGTCGTTCCTACATCTGTGAATGTAGCTCAAGGAAACTTCTGCTGCATCAATTTCTATCATTGTTGCCATTGTGATCAAAGACATTTTGAAACATGAATTATTCGCGGCATATAGATTAAAGATGAATCTCCGCTATAAATAATAAAAACTAGACTCACATCCATCTGGCAGTCGTTCTACATCTGTCCATGTAGCTCAAGGAAACTTCTGCTGCATCAGTTCTATCATTGTTGCCATTGTGATCATAGATATTTCAAAGCATGAATTATTCGTGACATATAGATTATGGATGAAATTCCGGAGAGGTTTTAAATATTACTTTATTTACTAAAAGACTTGTAAAAATCTTCTGGAGGGCTTAGGGCTCTATTAATATAATGTACTCACATCCATCTGGCAATCCTTCCTACATCTGTGCATGTAGCTCAAGGAGAGCTTCTGCTGCATCCAATTCTATCATTCTTGCATTTGTGAACATAAACAATTTAGCTTCAGAAAACTATTATAGTCAGTCATTTATGTACATACTCCTAAGTACTATATTATAAATAATAAAAAAACTAGACTCACATCCATCTGGCAATCCTTCCTACATCTGTCCATGTAGCTCAATGAGAGCTTCTGCTGCATCAAGTACTATCATTGTTGCCATTGTGATCATAGACATTTTGAAAAATGAATTATTCGTGACATATAGGTTATGGATGAAATTCCAGAAAGGTTTTAAATAATATTACTTCATTTACTAAAAGACTTGTAAAAATCTTCTGCAGGGCTTAGGGTTCTATTAATATAATGTACTCACATTCATCTGGCAGTCGTTCCTACATCTGTGAATGTAGCTCAAGGAGAGCTTCTGCTGCATCCAGTTCTATCATTGTTGCCATTGTGATCATAGACATTTTGAAGCATGAATTATTCGTGGCGTATACTCGTAGACCATGGATGAAATTCCGGAGAGGTATTAAATAATACTACTTTATTTACTAAACGACTTGTAAAAATCTTCTGTAAGGCTTAGTGCTCTATTAATAAAATAAACTCACATCCATTTGGCAGTCGTTCTACATCTGTCCATGTAGCTCAAGGAAACTTCTGCTGCATCAGTTCTATCATTGTTGCCATTGTGATCATAGATATTTCAAAGCATGAATTATTCGTGACATATAGATTATGGATGAAATTCCGGAGAGGTTTTAAATATTACTTTATTTACTAAAAGACTTGTAAAAATCTTCTGCAGGGCTTAGGGTTCTATTAATATAATGTACTCACATCCATCGTGCAATCCTCCCTACATCTGTGCATGTAGCTCAAGGAGAGCTTCTGCTGCATCCAGTTCTATCATTGTTGCATTTGTGAACATAGACAATTTAGCTTCAGAAAACTATTATAGTCAGTCTTTTATGTACATACTCCTAAGTACTACATTATAAATAATAAAAAAACTAGACTCACATCCATCTGGCAGTCGTTCCTACATCTGTGAATGTAGCTCAAGGAAACTTCTGCTGCATCAGTTCTATCATTGTTGCCATTGTGATCATAGACATTTTGATACTTTAGTTACTAAAAGACTTGTAAAAATCTTCTGCAAGGCTTAGGGTTCTATTAATATAATGTACTCCCATCCATCTGGCAGTCGTTCCTACATCTGTGAATGTAGCTCAAGGAGAGCTTCTGCTGCATCCAATTCTATCATTGTTGCCATTGTGATCATAGACATTTTGAAGCATGAATTTATCGTGGCGTATACTGTAGACCATGGATGAAATTCCGAGAGGTATTAAATAATATAACTTTATTTTCTAAACGACTTGTAAAAATCTTCTGCAGGGCTTAGGGCTCTATTAATAAAATAAACTCACATCCATTTGGCAGTCGTTCCTACATCTGTCCATGTAGCTCAAGGAGAGCTTCTGCTGCATCTAGTTCTATAATTGTTGCATTTGTGAACATAGACAATTTAGCTTCAGAAAACTATTATAGTCAGTCATTAATGTACATACTCCTAAGTACTATATTATAAATAATAAAAAAACTAGACTCACATCCATCTGGCAGTCGTTCCTACATCTATCCATGTAGCTCAATGAGAGCTTCTTCTGCATTCAGTACTATCATTAATGCCATTGTAATCATAGACATTTTGAAACATGAATTAATCGTGACATATAGGTTATGGATGAAATTCCAGAAAGGTTTTAAATAATATTACTTTATTTACTAATGGACTTGTAAAAATCTTCTGCAGGGCTTAGGGTAATATTAAAATTATGTACTCATATTCATCTGGCAGTCGTTCCTACATCTGTGCATGTAGCTCAAGGAGAGCTTCTGCTGCATCCAGTTCTATCATTGTTGCCATTGTGATCATAGACATTTTGATACTTTAGTTACTAAAAGACTTGTAAAAATCTTCTGAAGGGCTTAGGGTAATATTAATATAATGTACTCATCCATCTGGCAATCCTTCCTACAACTGTGCATGTAGCTCAAGGAGAGCTTCTGCTGCATCCAGTTCTATCATTGTTGCATTTGTGAACATAGACAATTTAGCTTCAGAAAACTATTATAGTCAGTCATTTATGTACATACTCCTAAGTACTATATTATAAATAATAAAAAACTAGACTCACATCCATCTGGCAATCCTTCCTACATCTGTGAATGTAGCTCAAGGAGGCTTCTGCTGCATCAGTTCTATCATTATTTGCCATTGTGATCAAAGACATTTTGAAACATGAATTATTCGCGGCATATAGATTAAAGATGAATCTCCGCTATAAATAATAAAAAATAGACTCACATCCATCTGGCAGTCGTTCCTACATCTGTGAATGTAGCTCAAGGAGAGCTTCTGCTGCATCCAGTTCTATCATTATTTGCCATTGTGATCATAGACATTTTGAAACATGAATTATTCGTGACATATAGATTATGGATGAAATTCCGGAGAGGATTTAAATAATATTACTTCATTTACTAAAAGACTCGTAAAAATCATATGCAAGGCTTAGGGTTTTATTAATATAATGTACTCACATTCATCTGGCAGTCGTTCCTACATCTGTGCATGTAGCTCAAGGAGAACTTCTGCTGCATCCAGTTCTATCATTGTTGCCATTGTGATCATAGACATTTTGAAGCATGAATTTATCGTGGCGTATACTCGTAGACTATAAATGAAATTCCGGAGAGGTATTAAATAATATTACTTCATTTACTAAAAGACTCGTAAAAATCATATGCAAGGCTTAGGGTTTTATTAATATAATGTACTCACATTCATCTGGCAGTCGTTCCTACACCTGTTCATGTAGCTCAAGGAGAGCTTCTGCTACATCCATTTCTATCATTGTTGCATTTGTGAACATAGACAATTTAGCTTCAGAACACTATTATAGTCAGTCATTTATGTACATACTCCTAAGTACTATATTATAAATAATAAAAAAACTAGACTCACATCCATCTGGCAGTCGTTCCTACATCTGTCCATGTAGCTCAATGAGAGCTTCTGCTGCATCCAGTACTATCATTGTTGCCATTGTGATCATAGACATTTTGAAACATGAATTATTCGTGACATATAGATTATGGATGAAATTCCGGAGAGGTATTAAATAATATTACTTTATTTTCTAAACGACTTGTAAAAATCTTCTGGAGGGCTTAGGGCTCTATTAATAAAATAAACTCACATCCATCTGGCAATCCTTCCTACATCTGTGCATGTAGCTCAAGGAGAGCTTCTGCTGCATCCAGTTCTATCAATGTTGCCATTGTGATCATAAACATTTCGAAGCATGAATTATTCGTGACATATAGATTATGGATGAAATTCCGGAGAGGATTTAAATAATATTACTTCATTTACTAAAAGACTTGTAAAAATCTTCTGCAAGGCTTAGGGTTCTATTAATATAATGTACTCACATCCATCTGGCAGTCGTTCCTACATCTGTGAATGTAGCTCAAGGAGAGCTTCTGCTGCATCAGTTCTATCATTGTTGCCATTGTGATCATAGACATTTTGAAGCATGAATTATTCGTGACATATAGATTATGGATGAAATTCGGAGAGGTTTTAAATAATATTACTTCATTTACTAAAAGACTTGTAAAAATCTTCTGGAGGGCTTAGGGCTCTATTAATATAATGTACTCATATCCATCTGGCAATCCTTCCTACATCTGTGCATGTAGCTCAAGGAGAGCTTCTGCTGCATCCAGTTCTATCATTATTTGCCATTGTGATCATAGACATTTTGAAGAATGAATTATTCGTGACATATAGATTATGGATGAAATTCGGAGAGGTATTAAATAATATTACTTTATTTTCTAAACGACTTGTAAAAATCTTCTGGAGGGCTTAGGGCTCTATTAATATAATGTACTCACATCCATCTGGCAATCCTTCCTACATCTGTCCATGTAGCTCAAGGAGAGCTTCTGCTGCATCCAGTTCTATCATTGTTGCCATTGTGATCATAGACATTTTGAAGCATGAATTTATCGTGGCGTATACTCGTACACTATGGATGAAATTCCGGAGAGGTATTAAATAATACTACTTTATTTACTAAACGACTTGTAAAAATCTTCTGTAAGGCTTAGTGCTCTATTAATAAAATATACTCACATTCATCTGTCAGTCGTTCCTACATCTGTCCATGTAGCTCAAGGAGAGCTTCTGCTGCATCAGTTCTATCATTATTTGCCATTGTGATCATAGACATTTTGAAGCATGAATTATTCGTGACATATAGATTATGGATGAAATTCCGGAAAGGTTTTAAATAATATCACTTTATTTACTAAAAGACTTGTAAAAATCTTCTGCAGGGCTTAGGGTTCTATTAATATAATGTACTCACATCTATCTGGCAATCCTTCCTACATCTGTCCATGTAGCTCAATGAGAGCTTCTGCTGCATCCAGTTCTATCATTGTTGCCATTTTGATCATAGACATTTTGAAGAATGAATTTTTCGTGACATATAGATTATGGATGGGACTCCGGAGAGGTATTAAATAATATTACTTTATTTTCTAATCGACTTGTAAAAATCTTCTGGAGGGCTTAGGGCTATATTAATATAATGTACTCACATCCATCTGGCAATCCTTCCTACATCTGTGCATGTAGCTCAAGGAAACTTCTGCTGCATCCAGTTCTATCAATGTTGCCATTGTGATCATAGACATTTTGAAGCATGAATTATTCGTGACATATAGATTAAAGATGAATCTCCGCTATAAATAATAAATGAAAATATACTCAAATCCATCACGCTGTCGCTACCTCAGCTGTCCATGCAGCTCAAAAGAGCTTCTGCTGCATCTAGTTCTATCATTGTTGCATTTTTGAACATAGACAGTTTAGCTTCAAAAAACTATTATAGTCAGTCATTAATGTACATACTCCTAAGTATTACATTATAAATAATAAAAAAAATAGACTCACATCCATCTGGCAATCCTTCCTACATCTGTGCATGTAGCTCAAGGAGAGCTTCTGCTGCATCCAGTTCTATCATTGTTGCCATTGTGATCATAGATATTTTGAAGCATGAATTTATCGTGGCGTATACTCGTAGACCATGGATGAAATTCCGGAGAGGTATTAAATAATATTACTTTATTTTCTAATCGACTTGTAAAAATCTTCTGCAGGGCTTAGGGCTCTATTAATAAAATAAACTCACATCCATTTGGCAGTCGTTCCTACATCTGTCCATGTAGCTCAAGGAGAGCTTCTGCTGCATCTAGTTCTATAATTGTTGCATTTGTGAACATAGACAGTTTAGCTTCAGAAAACTGTTATAGTCAGTCATTTATGTACATACTCCTAAGTACTATATTATAAATAATAAAAAAACTCGACTCACATCCATCTGGCAGTCGTTCCTACATCTATCCATGTAGCTCAATGAGAGCTTCTGCTGCATCAGTTCTATCATTGTTGCCATTGTGATCATAGACATTTTGAAGCATGAATTTATCGTGGCGTATACTCGTAGACCATGGATGAAATTCGGAGAGGTATTAAATAATATTACTTTATTTACTAAAAGACTTGTAAAAATCTTCTGCAGGGCTTAGGGCTCTATTAATAAAATAAACTCACATCCATTTGGCAGTCGTTCCTACATCTGTCCATGTAGCTCAAGGAGAGCTTCTGCATCAGTTCTATCATTGTTGCCATTGTGATCAAAGACATTTTGAAACATAAATTTATCGTGGCGTATACTCGTAGACCATGGATGAAATTCCGGAGGTTTTAAATAATATTACTTTATTTTCTAAACGACTTGTAAAAATCTTCTGGAGGGCTTAGGGCTCTATTAATATAATGTACTCACATCCATCTGGCAATCCTTCTTACATCTGTGCATGTAGCTCAAGGAAACTTCTGCTGCATCAATTTCTATCATTGTTGCCATTGTGATCATTAACATTTTGAAGCATGAATTATTCGCGGCATATAGATTCAAGATGAATCTCCGCTATAAATAATAAATGAAAATATACTCAAATCCATCACGCTGTCGCTACCTCAGCTGTCCATGCAGCTCAAAAAGAGCTTCTGCTGCATCAATTTCTATCATTGTTGCATTTTTGAACATAGACTGTTTAGCTTCAAAAAACTATTATAGTCAGTCATTAATGTACATACTCCTAAGTACTATATTATAAATAATAAAAAATAGACTCACATCCATCTGGCAATCCTTCTTACATCTGTGCATGTGGCTCAAGGAGAGCTTCTGCTGCATCCAGTTCTATCATTGTTGCATTTGTGAACATAGACATTTTGAAACATGAATTATTCGTGACATATAGATTATGGATGAAATTCCGAGAGGTATTAAATAATATTACTTCATTTACTAAAAGACTTGTAAAAATCTTCTGGAGGGCTTAGGGCTCTATTAATATAATGTACTCACATTCATCTGGCAGTCGTTCTACATCTGTCCATGTAGCTCAAGGAAACTTCTGCTGCATCAGTTCTATCATTGTTGCATTTGTGAACATAGACAATTTAGCTTCAGAAAACTATTATAGTCAGTCATTAATGTACATACTCCTAAGTACTATATTATAAATAATAAAAAATAGACTCACATCCATCTGGCAGTCGTTCTACATCTGTCCATGTAGCTCAAGGAAACTTCTGCTGCATCAGTTCTATCATTGTTGCATTTGTGAACATAGACAATTTAGCTTCAGAAAACTATTATAGTCAGTCATTTATGTACATACTCCTAAGTACTATATTATATATAATAAAAAAACTAGACTCACATCCATCTGGCAGTCGTTCCTACATCTGTCCATGTAGCTCAAGGAGAGCTTCTGCTGCATCCAGTTCTATCATTGTTGCCATTGTGATCATAGATATTTCAAAGCATGAATTATTCGTGACATATAGATTATGGATGAAATTCCGAGAGGTATTAAATAATATTACTTCATTTACTAAAAGACTTGTAAAAATCTTCTGCAAGGCTTAGGGTTCTATTAATATAATGTACTCATATCCATCTGGCAATCCTTCCTACATCTGTCCATGTAGCTCAAGGAGAGCTTCTGCTGCATCCAGTTCTATCAATGTTGCCATTGTGATCATAGAAATTTTGAAGCATGAATTATTCGCGGCATATAGATTATGGATGAAATTCCGGAGAGGTTTTAAATAATATTACTTCATTTACTAAAAGACTTGTAAAAATCTTCTGCAAGGCTTAGGGTTCTATTAATATAATGTACTCATATTCATCTGGCAGTCGTTCCTACATCTGTGCATGTAGCTCAAGGAGAGCTTCTGCTGCATCCAGTTCTATCATTGTTGCTATTGTGATCATAGACATTTTGAAACATGAATTATTCGTGACATATAGATTATGGATGAAATTCGGAGAGGTTTTAAATAATATTACTTATTTTCTAAACGACTTGTAAAAATCTTCTGCAGGGCTTAGGGTTCTATTAATATAATGTACTCACATCCATCTGGCAATCCTTCCTACATCTGTGCATGTAGCTCAAGGAAACTTCTGCTGCATCCAGTACTATCATTGTTGCTATTGTGATCATAGACATTTTGAAGCATGAATTATTCGTGACATATAGATTATGGATGAAATTCCGAGAGGTATTAAATAATATTACTTCATTTACTAAAAGACTTGTAAAAATCTTCTGCAAGGCTTAGGGTTCTATTAATATAATGTACTCATATCCATCTGGCAATCCTTCCTACATCTGTCCATGTAGCTCAATGAGAGCTTCTGCTGCATCCAGTTCTATCATTGTTGCCATTGTGATCATAGACATTTTGAAGCATGAATTTATCGTGGCGTATACTCGTAGACCATGGATGAAATTCCGGAGAGGTATTAAATAATATAACTTTATTTTCTAAACGACTTGTAAAAATCTTCTGCAGGGCTTAGGGCTCTATTAATAAAATAAACTCACATCCATTTGGCAGTCGTTCCTACATCTGTTCATGTAGCTCAAGGAGAGCTTCTGCTACATCCATTTCTATCATTGTTGCATTTGTGAACATAGACAATTTAGCTTCAGAAAACTTTTATAGTCAGTCATTTATGTACATACTCCTAAGTACTATATTATAAATAATAAAAAAACTAGACTCACATCCATCTGGCAGTCGTTCCTACATCTATCCATGTAGCTCAATGAGAGCTTCTTCTGCATTCAGTACTATCATTGTTGCCATTGTAATCATAGACATTTTGAAACATGAATTAATCGTGACATATAGGTTATGGATGAAATTCCAGAAAGGTTTTAAATAATATTACTTTATTTACTAATAGACTTGTAAAAATCTTCTGCTGGGCTTAGGGTTATATTAATATAATGTACTCATATTCATCTGGCAGTCGTTCCTACATCTGTGCATGTAGCTCAATGAGAGCTTCTTGCTGCATCCAATTCTATCATTGTTGCCATTGTGATCATAGACATTTTGAAGCATGAATTTATCGTGGCGTATACTCGTAGACCATGGATGAAATTCCGGAGAGGTATTAAATAATATTACTTTATTTTCTAAACGACTTGTAAAAATCTTCTGCAGGGCTTAGGGCTCTATTAATAAAATAAACTCACATCCATTTGGCAGTCGTTCCTACATCTGTCCATGTAGCTCAAGGAGAGCTTCTGCTGCATCCAGTTCTATCATTGTTGCCATTGTGATCAAAGACATTTTGAAGCATAATTTTATCGTGGCGTATACTGTAGACTATGGATGAAATTCCGGAGAGGTATTAAATAATATTACTTTATTTTCTAAACGACTTGTAAAAATCTTCTGGAGGGCTTAGGGCTCTATTAATATAATGTACTCACATCCATCTGGCAATCCTTCCTACATCTGTCCATGTAGCTCAAGGAGAGCTTCTGCTGCATCCAGTTCTATCATTGTTGCCATTCTGATCATTAACATTTTGAAGCATGAATTATTCGCGGCATATAGATTCAAGATGAATCTCCGCTATAAATAATAAATGAAAATATACTCAAATCCATCACGCTGTCGCTACCTCAGCTGTCCATGCAGCTAAAAAAGAGCTTCTGCTGCATCAATTTCTATCATTGTTGCATTTTTGAACATAGACAGTTTAGCTTCAAAAAACTATTATAGTCAGTCATTAATGTACATACTCCTAAGTACTATATTATAAATAATAAAAAAACTAGACTCCCATCCATCTGGCAGTCGTTCCTACATCTGTGAATGTAGCTCAAGGAGAGCTTCTGCATCAGTTCTATCATTATTGCCATTGTGATCATAGACATTTTGAAGCATGAATTATTCGTGACATATAGGTTATGGATGAAATTCCGGAGAGGTTTTAAATAATATTACTTTATTTACTAAAAGACTTGTAAAAATCTTCTGCAGGGCTTAGGGCTCTATTAATATAATGTACTCACATTCATCTGGCAGTCGTTCCTACATCTGTGCATGTAGCTCAATGAGAGCTTCTGCTGCATCCAGTTCTATCATTATTGCCATTGTGATCATAGACATTTTGAAGCATGAATTTATCGTGGCGTATACTGTAGACCATGGATGAAATTCGGAGAGGTATTAAATAATATAACTTTATTTTCTAAACGACTTGTAAAAATCTTCTGCAGGGCTTAGGGCTCTATTAATAAAATAAACTCACATCCATTTGGCAGTCGTTCCTACATCTGTTCATGTAGCTCAAGGAGAGCTTCTGCTACATCCATTTCTATCATTGTTGCATTTGTGAGCATAGACAGTTTAGCTTCAGAAAACTGTTATAGTCAGTCATTTATGTACATACTCCTAAGTACTATATTATAAATAATAAAAAAACTAGACTCACATCCATCTGGCAGTCGTCCCTACATCTGTCCATGTAGCTCAATGAGAGCTTCTGCTGCATCCAGTACTATCATTGTTGCCATTGTGATCATAGACATTTTGAAGCATGAATTTATCGTGGCGTATACTGTAGACCATGGATGAAATTCGGAGAGGTATTAAATAATATTACTTTATTTACTAATAGACTTGTAAAAATCTTCTGCAGGGCTTAGGGTTCTATTAATATAATGTACTCACATTCATCTGGCAGTCGTTCCTACATCTGTCCATGTAGCTCAAGGAAACTTCTGCTGCATCAATTTCTATCATTGTTGCATTTTGAACATAGACAGTTTAGCTTCAAAAACTATTATAGTCAGTCATTAATGTACATACTCCTAAGTATTACATTATAAATAATAAAAAACTAGACTCACATCCATCTGGCAGTCGTTCCTACATCTGTCCATGTAGCTCATTGAGAGCTTCTGCTGCATCCAGTTCTATCATTGTTGCCATTGTGATCATAGACATTTTGAAGCATGAATTTATCGTGGCGTATACTCGTAGACCATGGATGAAATTCCGAGAGGTATTAAATAATATTACTTTATTTTCTAAACGACTTGTAAAAATCTTCTGCAGGGCTTAGGGCTCTATTAATAAAATAAACTCACATCCATTTAGCAGTCGTTCCTACATCTGTCCATGTAGCTCAAGGAGAGCTTCTGCTGCATCCAGTTCTATCATTGTTGCCATTGTGATCAAAGACATTTTGAAGCATGAATTATTCGTGACATATAGGTTATGGATGAAATTCGGAGAGGTTTTAAATAATATTACTTTATTTTCTAAACGACTTGTAAAAATCTTCTGGAGGGCTTAGGGCTCTATTAATATAATGTACCACATCCATCTGGCAATCCTTCTTACATCTGTGCATGTAGCTCAAGGAGAGCTTCTGCTGCATCCAGTTCTATCATTGTTGCCATTGTGATCATAGACATTTTGAAGCATGAATTTATCGTGGCGTATACTCGTAGACCATGGATGAAATTCCAGAAAGGTTTTAAATAATATTACTTTATTTACTAAAAGACTTGTAAAAATCTTCTGCAAGGCTTAGGGTTCTATTAATATAATGTACCACATCCATCTGGCAGTCGTTCCTACATCTGTCCATGTAGCTCAAGGAGAACTTCTGCTGCATCCAGTACTATCATTGTTGCCATTGTGATCATAGACATTTTGAAGCATGAATTATTCGTGACATATAGGTTATGGATGAAATTCCGGAGGTTTTAAATAATATTACTTTATTTACTAAAAGACTTGTAAAAATCTTCTGCAGGGCTTAGGGTTCTATTAATATAATGTACCACATCCATCTGGCAGTCGTTCCTACATCTGTCCATGTAGCTCAAGGAGAGCTTGCTGCATCCAGTTCTATCATTGTTGCTATTGTGATCATAGATATTTCAAAGCATGAATTATTCGTGACATATAGATTATGGATGAAATTCGGAGAGGTATTAAATAATATTACTTTATTTTCTAAACGACTTGTAAAAATCTTCTGGAGGGCTTAGGGCTCTATTAATATAATGTACTCACATCCATCTGGCAATCCTTCCTACATCTGTGCATGTAGCTCAAGGAGAGATTATGCTGCATCCAGTTCTATCAATGTTGCCATTGTGATCATAAACATTTTGAAGTATGAATTATTCGCGGCATATAGATTAAAGATGAATCTCCGCTATAAATAATAAATGAAAATATACTCAAATCCATCACGCTGTCGCTACCTCAGCTGTCCATGCAGCTCAAAAGAGCTTCTGCTGCATCAATTTCTATCATTGTTGCATTTTGAACATAGACAGTTTAGCTTCAAAAACTATTATAGTCAGTCATTAATGTACATACTCCTAAGTATTACATTATAAATAATAAAAAACTAGACTCACATCCATCTGGCAATCCTTCTTACATCTGTGCATGTAGCTCAAGGAAACTTCTGCTGCATCCAGTTCTATCAATGTTGCCATTGTGATCATAAACATTTTGAAGCATGAATTATTCGCGGCATATAGATTAAAGATGAATCTCCGCTATAA
This sequence comes from Sericinus montela, assembly GCA_029286605.1. NCBI lineage: Eukaryota > Metazoa > Arthropoda > Insecta > Lepidoptera > Papilionidae > Sericinus > Sericinus montela. The sequence continues at coordinate 51,784 of JAGSMR010000104.1, forward strand.
ATAATAAATGAAAATATACTCAAATCCATCACGCTGTCGCTACCTCAGCTGTCCATGCAGCTCAAAAGAGCTTCTGCTGCATCAATTTCTATCATTGTTGCATTTTGAACATAGACAGTTTAGCTTCAAAAAACTATTATAGTCAGTCATTAATGTACATACTCCTAAGTATTACATTATAAATAATAAAAAAAATAGACTCACATCCATCTGGCAGTCGTTCCTACATCTGTCCATGTAGCTCAATGAGAGCTTCTGCTGCATCCAGTTCTATCATTGTTGCCATTGTGATCATAGACATTTTGAAGCATGAATTTATCGTGGCGTATACTCGTAGACCATGGATGAAATTCCGGAGAGGTATTAAATAATATAACTTTATTTTCTAAACGACTTGTAAAAATCTTCTGCAGGGCTTAGGGCTCTATTAATAAAATAAACTCACATCCATTTGGCAGTCGTTCCTACATCTGTTCATGTAGCTCAAGGAGAGCTTCTGCTACATCCATTTCTATCATTGTTGCATTTGTGAACATAGACAATTTAGCTTCAGAAAACTATTATAGTCAGTCATTTATGTACATACTCCTAAGTACTATATTATAAATAATAAAAAACTAGACTCACATCCATCTGGCAGTCGTTCCTACATCTGTTCATGTAGCTCAAGGAAACTTCTGCTGCATCAATTTCTATCATTGTTGCATTTTGAACATAGACAGTTTAGCTTCAAAAACTATTATAGTCAGTCATTAATGTACATACTCCTAAGTACTATATTATAAATAATAAAAAACTAGACTCACATCCATCTGGCAATCCTTCTTACATCTGTGCATGTAGCTCAAGGAGAGCTTGCTGCATCCAGTTCTATCAATGTTGCCATTGTGATCATAGACATTTTGATACTTTAGTTACTAAAAGACTTGTAAAAATCTTCTGCAGGGCTTAGGGTTCTATTAATATAATGTACTCATATTCATCTGGCAGTCGTTCCTACATCTGTGCATGTAGCTCAAGGAGAGCTTCTGCTGCATCCAGTTCTATCATTGTTGCCATTGTGATCATAGACATTTTGAAGCATGAATTATTCGTGACATATAGGTTATGGATGAAATTCCAGAAAGGTTTTAAATAATATTACTTTATTTACTAATAGACTTGTAAAAATCTTCTGCAGGGCTTAGGGTTCTATTAATATAATGTACTCATATCCATCTGGCAATCCTTCCTACATCTGTGCATGTAGCTCAAGGAGAGCTTCTGCTGCATCCAGTTCTATCATTATTTGCCATTGTGATCATAGACATTTTGATACTTTAGTTACTAAAAGACTTGTAAAAATCTTCTGCAAGGCTTAGGGTTCTATTAATATAATGTACTCATATCCACCTGGCAATCCTTCTTACATCTGTGCATGTAGCTCAAGGAGAGCTTCTGCTGCATCCAGTTCTATCATTGTTGCATTTTGAACATAGACAATTTAGCTTCAGAAAACTATTATAGTCAGTCATTTATGTACATACTCCTAAGGACTATGATTATGGATTATGATGATTATGGATGAAATTCCGGAGAGGTTTTAAATAATATTACTTCATTTACTAAAAGACTTGTAAAAATCTTCCGCAAGGCTTAGGGTTCTATTAATATAATGTACTCACATTCATCTGGCAGTCGTTCCTACATCTGTGCATGTAGCTCAAGGAGAGCTTCTGCTGCATCCAGTTCTATCATTGTTGCCATTGTGATCATAGATATTTCAAAGCATGAATTATTCGTGACATATAGATTATGGATGAAATTCCGGAGAGGTTTTAAATAATATTACTTCATTTACTAAAAGACTTGTAAAACTCTTCTGCAGGGCTTAGGGTTCTATTAATATAATGTACTCTTATCCATCTGGCAATCCTTCTTACATCTGTGCATGTAGCTCAAGGAGAGCTTCTGCTGCATCCAGTTCTATCATTGTTGCCATTGTGATCATAGACATTTTGAAGCATGAATTATTCGTGACATATAGGTTATGGATGAAATTCCAGAAAGGTTTTAAATAATATTACTTTATTTACTAAAAGACTTGTAAAAATCTTCTGCAGGGCTTAGGTTCTATTAATATAATGTACTCATATTCATCTGGCAGTCGTTCCTACATCTGTGCATGTAGCTCAAGGAGGCTTCTGCTGCATCCAGTTCTATCATTGTTGCCATTGTGATCATAGACATTTTGATACTTTAGTTACTAAAAGACTTGTAAAAATCTTCTGCAGGGCTTAGGTTCTATTAATATAATGTACTCCCATCCATCTGGCAATCCTTCCTACATCTGTCCATGTAGCTCAAGGAGAGCTTCTGCTGCATCCAGTTGTATCATTGTTGCTATTGTGATCATAGATATTTCAAAGCATGAGTTATTCGTGACATATAGATTATGGATGAAATTCCGGAGAGGTTTTAAATAATATTACTTCATTTACTAAAAGACTTGTAAAAATCTTCTGCAGGGCTTAGGGTTCTATTAATATAATGTACTCATATCCATCTGGCAATCCTTCCTACATCTGTGCATGTGGCTCAAGGAGAGCTTGCTGCATCCAGTTCTATCATTGTTGCATTTTGAACATAGACAGTTTAGCTTCAAAAACTATTATAGTCAGTCATTTATGTACATACTCCTAAGGACTATGATTATGGATTATGATGATTATGGATGAAATTCCGGAGAGGTTTTAAATAATATTACTTCATTTACTAAAAGACTTGTAAAAATCTTCCGCAAGGCTTAGGGTTCTATTAATATAATGTACTCACATTCATCTGGCAGTCGTTCCTACATCTGTGCATGTAGCTCAAGGAGAGCTTCTGCTGCATCCAGTTCTATCATTGTTGCCATTGTGATCATAGATATTTCAAAGCATGAATTATTCGTGACATATAGATTATGGATGAAATTCCGGAGAGGTTTTAAATAATATTACTTCATTTACTAAAAGACTTGTAAAACTCTTCTGCAGGGCTTAGGGTTCTATTAATATAATGTACTCTTATCCATCTGGCAATCCTTCTTACATCTGTGCATGTAGCTCAAGGAGAGCTTCTGCTGCATCCAGTTCTATCATTCTTGCATTTGTGAACATAGACAATTAAGCTTCAGAAAACTATTATAATCAGTCATTTATGTACATATTCCTAAGTACTATATTATAAATAATAAAAAAACTAGACTCACATCCATCTGGCAGTCGTTATTACATCTGTCCATGTAGCTCAATGAGAGCTTCTGCTGCATCAAGTACTATCATTGTTGCCATTGTGATCATAGACATTTTGAAACATGAATTATTCGTGGCATATAGGTTATGGATGAAATTCCAGAAGGGTTTTAAATAATATTACTTTATTTACTAATAGACTTGTAAAAATCTTCTGCAAGGCTTAGGGTTCTATTAATGTAATGTACTCATATCCATCTGGCAATCCTTCCTACATCTGTGAATGTAGCTCAAGGAAACTTCTGCTGCATCAGTTCTATCATTGTTGCCATTGTGATCATAGATATTTCAAAGCATGAATTATTCGCGGCATATAGATTATGGATGAAATTCGGAGAGGTTTTAAATAATATTACTTCATTTACTAAAAGACTTGTAAAAATCTTCTGCAAGGCTTAGGGTTCTATTAATATAATGTACTCACATTCATCTGGCAGTCGTTCTACATCTGTGCATGTAGCTCAAGGAGAGCTTGCTGCATCCAGTACTATCATTGTTGCCATTGTGATCATAGACATTTTGAAACATGAATTATTCGTGACATATAGATTATGGATGAAATTCGGAGAGGTATTAAATATTACTTTATTTACTAATAGACTTGTAAAAATCTTCTGCAGGGCTTAGGGTAATATTAAATAATATTACTTCATTTACTAAAAGACTTGTAAAAATCTTCTGCAAGGCTTAGGGTTTTATTAATATAATGTACTCATATTCATCTGGCAGTCGTTCTACATCTGTGCATGTGGCTCAAGGAGAGCTTCTGCTGCATCCAGTTCTATCATTGTTGCCATTGTGATCATAGACATTTTGAAGCATGAATTTATCGTGGCGTATACTGTAGACCATGGATGAAATTCCGGAGAGGTATTAAATAATATTACTTTATTTACTAAAAGACTTGTAAAAATCTTCTGCAAGGCTTAGGGTTCTATTAATATAATGTACTCACATTCATCTGGCAATCCTTCCTACATCTGTCCATGTAGCTCAAGGAAACTTCTGCTGCATCCAGTACTATCATTGTTGCATTTTTGAACATAGACAGTTTAGCTTCAAAAACTATTATAGTCAGTCATTAATGTACATACTCCTAAGTATTACATTATAAATAATAAAAACTAGACTCACATCCATCTGGCAGTCGTTCCTACATCTGTCCATGTAGCTCAATGAGAGCTTCTGCTGCATCTAGTTCTATAATTGTTGCATTTGTGAACATAGACATTTTGAAACATGAATTATTCGTGACATATAGGTTATGGATGAAATTCCAGAAAGGTTTTAAATAATATTACTTTATTTACTAATAGACTTGTAAAAATCTTCTGCAGGGCTTAGGGTTATATTAATGTAATGTACTCATATCCATCTGGCAATCCTTCTTACATCTGTGCATGTAGCTCAAGGAAACTTCTGCTGCATCAGTTCTATCATTGTTGCATTTGTGAACATAGACAATTTAGCTTCAGAAAACTATTATAGTCAGTCATTTATGTACATACTCCTAAGTACTATAATATAAATAATAAAAAAACTAGACTCACATCTATCTGGCAGTCGTTCCTACATCTGTCCATGTAGCTCAAGGAGAGCTTCTGCTGCATCCAGTTTTATCATTGTTGCCATTTTGATCATAGGCACTTTGAAGCATGAATTATTCGTGACACATAGGTTATGGATGAAATTCGGAGAGGTTTTAAATATTACTTTATTTACTAATAGACTTGTAAAAATCTTCTGGAGGGCTTAGGGCTCTATTAATATAATGTACTCATATCCATCTGGCAATCCTTCCTACATCTGTGAATGTAGCTCAAGGAAACTTCTGCTGCATCAGTTCTATCATTGTTGCCATTGTGATCATAGACATTTTGAAGCATGAATTATTCGTGACACATAGGTTATGGATGACATTCCGGAGAGGTTTAAAACATTACTTTATTTACTAAAAGACTTGTAAGAATCTTCTGCAAGGCTTAGCGTTCTATTAATATAATGTACTCACATCCATCTGGCAGTCGTTCCTACATCTGTGAATGTAGCTCAAGGAAACTTCTGCTGCATCCAGTTCTATCATTATTTGCCATTGTGATCATAGACATTTCGAAGCATGAATTATTCGTGACATATAGATTATGGATGAAATTCCGGAGAGGTTTTAAATAATATTACTTTATTTTCTAAACGACTCGTAAAAATCTTCTGGAGGGCTTAGGGCTCTATTAATATAATGTACTCACATTCATCTGGCAGTCGTTCCTACATCTGTGCATGTAGCTCAAGGAGAGCTTCTGCTGCATCCAGTTCTATCATTATTTGCCATTGTGATCATAGACACTTTGAAGAATGAATTATTCGTGACATATAGATTATGGATGAAATTCCGGAGAGGTTTTAAATAATATTACTTTATTTTCTAAACGACTTGTAAAAATCTTCTGGAGGGCTTAGGGCTCTATTAATATAATGTACTCACATTCATCTGGCAGTCGTTCTACATCTGTCCATGTAGCTCAAGGAGAGCTTCTGCTGCATCAGTTCTATCATTGTTGCCATTGTGATCATAGACATTTTGAAGCATGAATTATTCGTGACATATAGATTATGGATGAAATTCGGAGAGGTTTTAAATAATATTACTTTATTTTCTAAACGACTTGTAAAAATCTTCTGAAGGGCTTAGGGTTCTATTAATATAATGTATTCACATTCATCTGGCAATCCTTCCTACATCTGTGCATGTGGCTCAAGGAGAGCTTCTGCTGCATCAGTTCTATCATTGTTGCCATTGTGATCATAGACATTTCGAAGCATGAATTATTCGTGACATATAGATTATGGATGAAATTCGGAGAGGTATTAAATAATATTACTTCATTTACTAAAAGACTTGTAAAAATCTTCTGCAAGGCTTAGGGTTCTATTAATATAATGTACTCACATCCATCTGGCAGTCGTTCCTACATCTGTGCATGTGGCTCAAGGAGAGCTTCTGCTGCATCAGTTCTATCATTATTTGCCATTGTGATCAAAGACATTTTGAAGCATGAATTTATCGTGGCGTATACTCGTAGACCATGGATGAAATTCCGAGAGGTATTAAATAATATAACTTTATTTTCTAAACGACTTGTAAAAATCTTCTGCAGGGCTTAGGGCTCTATTAATAAAATAAACTCACATCCATTTGGCAGTCGTTCCTACATCTGTCCATGTAGCTCAAGGAGGCTTCTGCTGCATCCAGTACTATCATTGTTGCATTTTGAACATAGACAGTTTAGCTTCAGAAAACTGTTATAGTCAGTCATTTATGTACATACTCCTAAGTATTACATTATAAATAATAAAAACTAGACTCATCCATCTGGCAGTCGTTCCTACATCTGTGCATGTAGCTCAATGAGAGCTTCTGCTGCATCCAGTACTATCATTGTTGCATTTTGAACATAGACAGTTTAGCTTCAGAAAACTATTATAATGTACTCACATCCATCTGGCAGTCGTTCTACATCTGTCCATGTAGCTCAATGAGAGCTTCTTCTGCATTCAGTACTATCATTGTTGCCATTGTAATCATAGACATTTTGAAACATGAATTATTCGTGACATATAGATTATGGATGAAATTCCAGAAAGGTTTTAAATAATATTACTTCATTTACTAAAAGACTTGTAAAAATCTTCTGGAGGGCTTAGGGCTCTATTAATATAATGTACTCACATCCATCTGGCAGTCGTTCTACATCTGTCCATGTAGCTCAAGGAAACTTCTGCTGCATCAGTTCTATCATTATTTGCCATTGTGATCATAGATATTTCAAAGCATGAATTATTCGTGACATATAGATTATGGATGAAATTCGGAGAGGTTTTAAATAATATTACTTTATTTTCTAAACGACTTGTAAAAATCTTATGGAGGGCTTAGGGCTCTATTAATATAATGTACTCACATCCATCTGGCAATCCTTCCTACATCTGTCCATGTAGCTCAAGGAGAGCTTCTGCTGCATCCAGTTCTATCATTGTTGCCATTGTGATCATAGACATTTCGAAGCATGAATTATTCGTGACATATAGATTATGGATGAAATTCCGGAGAGGTTTTAAATAATATTACTTTATTTTCTAAACGACTTGTAAAAATCTTCTGGAGGGCTTAGGGCTCTATTAATATAATGTACTCACATCCATCTGGCAATCCTTCCTACATCTGTCCATGTAGCTCAAGGAGAGCTTCTGCTGCATCCAGTTCTATCATTGTTGCCATTGTGATCATAGACATTTTGAAGCATGAATTTATCGTGGCGTATACTCGTAGACTATGGATGAAATTCTGGAGAGGTATTAAATAATATTACTTTATTTTCTAAACGAATTGTAAAAATCTTCTGCAGGGCTTAGGGCTCTATTAATAAAATATACTCACATCCATCTGTCAGTCGTTCCTACATCTGTCAATGTAGCTCAAGGAGAGCTTCTGCTGCATCCAGTACAGTCATTGTTGCCGTTTTGATCATAGACATTTTGAAGCATGAATTATTCGTGACATATAGGTAATGGATGAAATTCCGGAGAGGTTTTAAATAATATTACTTTATTTACTAAAAGACTTGTAAAAATCTTCTGCAGGGCTTAGGGTTCTATTAATATAATGTACTCACATCCATCTGGCAGTCGTTCCTACATCTGTCCATGTAGCTCAAGGAGAGCTTCTGCTGCATCCAGTTCTATCATTGTTGCCATTGTGATCATAGACATTTTGAAGCATGAATTATTCGTGACATAAAGATTATGGATGAAATTCCGTAGAGGTTTTAAATAGTATTACTTTATTTACTAATAGACTTGTAAAAATCTTCTGCAGGGCTTAGGTTCTATTAATATAATGTACTCATATTCATCTGGCAGTCGTTCCTACATCTGTGCATGTAGCTCAAGGAGAGCTTCTGCTGCATCCAGTTCTATCATTGTTGCCATTGTGATCATAGACATTTTGATACTTTAGTTACTAAAAGACTTGTAAAAATCTTCTGAAGGGCTTAGGGTTCTATTAATATAATGTACTCACATCCATCGGGCAATCCTCCCTACATCTGTGCATGTAGCTCAAGGAGAGCTTCTGCTGCATCCAGTTCTATCATTGTTGCATTTGTGAACATAGACAATTTAGCTTCAGAAAACTATTATAGTCAGTCATTTATGTACATACTCTTAAGGACTATGATTATGGATTATGATGATTATGGATGAAATTCTGGAGAGGTATTAAATAATATTACTTTATTTACTAAAAGACTTGTAAGAATCTTCTGCAAGGCTTAGTGTTCTTTTAATATAATGTACTCCCATCCATCTGGCAGTCGTTCCTACATCTGTCCATGTAGCTCAATGAGAGCTTCTGCTGCATCCAGTACTATCATTGTTGCCATTGTGATCAAAGACATTTTGAACATAGACATTTTGAAACATGAATTATTCGTGACATATAGATTATGGATGAAATTCCGGAGAGGATTTAAATAATATTACTTCATTTACTAAAAGACTCGTAAAAATCTTATGCAAGGCTTAGGGTTTTATTAATATAATGTACTCACATTCATCTGGCAGTCGTTCCTACATCTGTGCATGTTGCTCAAGGAGAACTTCTGCTGCATCCAGTTCTATCATTGTTGCCATTGTGATCATAGACATTTTGAAGCATGAATTTATCGTGGCGTATACTCGTAGACTATGGATGAAATTCCGGAGAGGTTTTGAATAATATTACTTCATTTACTAAAAGACTTGTAAAATTCTTCTGCAAGGCTTAGGGTTCTATTGATATAATGTACTCACATGCATCTGGCAGTAGTTCCTACATCTGTGCATGTGGCTCAAGGAGAGCTTCTGCTGCATCCAGTTCTATCATTGTTGCCATTGTGATCAAAGACATTTTGAAACATAAATTTATCGTGGCGTATACTCGTAGACAATGGATGAAATTCCGGAGAGGTATTAAATAATATTACTTTATTTTCTAAACGACTTGTAAAAATCTTCTGGAGGGCTTAGGGCTCTATTAATATAATGTACTCACATCCATCTGGCAATCCTTCCTACATCTGTGCATGTAGCTCAAGGAGAGCTTCTGCTGCATCCAGTTCTATCATTGTTGCCATTGTGATCATTAACATTTTGAAGCATGAATTATTCGCGGCATATAGATTCAAGATGAATCTCCGCTATAAATAATAAATGAAAATATACTCAAATCCATCACGCTGTCGCTACCTCAGCTGTCCATGCAGCTCAAAAAGAGCTTCTGCTGCATTCATTTCTATCATTGTTGCATTTTGAACATAGACAGTTTAGCTTCAAAAAACTATTATAGTCAGTCATTAATGTACATACTCCTAAGTATTACATTATAAATAATAAAAAAAATAGACTCACATCCATCTGGCAGTCGTTCCTACATCTGTCCATGTAGCTCAATGAAAGCTTCTGCTGCATCCCGTTCTATCATTGTTGCCATTGTGATCATAGACATTTTGAAGCGTGAATTTATCGTGGCGTATACTGTAGACTATGGATGAAATTCCGGAGAGGTATTAAATAATATTACTTTATTTTCTAAACGACTTGTAAAAATCTTCTTCAGGGCTTTGGGCTCTATTAATAAAATATACTCACATCCATCTGGCAGTAGTTCCTACATCTGTCCATGTAGCTCAAGGAGAGCTTCTGCTGCATCCAGTTCTATCAATGTTGCCATTGTGATCATAGACATTTTGAAACATGAATTATTCGTGACATATAGATTATGGATGAAATTCCGGAGAGGTATTAAATAATATTACTTTATTTTCTAAACGACTTGTAAAAATCTTCTGGAGGGCTTAGGGCTCTATTAATAAAATAAACTCACATCCATCTGGCAGTAGTTCCTACATCTGTCCATGTAGCTCAAGGAGAGCTTCTGCTGCATCCAGTTCTATCAATGTTGCCATTGTGATCATAGACATTTTGAAGCATGAATTATTTGCGGCATATAGATTAAAGATGAATCTCCGCTATAAATAATAAATGAAAATATACTCAAATCCATCAGGCTGTCGCTACCTCAGCTGTCCATGCAGCTCAAGAAGAGCTTCTGCTGCATCAATTTCTATCATTGTTGCATTTTGAACATAGACAGTTTAGCTTCAAAAACTATTATAGTCAGTCATTAATGTACATACTCCTAAGTATTACATTATAAATAATAAAAAATAGACTCACATCCATCTGGCAGTCGTTCTACATCTGTCCATGTAGCTCAATGAGAGCTTCTGCTGCATCCAGTTCTATCATTGTTGCCATTGTGATCATAGACATTTTGAAACATAAATTTATCGTGGCGTATACTGTAGACCATGGATGAAATTCCGAGAGGTATTAAATAATATTACTTTATTTTCTAAACGACTTGTAAAAATCTTCTGGAGGGCTTAGGGCTCTATTAATAAAATAAACTCACATCCATTTGGCAGTCGTTCCTACATCTGTCCATGTAGCTCAATGAGAGCTTCTGCTGCATCTAGTTCTATAATTGTTGCATTTGTAAACATAGACAATTTAGCTTCAGAAAACTATTATAATCAGTCATTTATGTACATACTCCTAAGTACTATATTATAAATAATAAAAAAACTAGACTCACATCCATCTGGCAGTCGTTCCTACATCTGTCCATGTAGCTCAAGGAGAGCTTCTGCTGCATCCAGTTCTATCATTGTTGCCATTGAGATCATAGATATTTCAAAGCATGAATTATTCGTGACATATAGATTATTTATGAAATTCCGGAGAGGATTTAAATAATATTACTTCATTTACTAAAAGACTCGTAAAAATCTTATGCAAGGCTTAGGGTTTTATTAATATAATGTACTCACATCCATCTAGCAATCCTTCCTACATCTGTCCATGTAGCTCAAGGAGAGCTTCTGCTGCATCCAGTTCAATCATTGTTGCCATTGTGATCATAGACATTTTGAAGCATGAATTATTCGTGACATATAGGTTATGGATGAAATTCCGGAGAGGTTTTAAATAATATTACTTTATTTACTAAAAGACTTGTAAGAATCTTCTGCAGGGCTTAGGGTTCTATTAATATAATGTACTCACATCCATCTGGCAGTCGTTCCTACATCTGTCCATGTAGCTCAAGGAGAGCTTCTGCTGCATCCAGTTCTATCAATGTTGCCATTGTGATCATAGACATTTTGAAGCATGAATTTATCGTGGCGTATACTGTAGACCATGGATGAAATTCCGGAGAGGTTTTAAATAATATTACTTCATTTACTAAAAGACTTGTAAAAATCTTCTGCAAGGCTTAGGGTTCTATTAATATAATGTACTCATATCCATCTGGCAATCCTTCCTACATCTGTCCATGTAGCTCAAGGAAACTTCTGCTGCATCCAGTTCTATCAATGTTGCCATTGTGATCAAAGACATTTTGAAGCATGAATTATTCGCGGCATATAGATTAAAGATGAATCTCCGCTATAAATAATAAAAAACTAGACTCACATCCATCTGGCAGTCGTTCCTACATCTGTGCATGTAGCTCAAGGAGAGCTTCTGCTGCATCCAGTACTATCATTGTTGCCATTGTGATCATAGACATTTTGAATCATGAATTTATCGTGGCGTGTACTCAAAGACCATGGATGAAATTCCGGAGAGGTATTAAATAATATTACTTTATTTTCTAAACGACTTGTTAAAATCTTCTGCAGGGCTTAGGGCTCTATTAATAAAATAAACTCACATCCATTTGGCAGTCCTTCCTACATCTGTCCATGTAGCTCAAGGAGAGCTTCTGCTGCATCTAGTTCTATAATTGTTGCATTTGTGAACATAGACAGTTTAGCTTCAGAAAACTATTATAGTCAGTCATTTATGTACATACTCCTAAGTACTATATTATAAATAATAAAAAAACTAGACTCACATCCATCTGGCAGTCGTTTCTACATCTGTCCATGTAGCTCAAGGAGAGCTTCTGCTGCATCCAGTACTATCATTGTTGCCATTGTGATCATAGACATTTTGAAACATGAATTATTCGTGACATATAGGTTATGGATGAAATTCCAGAAAGGTTTTAAATAATATTACTTTATTTACTAATAGACTTGTAAAAATCTTCTGCAGGGCTTAGGCTTATATTAATGTAATGTACTCATATCCATCTGGCAATCCTTCCTACATCTGTGAATGTAGCTCAAGGAGAGCTTCTGGTGCATCCAGTTCTGTCATTGTTGCCATTGTGATCATAGATATTTCGAAGCATGAATTATTCGTGACATATAGATTATGGATGAAATTCCGGAGAGGTTTTAAATAATATTACTTCATTTACTAAAAGACTTGTAAAAATCTTCTGCAAGGCTTAGGGGTCTATTAATATAATGTACTCATATTCATCTGGCAGTCGTTCCTACATCTGTGCATGTAGCTCAAGGAGAACTTCTGCTGCATCCAGTTCTATCATTATTTGCCATTGTGATCATAGACATTTTGAAGCATGAATTTATCGTGGCGTATACTCGTAGACTATGGATGAAATTCGGAGAGGTATTAAATAATATTACTTCATTTACTATAAGACTTGTGAAAATCTTCTGCAGGGCTTAGGGCTCTATTAATATAATGTACTCATATTCATCTGGCAGTCGTTCCTACATCTGTGAATGTAGCTCAAGGAAACTTCTGCTGCATCAGTTCTATCATTCTTGCATTTGTGAACATAGACAATTTAGCTTCAGAAAACTATTATAGTCAGTCATTAATGTACATACTCCTAAGTACTATATTATAAATAATAAAAACTAGACTCACATCCATCTGGCAGTCGTTCCTACATCTGTGAATGTAGCTCAAGGAAACTTCTGCTGCATCAATTTCTATCATTGTTGCCATTGTGATCAAAGACATTTTGAAGCATGAATTTATCGTGGCGTATACTCGTAGACTATGGATGAAATTCCGGAGAGGTATTAAATAATATTACTTTATTTTCTAAACGACTTGTAAACATCTTCTGGAGGGCTTTGGGCTCTATTAATATAATGTATTCACATCCATCTGGCAATCCTTCCTACATCTGTGCATGTAGCTCAAGGAGAGCTTCTGCTGCATCCAGTTCTATCAATGTTGCCATTGTGATAATAAAAATTTTGAAGCATGAATTATTCGCGGCATATAGGTTATGGATGAAATTCCGGAGAGGTTTTAAATATTACTTTATTTACTAAAAGACTTGTAAGAATCTTCTGCAAGGCTTAGTGTTCTTTTAATATAATGTACTCACATCCATCTGGCAGTCGTTCCTACATCTGTGAATGTAGCTCAAGGAAACTTCTGCTGCATCAGTTCTATCATTGTTGCCATTGTGATCATAGACATTTTGAAGCATGAATTATTCGTGACATATAGATTATGGATGAAATTCGGAGAGGTTTTAAATAATATTACTTTATTTTCTAAACGACTTGTAAAATCTTCTGGAGGCTTAGGGCTCTATTAATATAATGTACTCACATTCATCTGGCAGTCGTTCCTACATCTGTGCATGTAGCTCAAGGAGAGCTTCTGCTGCATCCAGTTCTATTATTGTTGCCATTGTGATCATAGACACTTTGAAGAATGAATTATTAGTGACATATAGGTTGTGGATGAAATTCCGGAGAGGTTTTAAATAATATTACTTTATTTTCTAAACGACTTGTAAAAATCTTCTTCAAGGCTTTGGGCTCTATTAATATAATGTACTCACATCCATCTAGCAATCCTTCCTACATCTGTCCATGTAGCTCAAGGAGAGCTTCTGCTGCATCCAGTTCTATCATTGTTGCCATTGTGATTAAAGACATTTTGAAGCATAATTTTATCGTGGCGTATACTGTAGACCATGGATGAAATTCCGGAGAGGTATTAAATAATATTACTTTATTTTCTAAACGACTTGTAAAAATCTTCTGCAGGGCTTAGGGTTCTATTAATATAATGTACTCACATCTATCTGGCAATCCTTCCTACATCTGTCCATGTAGCTCAATGAGAGCTTCTGCTGCATCCAGTTCTATCATTGTTGCCATTGTGATCATAGATATTTCAAAGCATGAATTATTCGCGGCATATAGATTAAAGATGAATCTCCGCTATAAAAAATAAATGAATATATATTCAAATCCATCACGCTGTCGCTACCTTAGCTGTCCATGCAGCTCAAAATGAGCTTCTGCTGCATCAATTTCTATCATTGTTGCATTTTTGAACATAGACAGCTTAGCTTAAAAAACTTTTATAGTCAGTCATTAATGTACATACTCCTAAGTATTACATTATAAATAATAAAAAATAGACTCACATCCATCTGGCAGTCGTTCCTACATCTGTTCATGTAGCTCAATGAGAGCTTCTGCTGCATCCAGTACTATCATTGTTGCCATTGTGATCATAGACATTTTGAAACATGAATTATTCGTGACATATAGATTATGGATGAAATTCCGGAGAGGTTTTAAATAATATTACTTCACTTACTAAAAGACTTGTAAAAATCTTCTGAAGGGCTTAGGGTTCTATTAATGTAATGTACTCATATCCATCTGGCAATCCTTCCTACATCTGTGCATGTGGCTCAAGGAAACTTCTGCTGCATCCAGTTCTATCATTGTTGCCATTGTGATCATAGACATTTTGAAGCATGAATTTATCGTGGCGTATACTGTAGACTATGGATGAAATTCGGAGAGGTATTAAATAATATTACTTCATTTACTAAAAGACTTGTAAAAATCTTCTGAAGGGCTTAGGGTTCTATTAATGTAATGTACTCATATCCATCTGGCAATCCTTCCTACATCTGTGCATGTGGCTCAAGGAGAGCTTCTGCTGCATCCAGTTCTATCATTGTTGCATTTGTGAACATAGACAATTTAGCTTCAGAAAACTATTATAGTCAGTCATTTATGTACATACTCCTAAGTATTACATTATAAATAATAAAAAACTAGACTCACATCCATCTGGCAGTCGTTCCTACATCTGTGAATGTAGCTCAAGGAAACTTCTGCTGCATCAGTTCTATCATTGTTGCCATTGTGATCATAGACATTTTGAAGCATGAATTATTCGTGACATATAGGTTATGGATGAAATTCCGGAGAGGTTTTAAATAATATTACTTCATTTACTAAAAGACTTGTAAAAATCTTCTGCAAGGCTTAGGGGTCTATTAAAATAATGTACTCACATTCATCTGGCAATCGTTCCTACATCTGTGCATGTAGCTCAAGGAGAGCTTCTGCTACATCCAGTTCTATCATTGTTGCCATTTTGATCATAGACATTTCGAAGCATGAATTATTCGTGACATATAGATTATGGATGAAATTCCGGAGAGGTTTTAAATAATATTACTTCATTTACTAAAAGACTTGTAAAAGTCTTCTGCAAGGCTTAGGGGTCTATTAATATAATGTACTCACATTCATCTGGCAGTCGTTCCTACATCTGTGCATGTAGCTCAAGGAGAGCTTCTGCTGCATCTAGTTCTATCATTGTTGCATTTGTGAACATAGACAGGTTAGCTTCAAAAAACTATTATAGTCAGTCATTAATGTACATACTCCTAAGTATTACATTATAAATAATAAAAACTAGACTCACATCCATCTGGCAGTCGTTCCTACATCTGTGAATGTAGCTCAAGGAGAGCTTCTGCTGCATCCAGTACTATCATTGTTGCATTTTGAACATAGACAGTTTAGCTTCAAAAAACTATTATAGTCAGTCATTTATGTACATACTCCTAAGTACTATATTATAAATAATAAAAACTAGACTCACATCCATCTGGCAATCCTTCCTACATCTGTCCATGTAGCTCAAGGAGAGCTTCTGCTGCATCTAGTTCTATAATTGTTGCATTTGTGAACATAGACAATTTAGCTTCAGAAAACTATTATAGTCAGTCATTAATGTACATACTCCTAAGTACTATATTATAAATAATAAAAACTAGACTCACATCCATCTGGCAGTCGTTCCTTCATCTGTGCATGTGGCTCAAGGAGAGCTTCTGCTGCATCCAGTTCTATCAATGTTGCCATTGTGATCATAGACATTTTGAAGCATGAATTTATCGTGGCGTATACTGTAGACCATGGATGAAATTCGGAGAGGTATTAAATAATATTACTTCATTTACTAAAAGACTTGTAAAAATCTTCTGCAGGGCTTAGGGCTCTATTAATATAATGTACTCACATCCATCTGGCAATCCTTCCTACATCTGTGCATGTGGCTCAAGGAGAGCTTCTGCTGCATCCAGTTCTATCATTGTTGCCATTGTGATCAAAGACATTTTGAAGCATGAATTTATCGTATGTATACTGTAGACCATGGATGAAATTCCGGAGAGGTATTAAATAATATTACTTTATTTTCTAAACGACTTGTAAAAATCTTCTGAGGGCTTAGGGCTCTATTAATATAATGTACTCACATCCATCTGGCAATCCTTCCTACATCTGTCCATGTAGCTCAATGAGAGCTTCTGCTGCATCCAGTTCTATCAATGTTGCCATTGTGATCATAAACATTTTGAAGCATGAATTATTCGCGGCATATAGATTAAAGATGAATCTCCGCTATAAATAATAAATGAAAATATACTCAAATCCATCACGCTGTCGCTACCTCAGCTGTCCATGCAGCTCAAAAGAGCTTCTGCTGCATCCAGTTCTATCATTGTTGCCATTGTGATCATAGACATTTTGAAGCATGAATTTATCGTGGCGTATACTCGTAGACTATGGATGAAATTCGGAGAGGTATTAAATAATATAACTTTATTTTCTAAACGACTTGTAAAAATCTTCTGCAGGGCTTAGGGCTCTATTAATAAAATAAACTCACATCCATTTGGCAGTCGTTCTACATCTGTCCATGTAGCTCAAGGAGAGCTTCTGCTACATCCATTTCTATCATTGTTGCATTTGTGAACATAGACAATTTAGCTTCAGAAAACTATTATAGTCAGTCATTTATGTACATACTCCTAAGTACTATATTATAAATAATAAAAAAACTAGACTCACATCCATCTGGCAGTCGTTCCTACATCTGTCCATGTAGCTCAATGAGAGCTTCTGCTGCATCAAGTACTATCATTGTTGCCATTGTGATCATAGACATTTTGAAACATGAATTATTCGTGGCATATAGGTTATGGATGAAATTCCAGAAAGGTTTTAAATAATATTACTTCATTTACTAAAAGACTTGCAAAAATCTTCTGAAGGGCTTAGGGTTCTATTAATATAATGTACTCATATCCATCTGGCAATCCTTCCTACATCTGTGAATGTAGCTCAAGGAGAGCTTCTGCTGCATCCAGTTCTATCATTGTGGCATTTGTGAACATAGACAGTTTAGCTTCAAAAAACTATTATAGTCAGTCATTAATGTACATACTCCTAAGTATTACATTATAAATAATAAAAAAAAAATAGACTCACATCCATCTGGCAATCCTTCTTGCATTTGTGCATGTAGCTCAAGGAGAGCTTCTTCTGCATCCAGTTCTATCATTCTTGCATTTGTGAACATAGACATTTTGAAGCATGAATTTATTGTGGCGTATACTCGTAGACCATGGATGAAATTCCGGAGAGGTATTAAATAATATAACTTTATTTTCTAAACGACTTGTAAAAATCTTCTGCAGGGCTTAGGGCTCTATTAATAAAATAAACTCACATCCATTTGGCAGTCGTTCCTACATCTGTCCATGTAGCTCAAGGAGAGCTTCTGCTGCATCTAGTTCTATAATTGTTGCATTTGTGAGCATAGACAGTTTAGCTTCAGAAAACTGTTATAGTCAGTCATTTATGTACATACTCCTAAGTACTATATTATAAATAATAAAAAAACTAGACTCACATCCATCTGGCAGTCGTTCCTACATCTGTCCATGTAGCTCAATGAGAGCTTCTGCTGCATCAATTTCTATCATTGTTGCATTTTGAACATAGACAGTTTAGCTTCAAAAACTATTATAGTCAGTCATTAATGTACATACTCCTAAGTATTACATTATAAATAATAAAAACTAGACTCACATCCATCTGGCAATCCTTCTTACATCTGTGCATGTAGCTCAAGGAGAGCTTCTTGCTGCATCCAGTTCTATCATTATTGCCATTGTGATCATGAACATTTTGAAGCATGAATTTATCGTGGCGTATACTCGTAGACCATGGATGAAATTCCGGAGAGGTATTAAATAATATAACTTTATTTTCTAAACGACTTGTAAAAATCTTCTGCAGGGCTTAGTGCTCTATTAATAAAATATACTCACATCCATCTGTCAGTCGTTCCTACATCTGTCAATGTAGCTCAAGGAGAGCTTTTGCTGCATCCAGTTCTATCATTGTTGCATTTGTGAACATAGACAATTTAGCTTCAGAAAACTATTATAGTCAGTCATTTATGTACATACTCCTAAGTACTATATTATAAATAATAAAAAAACTAGACTCACATCCATCTGGCAGTCGTTCTACATCTGTCCATGTAGCTCAATGAGAGCTTCTGCTGCATCAGTTCTATCATTATTGCCATTGTGATCATAAACATTTTGAAGCATGAATTATTCGTGACATATAGGTTATGGATGAAATTCCAGAAAGGTTTTAAATAATATTACTTTATTTACTAATAGACTTGTAAAAATCTTCTGGAGGGCTTAGGGCTCTATTAATATAATGTACTCACATCCATCTGGCAATCCTTCCTACATCTGTGCATGTAGCTCAAGGAGAGCTTCTTGCTGCATCCAGTTCTATCAATGTTGCCATTGTGATCATAGACATTTTGAAGCATGAATTTATCGTGGCGTATACTCGTAGACCATGGATGAAATTCGGAGAGGTTTTAAATAATATTACTTTATTTTCTAAACGACTTGTAAAAATCTTCTGCAGGGCTTAGGGCTCTATTAATAAAATAAACTCACATCCATTTGGCAGTCGTTCCTACATCTGTCCATGTAGCTCAAGGAAACTTCTGCTGCATCAGTTCTATCATTGTTGCTATTGTGATCATAGACATTTTGAAGCATGAATTTATCGTGGCGTATACTGTAGACCATGGATGAAATTCCGGAGAGGTATTAAATAATATTACTTTTTTTTCTAAACGACTTGTTAAAATCTTCTGCAGGGCTTAGGGCTCTATTAATAAAATAAACTCACATCCATTTGGCAGTCGTTCCTACATCTGTCCATGTAGCTCAAGGAGAGCTTCTGCTGCATCTAGTTCTATAATTGTTGCATTTGTGAGCATAGACAGTTTAGCTTCAGAAAACTGTTATAGTCAGTCATTTATGTACATACTCCTAAGTACTATATTATAAATAATAAATGAAAATATACTCAAATCCATCACGCTGTCGCTACCTCAGCTGTCCATGCAGCTCAAAAGAGCTTCTGCTGCATCAGTTCTATCATTGTTGCCATTGTGATCATAGACATTTTGAAGCATGAATTTATCGTGGCGTATACTCGTAGACCATGGATGAAATTCCGGAGGTATTAAATAATATAACTTTATTTTCTAAACGACTTGTAAAAATCTTCTGCAGGGCTTAGGGCTCTATTAATAAAATAAACTCACATCCATTTGGCAGTCGTTCCTACATCTGTCCATGTAGCTCAAGGAGAGCTTCTGCTGCATCTAGTTCTATAATTGTTGCATTTGTGAACATAGACAATTTAGCTTCAGAAAACTGTTATAGTCAGTCATTTATGTACATACTCCTAAGTACTATATTATAAATAATAAAAAAACTAGACTCACATCCATCTGGCAGTCGTTCCTACATCTATCCATGTAGCTCAATGAGAGCTTCTTCTGCATTCAGTACTATCATTGTTGCCATTGTGATCATAGACATTTTGAAACATGAATTATTCGTGACATATAGATTATGGATGAAATTCCAGAAAGGTTTTAAATAATATCACTTTATTTACTAATAGACTTGTAAAAATCTTCCGCAGGGCTTAGGGATCTATTAATAAAATATACTCACATTCATCTGTCAGTCGTTCCTACATCTGTCCATGTAGCTCAAGGAGAGCTTCTGCTGCATCCAGTACATTCATTGTTGCCGTTTTGATCATAGACATTTTGAAGCATGAATTATTCGTGACATAGGTAATGGATGAAATTCCGGAAAGGTTTTAAATAATATCACTTTATTTACTAAAAGACTTGTAAAAATCTTCTGCAGGGCTTAGGGTTCTATTAATATAATGTACTCACATCCATCGTGCAATCCTCCCTACATCTGTGCATGTAGCTCAAGGAGAGCTTCTGCTGCATCCAGTTCTATCATTGTTGCATTTGTGAACATAGACAATTTAGCTTCAGAAAACTATTATAGTCAGTCATTTATGTACATACTCCTAAGGACTATGATTATGGATTATGATGATTATGGATGAAATTCCGGAGAGGTTTTAAATAATATTACTTCATTTACTAAAAGACTTGTAAAAATCTTCCGCAAGGCTTAGGGTTCTATTAATATAATGTACTCACATTCATCTGGCAGTCGTTCCTACATCTGTGCATGTAGCTCAAGGAGAGCTTCTGATGCATCCAGTTCTATCAATGTTGCCATTGTGATCATAAACATTTTGAAACATGAATTATTCGCGGCATATAGATTAAAGATGAATCTCCGCTATAAATAATAAATGAAAATATACTCAAGGCCATCACGCTGTCACTACCTCAGCTGTCCATGCAGCTAAAAAAGAGCTTCTGCTGCATCAATTTCTATCATTGTTGCATTTTTGAACATAGACAGTTTAGCTTCAAAAAACTATTATAGTCAGTCATTAATGTACATACTCCTAAGTATTACATTATAAATAATAAAAAAAATAGACTCACATCCATCTGGCAGTCGTTCCTACATCTGTGCATGTAGCTCAAGGAGAGCTTCTGCTGCATCAGTACTATCATTGTGCCATTGTGATCATAGACATTTTGAAGCATGAATTTATCGTGGCGTATACTCGTAGACTATGGATGAAATTCCGGAGAGGTATTAAATAATATTACTTCATTTACTAAAAGACTTGTAAAATCTTCTGCAAGGCTTAGGGTTCTATTAATATAATGTACTCACATTCATCTGGCAGTCGTTCCTACATCTGTGCATGTGGCTCAAGGAGAGCTTCTGCTGCATCCAGTTCTATCATTGTTGCCATTGTGATCATAGATATTTCAAAGCATGAATTATTCGTGACATATAGATTATGGATGAAATTCGGAGAGGTATTAAATAATATTACTTCATTTACTAAAAGACTTGTAAAATCTTCTGGAGGGCTTAGGGCTCTATTAATATAATGTACTCACATTCATCTGGCAGTCGTTCCTACATCTGTGAATGTAGCTCAAGGAGAGCTTCTGCTGCATCCAGTTCTATCAATGTTGCCATTGTGATCATAGACATTTTGAAGCATGAATTTATCGTGGCGTATACTCGTAGACTATGGATGAAATTCCGGAGAGGTTTTAAATAATATTACTTCATTTACTAAAAGACTTGTAAAATCTTCTGCAAGGCTTAGGGTTCTATTAATATAATGTATTCACATTCATCTGGCAGTCGTTCCTACATCTGTGAATGTAGCTCAAGGAGAGCTTCTGCTGCATCCAGTTCAATCATTGTTGCCATTGTGATCATAGACATTTTGAAGCATGAATTATTCGTGACATATAGGTTATGGATGAAATTCCGGAGAGGTTTTAAATAATATTACTTCATTTACTAAAAGACTTGTAAAATCTTCTGCAAGGCTTAGGGTTCTATTAATGTAATGTACTCATATCCATCTGGCAATCCTTCCTACATCTGTGCATGTAGCTCAAGGAAACTTCTGCTGCATCTAGTTCTATAATTGTTGCATTTGTGAACATAGACAGTTTAGCTTCAAAAACTATTATAGTCAGTCATTAATGTACATACTCCTAAGTATTACATTATAAATAATAAAAAACTAGACTCACATCCATCTGGCAGTCGTTCCTACATCTGTGAATGTAGCTCAAGGAGAGCTTCTGCTGCATCAATTTCTATCATTGTTGCCATTGTGATCATAGACATTTTGAAACATGAATTATTCGCGGCATATAGATTAAAGATGAATCTCCGCTATAAATAATAAAAAACTAGACTCACATCCATCTGGCAATCATTCCTACATCTGTCCATGTAGCTCAAGGAGAGCTTCTGCTGCATCCAGTTCTATCATTGTAGCCATTGTGATCATAGACATTTTTAAGCATGAATTATTCGCGGCATATAGATTAAAAATGAATCTCCGCTATAAATAACAAATGAAAATATACTCAAATCCATCATGCTGTCGCTACCTCAGCTGTCCATGCAGCTCAAAAGAGCTTCTGCTGCATCAATTTCTATCATTGTTGCCATTGTGATCATAGACATTTTGAAGCATGAATTATTCGTGACATATAGATTATGGATGAAATTCCAGAAAGGTTTTAAATAATATTACTTCATTTACTAAAAGACTTGTAAAATCTTCTGCAGGGCTTAGGGCTCTATTAATAAAATAAACTCACATCCATTTGGCAGTCGTTCCTACATCTGTCCATGTAGCTCAATGAGAGCTTCTGCTGCATCAGTTCTATCATTGTTGCTATTGTGATCATAGACATTTTGAAGCATGAATTATTCGTGACATATAGGTTATGGATGAAATTCCAGAAAGGTTTTAAATAATATTACTTCATTTACTAAAAGACTTGTAAAATCTTCTGGAGGGCTTAGGGCTCTATTAATATAATGTACTCACATCCATCTGGCAATCCTTCCTACATCTGTCCATGTAGCTCAGGAGAGCTTCTGCTGCATCAGTTCTATCATTATTGCCATTGTGATCATTAACATTTTGAAGCATGAATTATTCGCGGCATATAGATTAAAGATGAATCTCCGCTATAAATAATAAATGAAAATATACTCAAATCCATCACGCTGTCGCTACCTCAGCTGTCCATGCAGCTAAAAAAGAGCTTCTGCTGCATCAATTTCTATCATTGTTGCATTTTTGAACATAGACAGTTTAGCTTCAAAAAACTATTATAGTCAGTCATTAATGTACATACTCCTAAGTATTACATTATAAATAATAAAAAAAATAGACTCACATCCATCTGGCAATCCTTCTTGCATTTGTGCATGTAGCTCAAGGAGAGCTTCTTCTGCATCCAGTTCTATCATTCTTGCATTTGTGAACATAGACATTTTGAAGCATGAATTTATCGTGGCGTATACTCGTAGACCATGGATGAAATTCCGGAGAGGTATTAAATAATATAACTTTATTTTCTAAACGACTTGTAAAAATCTTCTGCAGGGCTTAGGGCTCTATTAATAAAATAAACTCACATCCATTTGGCAGTCGTTCCTACATCTGTTCATGTAGCTCAAGGAGAGCTTCTGCTACATCCATTTCTATCATTGTTGCATTTGTGAACATAGACAATTTAGCTTCAGAAAACTATTATAGTCAGTCATTTATGTACATACTCCTAAGTACTATATTATAAATAATAAAAAAACTAGACTCACATCCATCTGGCAGTCGTCCCTACATCTGTGAATGTAGCTCAAGGAAACTTCTGCTGCATCCAGTACTATCATTGTTGCCATTGTGATCATAGACATTTTGAAACATGAATTATTCGTGACATATAGGTTATGGATGAAATTCCAGAAAGGTTTTAAATAATATTACTTTATTTACTAATAGACTTGTAAAAATCTTCTGGAGGGCTTAGGGCTCTATTAATATAATGTACTCACATCCATCTGGCAATCCTTCCTACATCTGTGCATGTAGCTCAAGGAGAACTTCTGCTGCATCCAGTTCTATCAATGTTGCCATTGTGATCATAGACATTTTGAAGCATGAATTTATCGTGGCGTATACTCGTAGACCATGGATGAAATTCCGGAGAGGTATTAAATAATACTACTTTATTTTCTAAACGACTTGTAAAAATCTTCTGCAGGGCTTAGGGCTCTATTAATAAAATAAACTCACATCCATTTCGCAGTCCTTCCTACATCTGTCCATGTAGCTCAAGGAGAGCTTCTGCTGCATCCAGTTCTATCATTGTTGCCATTGTGATCATAGATATTTCAAAGCATGAGTTATTCGTGACATATAGATTATGGATGAAATTCCAGAAAGGTTTTAAATAATATTACTTCATTTACTAAAAGACTTGTAAAAATCTTCTGGAGGGCTTAGGGCTCTATTAATATAATGTATTCACATTCATCTGGCAGTCGTTCCTACATCTGTGAATGTAGCTCAAGGAGAGCTTCTGCTGCATCCAGTTCTATCATTGTTGCCATTGTGATCATAGATATTTCAAAGCATGAGTTATTCGTGACATATAGATTATGGATGAAATTCCGGAGAGGTATTAAATAATATAACTTTATTTTCTAAACGACTTGTAAAAATCTTCTGCAGGGCTTAGGGCTCTATTAATAAAATAAACTCACATCCATTTGGCAGTCGTTCCTACATCTGTTCATGTAGCTCAAGGAGAGCTTCTGCTACATCCATTTCTATCATTGTTGCATTTGTGAACATAGACAATTTAGCTTCAGAAAACTATTATAGTCAGTCATTTATGTACATACTCCTAAGTACTATATTATAAATAATAAAAACTAGACTCACATCCATCTGGCAGTCGTTCTACATCTGTCCATGTAGCTCAAGGAGAGCTTCTGCTGCATCCAGTACTATCATTGTTGCCATTGTGATCATAGACATTTTGAAACATGAATTATTCGTGACATATAGATTATGGATGAAATTCGGAGAGGTTTTAAATAATATTACTTTATTTACTAATAGACTTGTAAAAATCTTCTGCAGGGCTTAGGGTTCTATTAATATAATGTACTCACATTCATCTGGCAGTCGTTCCTACATCTGTGAATGTAGCTCAAGGAAACTTCTGCTGCATCTAGTTCTATAATTGTTGCATTTGTGAACATAGACAATTTAGCTTCAGAAAACTATTATAATCAGTCATTTATGTACATACTCCTAAGTATTACATTATAAATAATAAAAAAACTAGAGTCACATCCATCTGGCAGTCGTTCCTACATCTGTGAATGTAGCTCAAGGAGAGCTTCTGCTGCATCCAGTTCTATCATTGTTGCCATTGTGATCATAGACATTTTAAAGCATGAATTATTCGTGACATATAGATTATGGATGAAATCCCGGAGAGGTTTTAAATAATATTACTTCATTTACTAAAAGACTCGTAAAAATCTTATGCAAGGCTTAGGGTTTTATTAATATAATGTACTTACATTCATCTGGCAGTCGTTCCTACATCTGTGCATGTTGCTCAAGGAGAGCTTCTGCTGCATCCAGTTCTATCATTGTTGCCACTGTGATCATAGACATTTTGAAACATGAATTATTCGTGACATATAGATTATGGATGAAATTCCGGAGAGGTATTAAATAATACTACTTTATTTTCTAAACGACTTGTAAAAATCTTCTGAAGGGCTTAGGGTTCTATTAATATAATGTACTCATCCATCTGGCAATCCTTCCTACATCTGTCCATGTAGCTCAAGGAGAGCTTCTGCTGCATCCAGTTCTATCATTATTTGCCATTGTGATCATAGACATTTTGAAGCATGAATTTATCGTGGCGTATACTCGTAGACCATGGATGAAATTCCGGAGAGGTATTAAATAATATTACTTCATTTACTAAAAGACTTGTAAAAATCTTCTGCAAGGCTTAGGGTTCTATTAATATAATGTACTCACATTCATCTGGCAGTCGTTCCTACATCTGTGCATGTGGCTCAAGGAGAGCTTCTGCTGCATCAGTTCTATCATTGTTGCCATTGTGATCAAAGACATTTTGAAGCATGAATTTATCGTGGCGTATACTCGTAGACCATGGATGAAATTCCGAGAGGTATTAAATAATATAACTTTATTTTCTAAACGACTTGTAAAAATCTTCTGCAGGGCTTAGGGCTCTATTAATAAAATAAACTCACATCCATTTGGCAGTCGTTCCTACATCTGTCCATGTAGCTCAAGGAGAGCTTCTGCTGCATCTAGTTCTATAATTGTTGCATTTGTGAACATAGACAATTTAGCTTCAGAAAACTATTATAATCAGTCATTTATGTACATACTCCTAAGTATTACATTATAAATAATAAAAACTAGACTCACATCCATCTGGCAGTCGTTCTACATCTGTCCATGTAGCTCAAGGAAACTTCTGCTGCATCCAGTTCTATCATTGTTGCCATTGTGATTAAAGACATTTTGAAGCATAATTTTATCGTTGCGTATATTCGAAGACTATGGATGAAATTCCAGAGAGGTATTAAATAATATGACTTTATTTTCTAAACGACTTGTAAAAATCTTCTGCAGGGCTTAGGGCTCTATTAATAAAATAAACTCACATCCATTTGGCAGTCCTTCCTACATCTGTCCATGTAGCTCAAGGAGAGCTTCTGCTGCATCCAGTACTATCATTGTTGCCATTGTGATCATAGACACTTTGAAGCATGAATTATTCATGACACATAGGTTATGGATGAAATTCCGGAGAGGTATTAAATAATATTACTTTATTTACTAATAGACTTGTAAAAATCTTCTGGAGGGCTTAGGGCTCTATTAATATAATGTACTCACATTCATCTGGCAGTCGTTCCTACATCAGTGCATGTAGCTCATGGAGAGCTTCTGCTGCATCCATTTCTATCATTCTTGCATTTGTGAACATAGACAATTTAGCTTCAGAAAACTATTATAGTCAGTCATTAATGTACATACTCCTAAGTACTATATTATAAATAATAAAAACTAGACTCACATCCATCTGGCAATCCTTCTTACATCTGTGCATGTAGCTCAAGGAAACTTCTGCTGCATCAGTTCTATCATTATTTGCCATTGTGATCATAGACATTTTGAAACATGAATTATTCGTGACATATAGGTTATGGATGAAATTCCAGAAAGGTTTTAAATAATATTACTTCATTTACTAAAAGACTTGTAAAAATCTTCTGCAGGGCTTAGGGCTCTATTAATAAAATAAACTCACATCCATTTGGCAGTCGTTCCTACATCTGTGCATGTAGCTCAAGGAGGCTTCTGCTGCATCAGTTCTATCATTGTTGCATTTGTGAACATAGACAATTTAGCTTCAGAAAACTATTATAATCAGTCATTTATGTACATACTCCTAAGTATTACATTATAAATAATAAAAACTAGACTCACATCCATCTGGCAGTCGTTCCTACATCTGTCCATGTAGCTCAAGGAAACTTCTGCTGCATCAATTTCTATCATTGTTGCCATTGTGATCATAGACATTTTGAAGCATGAATTATTCGTGACATATAGATTATGGATGAAATTCCGGAGAGGTTTTAAATAATATTACTTTATTTTCTAAACGACTTGTAAAAATCTTCTGGAGGGCTTAGGGCTCTATTAATATAATGTACTCACATCCATCTAGCAATCCTTCCTACATCTGTCCATGTAGCTCAAGGAGAGCTTCTGCTGCATCCAGTTCTATCATTGTTGCCATTGTGATTAAAGACATTTTGAAGCATAATTTTATCGTGGCGTATATTCGTAGACTATGGATGAAATTCCAGAGAGGTATTAAATAATATGACTTTATTTTCTAAACGACTTGTAAAAATCTTCTGGAGGGCTTAGGGCTCTATTAATATAATGTACTCACATCCATCTGGCAATCCTTCCTACATCTGTGCATGTAGCTCAAGGAGAGCTTCTGCTGCATTCAGTACTATCGTTTTTGCCATTGTGATCATAGACATTTTGAAACATGAATTATTCGCGGCATATAGATTAAAGATGAATCTCCGCTATAAATAATAAATGAAAATATACTCAAATCCATCACGCTGTCACTACCTCAGCTGTCCATGCAGCTCAAAAGAGCTTCTGCTGCATCAGTTCTATCATTGTTGCCATTGTGATCATAGACATTTTGAAACATGAATTATTCGTGACATATAGATTATGGATGAAATTCCGGAGAGGTATTAAATAATATTACTTCATTTACTAAAAGACTTGTAAAAATCTTCTGGAGGGCTTAGGGCTCTATTAATATAATGTACTCACATTCATCTGGCAGTCGTTCCTACATCTATCCATGTAGCTCAAGGAAACTTCTGCTGCATCAGTTCTATCATTGTTGCATTTGTGAACATAGACAATTTAGCTTCAGAAAACTATTATAGTCAGTCATTTATGTACATACTCCTAAGTACTATATTATAAATAATAAAAACTAGACTCACATCCATCTGGCAGTCGTTCTACATCTGTCCATGTAGCTCAAGGAAACTTCTGCTGCATCTAGTTCTATAATTGTTGCATTTGTGAACATAGACAGTTTAGCTTCAGAAAACTGTTATAGTCAGTCATTTATGTACATACTCCTAAGTACTATATTATAAATAATAAAAACTAGACTCACATCCATCTGGCAGTCGTTCCTACATCTGTCCATGTAGCTCAGTGAGAGCTTCTGCTGCATCCAGTACTATCATTGTTGCCATTGTGATCATAGACATTTTGAAACATGAATTATTCGTGACATATAGATTATGGATGAAATTCCGGAGAGGTATTAAATAATACTACTTTATTTTCTAAACGACTTGTAAAAATCTTCTGCAGGGCTTAGGGCTCTATTAATATAATGTATTCACATTCATCTGGCAGTCGTTCTACATCTGTCCATGTAGCTCAAGGAAACTTCTGCTGCATCTAGTTCTATAATTGTTGCATTTGTGAACATAGACAATTTAGCTTCAGAAAACTATTATAATCAGTCATTTATGTACATACTCCTAAGTATTACATTATAAATAATAAAAACTAGACTCACATCCATCTGGCAGTCGTTCTACATCTGTCCATGTAGCTCAAGGAAACTTCTGCTGCATCCAGTACTATCATTGTTGCCATTGTGATCATAGACATTTTGATACTTTAGTTACTAAAAGACTTGTAAAAATCTTCTGAAGGGCTTAGGGTTCTATTAATATAATGTACTCACATCCATCTGGCAATCCTTCCTACAACTGTGCATGTAGCTCAAGGAGAGATTATGCTGCATCCAGTTCTATCATTGTTGCATTTGTGAACATAGACAATTTAGCTTCAGAAAACTATTATAGTCAGTCATTTATGTACATACTCCTAAGGACTATGATTATGGATTATGATGATTATGGATGAAATTCCGGAGAGGTTTTAAATAATATTACTTCATTTACTAAAAGACTTGTAAAAATCTTCCGCAAGGCTTAGGGTTCTATTAATATAATGTACTCACATTCATCTGGCAGTCGTTCCTACATCTGTGCATGTAGCTCAAGGAGAGCTTCTGCTGCATCCAGTTCTATCATTGTTGCCATTGTGATCATAGATATTTCAAAGCATGAATTATTCGTGACATATAGATTATGGATGAAATTCCGGAGAGGTTTTAAATAATATTACTTCATTTACTAAAAGACTCGTAAAAATCTTATGCAAGGCTTAGGGTTTTATTAATATAATGTACTCACATTCATCTGGCAGTCGTTCCTACACCTGTGCATGTAGCTCAAGGAGAACTTCTGCTGCATCCAGTTCTATCATTGTTGCCATTTTGATCATAGACATTTCGAAGCATGAATTATTCGTGACATATAGATTATGGATGAAATTCCGGAGAGGATTTAAATAATATTACTTCATTTACTAAAAGACTTGTAAAAATCTTCTGCAAGGCTTAGGGGTCTATTAATATAATGTACTCACATTCATCTGGCAGTCGTTCCTACATCTGTGCATGTAGCTCATGGAGAGATTCTGCTGCATCCAGTTCAATCATTGTTGCATTTGTGAACATAGACAATTTAGCTTCAGAAAACTATTATAGTCAGTCATTTATGTACATACTCTTATGGACTATGATTATGGATTATGATGATTATGGATGAAATTCCGGAGAGGTTTTAAATAATATTACTTCATTTACTAAAAGACTTGTAAAAATCTTCCGCAGGGCTTAGGTTCTATTAATATAATGTACTCACATTCATCTGGCAGTCGTTCCTACATCTGTGCATGTAGCTCAAGGAAACTTCTGCTGCATCCCGTTCTATCATTATTTGCCATTGTGATCATAGACATTTTGAAGCATGAATTATTCGTGACATATAGATTATGGATGAAATTCGGAGAGGTTTTAAATAATATTACTTCATTTACTAAAAGACTTGTAAAAATCTTCTGCAAGGCTTAGGGTTCTATTAATATAATGTACTCATATTCATCTGGCAGTCGTTCCTACATCTGTGCATGTAGCTCAAGGAGAGCTTCTGCTGCATCAGTTCTATCATTATTTGCCATTGTGATCATAGACATTTTGAAGCATGAATTTATCGTGGCGTATACTCGTAGACCATGGATGAAATTCCGAGAGGTTTTAAATAATATTACTTTATTTACTAATAGACTTGTAAAAATCTTCTGGAGGCTTAGGGCTCTATTAATATAATGTACTCACATCCATCTGGCAGTCGTTCCTGCATCTGTCCATGTAGCTCAATGAGAGCTTCTGCTGCATCCAGTACTATCATTGTTGCCATTGTGATCATAGACATTTTGAAGCATGAATTATTCGCGGCATGTAGATTAAAGATGAATCTCCGCTATAAATAATAAATGAAAATATACTCAAATCCATCACGCTGTCGCTTCCTCAGCTGTCCATGCAGCTCAATGAGGGCTTCTGCTGCATCCAGTTCTATCATTGTTGCCATTGTGATCATAGACATTTTGAAGCATGAATTTATTGTGGCGTATACTCGTAGACCATGGATGAAATTCCGGAGAGGTATTAAATAATATAACTTTATTTTCTAAACGACTTGTAAAAATCTTCTGCAGGGCTTAGGGCTCTATTAATAAAATAAACTCAGATCCATTTGGCAGTCGTTCCTACATCTGTCCATGTAGCTCAAGGAGAGCTTCTGCTACATCCATTTCTATCATTATTTGCCATTGTGATCATAGACATTTTGAAGCATGAATTTATCGTGGCGTATACTCGTAGACCATGGATGAAATTCCAGAAAGGTTTTAAATAATATTACTTCATTTACTAAAAGACTTGTAAAAATCTTCTGCAAGGCTTAGGGTTCTATTAATATAATGTACTCACATCCATCTGGCAGTCGTCCTACATCTGTTCATGTAGCTCAATGAGAGCTTCTGCTGCATCCAGTACTATCATTGTTGCCATTGTGATCATAGACATTTTGAAACATGAATTATTCGTGACATATAGGTTATGGATGAAATTCCAGAAAGGTTTTAAATAATATTACTTTATTTACTAATAGACTTGTAAAAATCTTCTGCAGGGCTTAGGGTTATATTAATGTAATGTACTCATATCCATCTGGCAATCCTTCCTACATCTGTGAATGTAGCTCAAGGAGAGCTTCTGCTGCATCCAGTTCTATCATTGTTGCCATTGTGATCAAAGACATTTTGAAGCATGAATTTATCGTGGCGTATACTCGTAGACCATGGATGAAATTCCGGAGAGGTATTAAATAATATTACTTTATTTTCTAATCGACTTGTAAAAATCTTCTGGAGGGCTTAGGGCTCTATTAATATAATGTACTCACATTCATCTGGCAGTCGTTCTACATCTGTCCATGTAGCTCAAGGAAACTTCTGCTGCATCCAGTTCTATCATTGTTCCATTTGTGAACATAGACAATTTAGCTTCAGAACACTATTATAGTCAGTCATTTATGTACATACTCCTAAGTACTATATTATAAATAATAAAAAAACTAGACTCACATTCATCTGGCAGTCGTTCCTACATCTGTGCATGTTGCTCAAGGAGAACTTCTGCTGCATCCAGTTCTATCATTGTTGCCATTGTGATCATAGACATTTTGAAGCATGAATTTATCGTGGCGTATACTCGTAGACTATGGATGAAATTCCGGAGAGGTATTAAATAATATTACTTCATTTACTATAAGACTTGTGAAAATCTTCTGCAAGGCTTAGGGTTCTATTAATATAATGTACTCGCATTCACCTGGCAGTCGTTCCTACATCTGTGCATGTGGCTCAAGGAGAGCTTCTGCTGCATACAGTTCTATCATTGTTGCCATTGTGATCAAAGACATTTTGAAACATAAATTTATCGTGGCGTATACTCGTAGACTATGGATGAAATTCGGAGAGGTATTAAATAATATTACTTTATTTTCTAAACGACTTGTAAAAATCTTCTGGAGGGCTTAGGGCTCTATTAATATAATGTACTCACATTCATCTGGCAATCCTTCCTACATCTGTGCATGTAGCTCAAGGAGAAACTTCTGCTGCATCCAGTTCTATCAATGTTGCCATTGTGATCATAGACATTTTGAAACATGAATTATTCGTGACATATAGGTTATGGATGAAATTCGGAGAGGTTTTAAATAATATTACTTTGTTACTAAAAGACTTGTAAAAATCTTCTGCAAGGCTTAGGGTTCTATTAATATAATGTACTCACATCCATCTGGCAGTCGTTCCTACATCTGTGAATGTAGCTCAAGGAGAAACTTCTGCTGCATCCAGTTCTATCATTGTTGCCATTGTGATCATAGACATTTTGAAACATGAATTATTCGTGACATATAGATTATGGATGAAATTCCGGAGAGGATTTAAATAATATTACTTCATTTACTAAAAGACTCGTAAAAATCTTATGCAAGGCTTAGGGTTTTATTAATATAATGTACTCACATTCATCTGGCAGTCGTTCCTACATCTGTGCATGTAGCTCAAGGAGAACTTCTGCTGCATCCAGTTCTATCATTGTTGCCATTGTGATCATAGACATTTCGAAGCATGAATTATTCGTGACATATAGGTTATGGATGAAATTCCGGAGAGGTTTTAAATAATATTACTTTATTTTCTAAACGACTTGTAAAAATCTTCTGGAGAGCTTAGGGCTCTATTAATATAATGTACTCATATCCATCTGGCAATCATTCCTACATCTGTCCATGTAGCTCAGGAGAGCTTCTGCTGCATCAGTTCTATCATTGTTGCCATTGTGATCATAGACATTTTGAAACATGAATTATTCGTGGCATATAGATTAAAGATGAATCTCCGCTATAAATAATAAATGAAAATATACTCAAATCCATCACGCTGTCGCTACCTCAGCTGTCCATGCAGCTCAAAAGAGCTTCTGCTGCATCAATTTCTATCATTGTTGCATTTTTGAACATAGACAGTTTAGCTTCAAAAACTATTATAGTCAGTCATTTATGTACATACTCCTAAGTATTACATTATAAATAATAAAAAAATAGACTCACATCCATCTGGCAGTCGTTCTACATCTGTCCATGTAGCTCAAGGAAACTTCTGCTGCATCAATTTCTATCATTGTTGCCATTGAGATCATAGATATTTCAAAGCATGAATTATTCGTGACATATAGGTTATGGATGAAATTCGGAGAGGTTTTAAATATTACTTTATTTTCTAAACGACTTGTAAAAATCTTCTGCAGGGCTTAGGGCTCTATTAATATAATGTACTCACATTCATCTGGCAATCCTTCCTACATCTGTGCATGTAGCTCAAGGAGAGCTTGCTGCATCCAGTTCTATCATTGTTGCCATTGTGATCATAGATATTTCAAAGCATGAATTATTCGTGACATATAGGTTATGTATGAAATTCCGGAGAGGTTTTAAATAATATTACTTTATTTACTAAAAGACTTGTAAAAATCTTCTGCAAGGCTTAGGGTTCTATTAATATAATGTACTCACATCCATCTGGCAGTCGTTCTACATCTGTGCATGTAGCTCAAGGAAACTTCTGCTGCATCCAGTACTATCATTGTTGCCATTGTGATCATAGACATTTTGAAACATGAATTATTCGTGACATATAGATTATGGATGAAATTCCGGAGAGGATTTAAATAATATTACTTCATTTACTAAAAGACTCGTAAAAATCTTATGCAAGGCTTAGGGTTTTATTAATATAATGTACTCACATTCATCTGGCAGTCGTTCCTACATCTGTGCATGTAGCTCAAGGAGAACTTCTGCTGCATCCAGTTCTATCATTGTTGCCATTGTGATCATAGACATTTTGAAGCGTGAATTTATCGTGGCGTATACTCGTAGACCATGGATGAAATTCCGGAGAGGTATTAAATAATATTACTTTATTTTCTAAACGACTTGTAAAAATCTTCTGCAGGGCTTAGGGCTCTATTAATAAAATAAACTCACATCCATTTGGCGGTCGTTCCTACATCTGTGCATGTAGCTCAAGGAGAGCTTCTGCTGCATCCAGTACTATCATTGTTGCCATTGTGATCATAAACATTTTGAAGCATGAATTATTCGTGACATATAGATTATGGATGAAATTCCAGAAAGGTTTTAAATAATATTACTTTATTTACTAATAGACTTGTAAAAATCTTCTGCAGGGCTTAGGGTAATATTAAAATAATGTACTCATATTCATCTGGCAGTCGTTCCTACATCTGTGCATGTAGCTCAGGAGAGCTTCTGCTGCATCAGTTCTATCATTGTTGCATTTGTGAACATAGACAATTTAGCTTCAGAAAACTATTATAGTCAGTCATTTATGTACATACTCTTAAGGACTATGATTATGGATTATGATGATTATGGATGAAATTCTGGAGAGGTATTAAATAATATTACTTTATTTTCTAAACGAATTGTAAAAATCTTCTGCAGGGCTTAGGGCTCTATTAATAAAATATACTCACATTCATCTGGCAGTCGTTCTACATCTGTCCATGTAGCTCAATGAGAGCTTCTGCTGCATCCCGTTCTATCATTGTTGCCATTGTGATCATAGATATTTTGAAGCATGAATTTATCGTGGCGTATACTCGTAGACCATGGATGAAATTCGGAGAGGTATTAAATAATATTACTTTATTTTCTAAACGAATTGTAAAAATCTTCTGCAGGGCTTAGGGCTCTATTAATAAAATATACTCACATCCATCTGTCAGTCGTTCCTACATCTGTCAATGTAGCTCAAGGATAGCTTCTGCTGCATTCAGTACTATCATTGTTGCCATTGTGATCAAAGACATTTTGAAACATAAATTTATCGTGGCGTATACTCGTAGACCATGGATGAAATTCGGAGAGGTATTAAATAATATTACTTTATTTACTAAACGACTTGTAAAAATCTTCTGGAGGGCTTAGGGCTCTATTAATATAATGTACTCACATCCATCTGGCAATCCTTCCTACATCTGTGAATGTAGCTCAAGGAAACTTCTGCTGCATCCAGTTCTATCATTGTTGCCATTGTGATCATAGACATTTTGAAGCATGAATTATTCGTGACATATAGATTATGGATGAAATTCGGAGAGGTATTAAATAATATTACTTCATTTACTAAAAGACTTGTAAAAATCTTCTGCAAGGCTTAGGGTTCTATTAATATAATGTACTCACATCCATCTGGCAGTCGTTCCTACATCTGTGCATGTAGCTCAAGGAGAGCTTCTGCTGCATCAAGTTCTATCATTGTTGCCATTGTGATCATAGACATTTTGAAGCATGAATTTATCGTGGCGTATACTCTTGGACCATGGATGAAATTCCGGAGAGGTTTTAAATAATATTACTTTATTTTCTAAACGACTCGTAAAAATCTCCTGCAGGGCTTAGGGCTCTATTAATATAATGTACTCACATCCATCTGGCAATCTTTCCTACATCTGTCCATGAAGCTCAAGGAGAGCTTCTGCTGCATCCAGTTCTATCATTGTTGCCATTTTGATCATAGACATTTTAATGCATGAATTATTCGCGGCATATAGATTGAAGATGAATCTCTGCTATAAAAAATAAATGAATATATATTCAAATCCATCACGCTGTCGCTACCTTAGCTGTCCATGCAGCTCAAAATGAGCTTCTGCTGCATCCATTTCTATCATTGTTGCCATTGTGATCATAGACATTTTGAAGCATGAATTTATCGTGGCGTATACTCGTAGACCATGGATGAAATTCCGGAGAGGTATTAAATAATATAACTTTTTTTTCTAAACGACTTGTAAAAATCTTCTGCAGGGCTTAGGGCTCTATTAATAAAATAAACTAACATCCATTTGGCAGTCGTTCCTACATCTGTTCATGTAGCTCAAGGAGAGCTTCTGCTACATCCATTTCTATCATTGTTGCATTTGTGAACATAGACAGTTTAGCTTCAAAAACTATTATAGTCAGTCATTAATGTACATACTCCTAAGTATTACATTATAAATAATAAAAAATAGACTCACATCCATCTGGCAATCCTTCTTACATCTGTGCATGTAGCTCAAGGAGAGCTTCTTGCTGCATCCAGTTCTATCATTCTTGCATTTGTGAACATAGACATTTTGAAGCATGAATTTATCGTGGCGTATACTCGTAGACCATGGATGAAATTCCGGAGAGGTATTAAATAATACTACTTTATTTTCTAAACGACTTGTAAAAATCTTCTGCAGGGCTTAGGGCTCTATTAATAAAATAAACTCACATCCATTTGGCAGTCGTTCTACATCTGTCCATGTAGCTCAAGGAGGCTTCTGCTGCATCCAGTTCTATCATTGTTGCATTTGTGAACATAGACAATTTAGCTTCAGAAAACTATTATAGTCAGTCATTTATGTACATACTCTAAGTACTATATTA
Organism: Sericinus montela; assembly: GCA_029286605.1. Classification (NCBI taxonomy): domain Eukaryota; kingdom Metazoa; phylum Arthropoda; class Insecta; order Lepidoptera; family Papilionidae; genus Sericinus; species Sericinus montela. The sequence goes on from JAGSMR010000104.1 coordinate 89,107, forward strand.
TAAATAATAAAAAACTAGACTCACATCCATCTGGCAGTCGTTCCTACATCTGTCCATGTAGCTCAATGAGAGCTTCTGCTGCATCAGTACTATCATTGTTGCCATTGTGATCATAGACATTTTGAAGCATGAATTATTCGTGACATATAGGTTATGGATGAAATTCCAGAAAGGTTTTAAATAATATTACTTTATTTACTAATAGACTTGTAAAAATCTTCTGCTGGGCTTAGGGTTCTATTAATATAATGTACTCATATCCATCTGGCAATCCTTCCTACATCTGTGAATGTAGCTCAAGGAGGCTTCTGCTGCATCAATTTCTATCATTGTTGCCATTGTGATCATAGACATTTTGAGCATGAATTTATCGTGGCGTATACTCGTAGACCATGGATGAAATTCCAGAAAGGTATTAAATAATACTACTTTATTTTCTAAACGACTTGTAAAAATCTTCTGCAGGGCTTAGGGCTCTATTAATAAAATAAACTCACATCCATTTCGCAGTCCTTCCTACATCTGTCCATGTAGCTCAAGGAGAGCTTCTGCTGCATCCAGTTCTATCATTGTTGCCATTGTGATCATAGATATTTCAAAGCATGAGTTATTCGTGACATATAGATTATGGATGAAATTCCGGAGAGGTTTTAAATAATATTACTTCATTTACTAAAAGACTTGTAAAACTCTTCTGCAGGGCTTAGGGTTCTATTAATATAATGTACTCATATCCATCTGGCAATCCTTCTTACATCTGTGCATGTAGCTCAAGGAGAGCTTCTGCTGCATCCAGTTCTATCATTGTTGCATTTGTGAACATAGACAATTTAGCTTCAGAACACTATTATAGTCAGTCATTTATGTACATACTCCTAAGTACTATATTATAAATAATAAAAAAACTAGACTCACATCCATCTGGCAATCCTTCTTACATCTGTGCATGTAGCTCAAGGAGAGCTTCTGCTGCATCTAGTTCTATAATTGTTGCATTTGTGAGCATAGACAGTTTAGCTTCAGAAAACTGTTATAGTCAGTCATTTATGTACATACTCCTAAGTACTATATTATAAATAATAAAAAAACTAGACTCACATCCATCTGGCAGTCGTTCCTACATCTGTCCATGTAGCTCAATGAGAGCTTCTGCTGCATCCAGTACTATCATTGTTGCCATTGTGATCATAGACATTTTGAAACATGAATTATTCGTGACATATAGATTATGGATGAAATTCCGGAGAGGTATTAAATAATATTACTTTATTTTCTAAACGACTTGTAAAAATCTTCTGGAGGGCTTAGGGCTCTATTAATATAATGTACTCACATCCATCTGGCAATCCTTCCTACATCTGTGCATGTAGCTCAAGGAGAGCTTCTGCTGCATCCAGTTCTATCAATGTTGCCATTGTGATCATAAACATTTTGAAGCATGAATTATTCGCGGCATATAGATTAAAGATGAATCTCCGCTATAAATAATAAATGAAAATATACTCAAATCCATCACGCTGTCGCTTCCTCAGCTGTCCATGCAGCTCAATGAGAGCTTCTGCTGCATCCAGTTCTATCATTGTTGCCATTGTGATCATAGACATTTTGAAGCATGAATTTATTGTGGCGTATACTCGTAGACCATGGATGAAATTCCGGAGAGGTATTAAATAATATAACTTTATTTTCTAAACGACTTGTAAAAATCTTCTGCAGGGCTTAGGGCTCTATTAATAAAATAAACTCACATCCATTTGGCAGTCGTTCCTACATCTGTCCATGTAGCTCAAGGAGAGCTTCTGCTGCATCTAGTTCTATAATTGTTGCATTTGTGAGCATAGACAGTTTAGCTTCAGAAAACTGTTATAGTCAGTCATTTATGTACATACTCCTATGTATTATATTACAAATAATAAAAAAACTAGACTCACATCCATCTGGCAGTCGTTCCTACATCTATCCATGTAGCTCAATGAGAGCTTCTTCTGCATTCAGTACTATCATTGTTGCCATTGTAATCATAGACATTTTGAAACATGAATTAATCGTGACATATAGGTTATGGATGAAATTCCAGAAAGGTTTTAAATAATATTACTTACTAATAGACTTGTAAAAATCTTCTGCAGGGCTTAGGGTAATATTAAAATAATGTACTCATATTCATCTGGCAGTCGTTCCTACATCTGTGCATGTAGCTCAAGGAGAGCTTCTGCTGCATCCAGTTCTATCATTGTTGCCATTGTGATCATAGACATTTTGATACTTTAGTTACTAAAAGACTTGTAAAAATCTTCTGAAGGGCTTAGGGTTCTATTAATATAATGTACTCATATCCATCTGGCAATCCTTCCTACATCTGTCCATGTAGCTCAAGGAGAGCTTCTGCTGCATCCAGTTCTATCATTGTTGCATTTTGAACATAGACAGTTTAGCTTCAGAAAACTATTATAGTCAGTCATTAATGTACATACTCCTAAGTACTATATTATAAATAATAAAAACTAGACTCACATCCATCTGGCAGTCGTTCCTACATCTGTGAATGTAGCTCAAGGAGAGCTTCTGCTGCATCAATTTCTATCATTGTTGCATTTTGAACATAGACAGTTTAGCTTCAAAAACTATTATAGTCAGTCATTTATGTACATACTCTAAGTATTACATTATAAATAATAAAAACTAGACTCACATCCATCTGGCAATCCTTCTTACATCTGTGCATGTAGCTCAAGGAGAGCTTCTGCTGCATCAGTTCTATCATTGTTGCATTTGTGAACATAGACATTTTGAAGCATGAATTTATCGTGGCGTATACTCGTAGACTATGGATGAAATTCCAGAAAGGTTTTAAATAATATTACTTTATTTTCTAAACGACTTGTAAAAATCTTCTGCAGGGCTTAGGGCTCTATTAATATAATGTACTCACATCCATCTGGCAATCCTTCCTACATCTGTGCATGTAGCTCAAGGAGAGCTTCTGCTGCATCCAGTTCATCATTGTTGCCATTGTAATCATAGACATTTTGAAGCATGAATTTATCGTGGCGTATACTGTAGACCATGGATGAAATTCCGAGAGGTATTAAATAATATTACTTTATTTTCTAAACGACTTGTAAAAATCTTCTGAAGGGCTTAGGGTTCTATTAATATAATGTACTCACATCCATTTGGCAGTCCTTCCTACATCTGTCCATGTAGCTCAAGGAGAGCTTCTGCTGCATCCAGTACTATCATTGTTGCCATTGTGATCATAGACATTTTGAAACATGAATTAATCGTGACATATAGATTATGGATGAAATTCCGGAGAGGTTTTAAATAATATTACTTTATTTACTAATAGACTTGTAAAAATCTTCTGCAGGGCTTAGGGTAATATTAAAATAATGTACTCACATCCATCTGGCAGTCGTTCCTACATCTGTGCATGTAGCTCAAGGAGAGCTTCTGCTGCATCCAGTTCTATCATTGTTGCCATTGTGATCATAGACATTTTGATACTTTAGTTACTAAAAGACTTGTAAAAATCTTCTGAAGGGCTTAGGGTTCTATTAATATAATGTACTCACATCCATCTGGCAATCCTTCCTACAACTGTGCATGTAGCTCAAGGAGAGATTATGCTGCATCCAGTTCTATCATTGTTGCATTTGTGAACATAGACAATTTAGCTTCAGAAAACTATTATAGTCAGTCATTTATGTACATACTCCTAAGGACTATGATTATGGATTATGATGATTATGGATGAAATTCCGGAGAGGTTTTAAATAATATTACTTCATTTACTAAAAGACTTGTAAGAATCTTCTGCAAGGCTTAGTGTTCTTTTAATATAATGTACTCCCATCCATCTGGCAGTCGTTCCTACATCTGTGAATGTAGCTCAAGGAGAGCTTCTGCTGCATCCAGTTCAATCATTGTTGCCATTTTGATCATAGACATTTCGAAGCATGAATTATTCGTGACATATAGATTATGGATGAAATTCCGGAGAGGATTTAAATAATATTACTTCATTTACTAAAAGACTCGTAAAAATCTTATGCAAGGCTTAGGGTTTTATTAATATAATGTACTCACATTCATCTGGCAGTCGTTCCTACATCTGTGCATGTAGCTCAAGGAGAACTTCTGCTGCATCCAGTTCTATCATTGTTGCCATTGTGATCATAGACACTTTGAAGAATGAATTATTCGTGACATATAGGTTATGGATGAAATTCCGGAGAGGTTTTAAATAATATTACTTTATTTTCTAAACGACTTGTAAAAATCTTCTGGAGAGCTTAGGGCTCTATTAATATAATGTACTCACATCCATCTGGCAATCATTCCTACATCTGTCCATGTAGCTCAAGGAGAGCTTCTGCTGCATCCAGTTCTATCATTGTGGCCATTGTGATCATAGACATTTTGAAGCATGAATTATTCGCGGCATATAGATTCAAGATGAATCTCCGCTATAAATAATAAATGAAAATATACTCAAATCCATCACGCTGTCGCTACCTCAGCTGTCCATGCAGCTCAATGAGAGCTTCTGCTGCATCCAGTTCTATCATTGTTGCCATTGTGATCATAGACATTTTGAAGCATGAATTTATCGTGGCGTATACTCGTAGACCATGGATGAAATTCCGGAGAGGTATTAAATAATATAACTTTATTTTCTAAACGACTTGTAAAAATCTTCTGCAGGGCTTAGGGCTCTATTAATATAATGTACTCATATCCATCTGGCAATCCTTCCTACATCTGTGCATGTGGCTCAAGGAGAGCTTCTGCTGCATCAGTTCTATCAATGTTGCCATTGTGATCATAGACATTTTGAAGCATGAATTTATCGTGGCGTATACTGTAGACCATGGATGAAATTCCGGAGAGGTATTAAATAATATTACTTCATTTACTAAAAGACTTGTAAAAATCTTCTGCAAGGCTTAGGGTTCTATTAATATAATGTACTCACATCCATCTGGCAGTCGTTCCTACATCTGTGCATGTAGCTCAAGGAGAGCTTGCTGCATCCAGTTCTATCATTGTTGCCATTTTGATCATAGACATTTTGAAGCATGAATTATTCGTGACATATAGATTATGGATGAAATTCGGAGAGGTTTTAAATAATATTACTTCATTTACTAAAAGACTTGTAAAAATCTTCTGCAAGGCTTAGGGTTTTATTAATATAATGTACTCACATTCATCTGGCAGTCGTTCCTACATCTGTGCATGTGGCTCAAGGAGAGCTTGCTGCATCCAGTTCTATCATTGTTGCCATTGTGATCAAAGACATTTTGAAGCATGAATTTATCGTGGCGTATACTGTAGACCATGGATGAAATTCCGGAGAGGTATTAAATAATATAACTTTATTTTCTAAACGACTTGTAAAAATCTTCTGGAGGGCTTAGGGCTCTATTAATAAAATAAACTCACATCCATTTGGCAGTCGTTCTACATCTGTCCATGTAGCTCAAGGAAACTTCTGCTGCATCTAGTTCTATAATTGTTGCATTTGTGAACATAGACAGTTTAGCTTCAGAAAACTATTATAATCAGTCATTTATGTACATACTCCTAAGTACTATATTATAAATAATAAAAAACTAGACTCACATCCATCTGGCAATCCTTCCTACATCTGTCCATGTAGCTCAATGAGAGCTTCTGCTGCATCAGTACTATCATTGTTGCCATTGTAATCATAGACATTTTGAAGCATGAATTATTCGTGACATATAGGTTATGGATGAAATTCCAGAAAGGTTTTAAATAATATTACTTTATTTACTAATAGACTTGTAAAAATCTTCTGCAGGGCTTAGGGTTCTATTAATATAATGTACTCATATTCATCTGGCAGTCGTTCCTACATCTGTGCATGTAGCTCAAGGAAACTTCTGCTGCATCCAGTTCTATCATTGTTGCCATTGTGATCATAGACATTTTGATACTTTAGTTACTAAAAGACTTGTAAAAATCTTCTGAAGGGCTTAGGGTTCTATTAATATAATGTACTCACATCCATCTGGCAATCCTTCCTACATCTGTGCATGTAGCTCAAGGAAACTTCTGCTGCATCCAGTACTATCATTGTTGCATTTTTGAACATAGACAGTTTAGCTTCAAAAAACTATTATAGTCAGTCATTTATGTACATACTCCTAAGTACTATATTATAAATAATAAAAAACTAGACTCACATCCATCTGGCAGTCGTTCCTACATCTGTCCATGTAGCTCAAGGAAACTTCTGCTGCATCCAGTACATTCATTGTTGCCGTTTTGATCATAGACATTTTGAAGCATGAATTATTCGTGACATATAGATTATGGATGAAATTCCGGAGAGGTTTTAAATAATATTACTTCATTTACTAAAAGACTTGTAAAAATCTTATGCAAGGCTTAGGGTTTTATTAATATAATGTACTCACATTCATCTGGCAGTCGTTCCTACATCTGTGCATGTAGCTCAAGGAAACTTCTGCTGCATCCAGTTCTATCATTGTTGCCATTGTGATCATAGACATTTTGATACTTTAGTTACTAAAAGACTTGTAAAAATCTTCTGAAGGGCTTAGGGTTCTATTAATATAATGTACTCACATTCATCTGGCAGTCGTTCCTACATCTGTGCATGTAGCTCATGGAGAGATTCTGCTGCATCCAGTTCAATCATTGTTGCATTTGTGAACATAGACAATTTAGCTTCAGAAAACTATTATAGTCAGTCATTTATGTACATACTCCTAAGTACTATATTATAAATAATAAAAAAACTAGACTCACATCCATCTGGCAGTCGTTCCTACATTTGTCCATGTAGCTCAAGGAGAGCTTCTGCTGCATCAGTTCTATCATTGTTGCCATTGTAATCATAGACATTTTGATACTTTAGTTACTAAAAGACTTGTAAAAATCTTCTGCAAGGCTTAGGGTTCTATTAATATAATGTACTCACATCCATCTGGCAGTCGTTCCTACATCTGTGCATGTAGCTCAAGGAGAGATTATGCTGCATCCAGTTCTATCATTGTTGCATTTGTGAACATAGACAATTTAGCTTCAGAAAACTATTATAGTCAGTCATTTATGTACATACTCCTAAGGACTATGATTATGGATTATGATGATTATGGATGAAATTCCGGAGAGGTTTTAAATAATATTACTTCATTTACTAAAAGACTTGTAAGAATCTTCTGCAAGGCTTAGTGTTCTTTTAATATAATGTACTCCCATCCATCTGGCAGTCGTTCCTACATCTGTGAATGTAGCTCAAGGAGAGCTTCTGCTGCATCCAGTTCTATCATTGTTGCCATTGTGATCATAGACACTTTGAAGAATGAATTATTCGTGACATATAGATTATGGATGAAATTCGGAGAGGTTTTAAATAATATTACTTCATTTACTAAAAGACTTGTAAAAATCTTATACAAGGCTTAGTGTTTTTTTAATATAATGTACTCACATTCATCTGGCAGTCGTTCCTACATCTGTCCATGTAGCTCAATGAGAGCTTCTGCTGCATCCAGTACTATCATTGTTGCCATTGTGATCATAGACATTTTGAAGCATGAATTATTCGCGGCATATAGGTTATGGATGAAATTCCGGAGAGGTTTTAAATATTACTTTTTTTACTAAAAGACTTGTAAGGATCTTCTGCAAGGCTTAGTGTTCTTTTAATATAATGTACTCACATCCAGCTGGCAATCCTTCCTACATCTGTCCATGTAGCTCAAGGAGAGCTTCTGCTGCATCCAGTTCTATCATTGTTGCCATTGTGATCATAGACATTTTGAAGCATGAATTTATCGTGGCGTATACTCGAAGACTATGGATGAAATTCCGGAGAGGTATTAAATAATATAACTTTATTTTCTAAACGACTTGTAAAAATCTTCTTCAGGGCTTAGGGTTATATTAATGTAATGTACTCATATCCATCTGGCAATCCTTCCTACATCTGTGAATGTAGCTCAAGGAGAGCTTCTGCTGCATCCAGTTCTATCATTGTTGCCATTGTGATCATAGATATTTCAAAGCATGAATTATTCGTGACATATAGATTATGGATGAAATTCCGGAGAGGTTTTAAATAATATTACTTCACTTACTAAAAGACTTGTAAAAATCTTATGCAAGGCTTAGTGTTTTATTAATATAATGTATTCACATTCATCTGGCAGTCGTTCCTACATCTGTGCATGTGGCTCAAGGAGAGCTTCTGCTGCATCCAGTTCTATCATTGTTGCCATTGTGATCATAGACATTTTGAAGCATGAATTTATCGTGGCGTATACTCGTAGACTATGGATGAAATTCCGGAGAGGTATTAAATAATATTACTTCATTTACTATAAGACTTGTGAAAATCTTCTGCAAGGCTTAGGGTTCTATTAATATAATGTACTTACATTCACCTGGCAGTCGTTCCTACATCTGTGCATGTGGCTCAAGGAGAGCTTCTGCTGCATCCAGTTCTATCATTGTTGCCATTGTGATCAAAGACATTTTGAAGCATGAATTTATCGTGGCGTATACTCGTAGACTATGGATGAAATTCCGGAGAGGTATTAAATAATATTACTTTATTTACTAAAAGACTTGTAAAAATCTTCTGCAAGGCTTAGGGTTCTATTAATATAATGTACTCACATCCATCTGGCAGTCGTTCCTACATCTGTGAATGTAGCTCAAGGAGAGCTTCTGCTGCATCCAGTTCTATCAATGTTGCCATTGTGATAATAAAAATTTTGAAGCATGAATTATTCGCGGCATATAGGTTATGGATGAAATTCCGGAGAGGTTTTAAATATTACTTTATTTACTAAAAGACTTGTAAGAATCTTCTGCAAGGCTTAGTGTTCTTTTAATATAATGTACTCCCATCCATCTGGCAGTCGTTCCTACATCTGTGAATGTAGCTCAAGGAGAGCTTCTGCTGCATCCAGTTCAATCATTGTTGCCATTTTGATCATAGACATTTCGAAGCATGAATTATTCGTGACATATAGATTATGGATGAAATTCCGGAGAGGATTTAAATAATATTACTTCATTTACTAAAAGACTCGTAAAAATCTTATGCAAGGCTTAGGGTTTTATTAATATAATGTACTCACATTCATCTGGCAGTCGTTCCTACATCTGTGCATGTAGCTCAAGGAGAGCTTCTGCTGCATCAGTAATATCATTGTTGCCCATGTGATCATAGACACTTTGAAGAATGAATTATTCGTAACATATAGGTTATGGATGAAATTCCGGAGAGGTTTTAAATAATATTACTTTAATTTCTAAACGACTTGTAAAAATCTTCTTCAAGGCTTTGGGCTCTATTAATATTAATGTACTCACATCCATCTGGCAATCCTTCCTACATCTGTGCATGTAGCTCAAGGAGAGCTTCTGCTGCATCCAGTTCTATCATTGTGGCCATTGTGATCATAGACATTTTGAAGCATGAATTATTCGCGGCATATAGATTCAAGATGAATCTCCGCTATAAATAATAAATGAAAATATACTCAAATCCATCACGCTGTCGCTACCTCAGCTGTCCATGCAGCTAAAAAAGAGCTTCTGCTGCATCAATTTCTATCATTGTTGCATTTTTGAACATAGACAGTTTAGCTTCAAAAAACTATTATAGTCAGTCATTAATGTACATACTCCTAAGTATTACATTATAAATAATAAAAAAAATAGACTCACATCCATCTGGCAATCCTTCTTGCATCTGTGCATGTAGCTCAAGGAGAGCTTCTTCTGCATCCAGTTCTATCATTCTTGCATTTGTGAACATAGACAATTTAGCTTCAGAAAACTATTATAGTCAGTCATTTATGTATATAGTCCTAAGTACTATATTATAAATAATAAAAAAACTAGACTCACATCCATCTGGCAATCATTCCTACATCTGTGAATGTAGCTCAAGGAAACTTCTGCTGCATCAATTTCTATCATTGTTGCATTTGTGAACATAGACAATTTAGCTTCAGAAAACTATTATAGTCAGTCATTAATGTACATACTCCTAAGTATTACATTATAAATAATAAAAACTAGACTCACATCCATCTGGCAGTCGTTCCTACATCTGTCCATGTAGCTCAAGGAGGCTTCTGCTGCATCCAGTTCTATCATTGTTGCATTTGTGAACATAGACAATTTAGCTTCAGAAAACTATTATAGTCAGTCATTTATGTACATACTCCTAAGTACTATATTATAAATAATAAAAACTAGACTCACATCCATCTGGCAATCCTTCCTACATCTGTCCATGTAGCTCAATGAGAGCTTCTGCTGCATCAGTTCTATCATTGTTGCATTTGTGAACATAGACAATTTAGCTTCAGAAAACTATTATAGTCAGTCATTTATGTACATACTCCTAAGTACTATATTATAAATAATAAAAACTAGACTCACATCCATCTGGCAGTCGTTCTACATCTGTCCATGTAGCTCAATGAGAGCTTCTGCTGCATCCAGTACTATCATTGTTGCCATTGTGATCATAGACATTTTGAAACATGAATTATTCGTGACATATAGGTTATGGATGAAATTCGGAGAGGTATTAAATAATATTACTTCATTTACTAAAAGACTTGTAAAAATCTTCTGCAGGGCTTAGGGTTCTATTAATATAATGTACTCACATCCATCTGGCAGTCGTTCCTACATCTGTCCATGTAGCTCAATGAGAGCTTCTGCTGCATCAAGTACTATCATTGTTGCCATTGTGATCATAGACATTTTGAAACATGAATTATTCGTGACATATAGGTTATGGATGAAGTTTCAGAAAGGTTTTAAATAATATTACTTTATTTACTAATAGACTTGTAAAAATCTTCTGCAGGGCTTAGGGTTATATTAATGTAATGTACTCATATCCATCTGGCAATCCTTCCTACATCTGTGAATGTAGCTCAAGGAAACTTCTGCTGCATCAATTTCTATCATTGTTGCCATTGTGATCATAGACATTTTGAAGCATGAATTTATCGTGGCGTATACTCGTAGACCATGGATGAAATTCCGGAAGGTTTTAAATAATATTACTTTATTTTCTAAACGACTTGTAAAAATCTTCTGCAGGGCTTAGGGCTCTATTAATAAAATAAACTCACATCCATTTGGCAGTCGTTCCTACATCTGTCCATGTAGCTCAAGGAGAGCTTCTGCTGCATCCAGTTCTATCATTGTTGCTATTGTGATCATAGACATTTTGAAACATGAATTATTCGCGGCATATAGATTAAAGATGAATCTCCGCTATAAATAATAAAAAACTAGACTCACATCCATCTGGCAATCATTCCTACATCTGTGCATGTAGCTCAAGGAAACTTCTGCTGCATCAGTTCTATCATTGTTGCATTTGTGAACATAGACAATTTAGCTTCAGAAAACTATTATAGTCAGTCATTTATGTACATACTCCTAAGTACTATATTATAAATAATAAAAAAACTAGACTCACATCCATCTGGCAGTCGTTCCTACATCTGTCCATGTAGCTCAATGAGAGCTTCTGCTGCATCCAGTACTATCATTGTTGCCATTGTGATCATAGACATTTTGAAACATGAATTATTCGTGACATATAGATTATGGATGAAATTCCGGAGAGGTATTAAATAATATTACTTTATTTTCTAAAAGACTTGTAAAAATCTTCTGGAGGGCTTAGGGCTCTATTAATATAATGTACTCACATCCATCTGGCAATCCTTCCTACATCTGTGCATGTAGCTCAAGGAGAGCTTCTGCTGCATCCAGTTCTATCAATGTTGCCATTGTGATCATAAACATTTTGAAGCATGAATTATTCGCGGCATATAGATTAAAGATGAATCTCCGCTATAAATAATAAATGAAAATATACTCAAATCCATCACGCTGTCGCTTCCTCAGCTGTCCATGCAGCTCAATGAGAGCTTCTGCTGCATCCAGTTCTATCATTGTTGCCATTGTGATCATAGACATTTTGAAGCATGAATTTATTGTGGCGTATACTCGTAGACCATGGATGAAATTCCGGAGAGGTATTAAATAATATAACTTTATTTTCTAAACGACTTGTAAAAATCTTCTGCAGGGCTTAGGGCTCTATTAATAAAATAAACTCACATCCATTTGGCAGTCGTTCCTACATCTGTCCATGTAGCTCAAGGAGAGCTTCTGCTGCATCTAGTTCTATAATTGTTGCATTTGTGAGCATAGACAGTTTAGCTTCAGAAAACTGTTATAGTCAGTCATTTATGTACATACTCCTAAGTACTATATTATAAATAATAAAAAAACTAGACTCACATCCATCTGGCAGTCGTTCCTACATCTATCCATGTAGCTCAATGAGAGCTTCTTCTGCATTCAGTACTATCATTGTTGCCATTGTAATCATAGACATTTTGAAACATGAATTAATCGTGACATATAGGTTATGGATGAAATTCCAGAAAGGTTTTAAATAATATTACTTACTAATAGACTTGTAAAAATCTTCTGCAGGGCTTAGGGTAATATTAAAATAATGTACTCATATTCATCTGGCAGTCGTTCCTACATCTGTGCATGTAGCTCAAGGAGAGCTTCTGCTGCATCCAGTTCTATCATTGTTGCCATTGTGATCATAGACATTTTGATACTTTAGTTACTAAAAGACTTGTAAAAATCTTCTGAAGGGCTTAGGGTTCTATTAATATAATGTACTCACATCCATCTGGCAATCCTTCCTACAACTGTGCATGTAGCTCAAGGAGAGATTATGCTGCATCCAGTTCTATCATTGTTGCATTTGTGAACATAGACAATTTAGCTTCAGAAAACTATTATAGTCAGTCATTTATGTACATACTCCTAAGGACTATGATTATGGATTATGATGATTATGGATGAAATTCCGGAGAGGTTTTAAATAATATTACTTCATTTACTAAAAGACTTGTAAAAATCTTCCGCAAGGCTTAGGGTTCTATTAATATAATGTACTCCCATCCATCTGGCAGTCGTTCTACATCTGTGCATGTAGCTCAAGGAGAGCTTCTGCTGCATCCAGTACTATCATTGTTGCCATTGTGATCATAGATATTTCAAAGCATGAATTATTCGTGACATATAGATTATGGATGAAATTCCGGAGAGGTTTTAAACAATATTACTTCATTTCCTAAAAGGCTTGGAAAAATCTTATGCAAGGCTTAGTGTTTTATTAATATAATGTATTCACATTCATCTGGCAGTCGTTCCTACATCTGTGCATGTGGCTCAAGGAGAGCTTCTGCTGCATCCAGTTCTATCATTGTTGCCATTGTGATCATAGACATTTTGAAGCATGAATTTATCGTGGCGTATACTCGTAGACTATGGATGAAATTCCGGAGAGGTATTAAATAATATTACTTCATTTACTAAAAGACTTGTGAAAATCTTCTGCAAGGCTTAGGTTTCTATTAATATAATGTACTCACATCCATCTGGCAGTCGTTCAACATCTGTGCATGTAGCTCAAGGAGAGCTTCTGCTGCATCCAGTTCTATCATTGTTGCCATTGTGATCATAGACATTTTGAAGCATGAATTTATCGTGGCGTATACTCGTAGACTATGGATGAAATTCGGAGAGGTTTTAAATATTACTTTATTTACTAAAAGACTTGTAAAAATCTTCTGCAAGGCTTAGTGTTTTATTAATATAATGTACTCATATCCATCTGGCAGTCGTTCCTACATCTGTGAATGTAGCTCAAGGAGGCTTCTGCTGCATCCAGTTCAATCATTGTTGCCATTGTGATCATAGACACTTTGAAGAATGAATTATTCGTGACATATAGATTATGGATGAAATTCGGAGAGGTTTTAAATATTACTTTATTTACTAAAAGACTTGTAAAAATCTTCTGCAAGGCTTAGGGTTCTATTAATATAATGTACTCACATTCATCTGGCAGTCGTTCCTACATCTGTGCATGTAGCTCAAGGAGAACTTCTGCTGCATCCAGTTCTATCATTGTTGCCATTGTGATCATAGACACTTTGAAGAATGAATTATTCGTGACATATAGGTTATGGATGAAATTCGGAGAGGTTTTAAATAATATTACTTCATTTACTAAAAGACTTGTAAAAATCTTCTGCAGGGCTTAGGGCTCTATTAATATAATGTACTCATATCCATCTGGCAATCCTTCTTACATCTGTGCATGTAGCTCAAGGAGAGCTTCTGCTGCATCCAGTTCTATCATTGTTGCATTTGTGAACATAGACAATTTAGCTTCAGAAAACTATTATAGTCAGTCATTTATGTACATACTCCTAAGTACTATATTATAAATAATAAAAACTAGACTCACATCCATCTGGCAATCCTTCCTACATCTGTGCATGTAGCTCAAGGAGAGCTTCTGCTGCATCAGTTCTATCATTGTTGCCATTGTGATCATAGACATTTTGATACTTTAGTTACTAAAAGACTTGTAAAAATCTTCTGCAAGGCTTAGGGTTCTATTAATATAATGTACTCACATCCATCTGGCAGTCGTTCCTACATCTGTGAATGTAGCTCAAGGAAACTTCTGCTGCATCAGTTCTATCATTGTTGCCATTTTGATCATAGACATTTCGAAGCATGAATTATTCGTGACATATAGATTATGGATGAAATTCCGGAGAGGTTTTAAATAATATTACTTCATTTACTAAAAGACTTGTAAAAATCTTATGCAAGGCTTAGGGTTTTATTAATATAATGTACTCACATTCATCTGGCAGTCGTTCCTACATCTGTGCATGTTGCTCAAGGAGAACTTCTGCTGCATCCAGTTCTATCATTGTTGCCATTGTGATCATAGACATTTTGAAGCATGAATTTATCGTGGCGTATACTCGTAGACTATGGATGAAATTCCGGAGAGGTATTAAATAATATTACTTCATTTACTATAAGACTTGTGAAAATCTTCTGCAAGGCTTAGGGTTCTATTAATATAATGTACTCGCATTCACCTGGCAGTCGTTCCTACATCTGTGCATGTGGCTCAAGGAGAGCTTCTGCTGCATACAGTTCTATCATTGTTGCCATTGTGATCAAAGACATTTTGAAGCATGAATTTATCGTGGCGTATACTCGTAGACTATGGATGAAATTCCAGAGAGGTATTAAATAATATTACTTTATTTTCTAAACGACTTGTAAAAATCTTCTGGAGGGCTTAGGGCTCTATTAATATAATGTACTCACATCCATCTGGCAATCCTTCCTACATCTGTGAATGTAGCTCAAGGAGAGCTTCTGCTACATCAATTTCTATCATTGTTGCATTTGTGAACATAGACAATTTAGCTTCAGAAAACTATTATAGTCAGTCATTTATGTACATACTCCTAAGGACTATGATTATGGATTATGATGATTATGGATGAAATTCGGAGAGGTTTTAAATAATATTACTTTATTTACTAAAAGACTTGTAAAAATCTTCTGCAAGGCTTAGGGTTCTATTAATATAATGTATTCACATTCATCTGGCAGTCGTTCCTACATCTGTGCATGTGGCTCAAGGAGAGCTTCTGCTGCATCAGTTCTATCATTGTTGCCATTGTGATCAAAGACATTTTGAAGCATGAATTTATCGTGGCGTATACTCGTAGACTATGGATGAAATTCCGGAGGTTTTAAATAATATTACTTTATTTTCTAAACGACTTGTAAACATCTTCTGGAGGGCTTTGGGCTCTATTAATATAATGTACTCACATCCATCTGGCAATCCTTCCTACATCTGTGCATGTAGCTCAAGGAGAGCTTCTGCTGCATCCAGTTCTATCAATGTTGCCATTGTGATCATAGACATTTTGAAGCATGAATTATTCGTGACATATAGATTATGGATGAAATTCCGGAGAGGTTTTAAATAATATTACTTCATTTACTAAAAGACTTGTAAAACTCTTCTGCAGGGCTTAGGGTTCTATTAATATAATGTACTCTTATCCATCTGGCAATCCTTCTTACATCTGTGCATGTAGCTCAAGGAGAGCTTCTGCTGCATCCAGTTCTATCATTCTTGCATTTGTGAACATAGACAATTAAGCTTCAGAAAACTATTATAATCAGTCATTTATGTACATATTCCTAAGTACTATATTATAAATAATAAAAAAACTAGACTCACATCCATCTGGCAGTCGTTCCTACATCTGTCCATGTAGCTCAATGAGAGCTTCTGCTGCATCAAGTACTATCATTGTTGCCATTGTGATCATAGACATTTTGAAACATGAATTATTCGTGACATATAGGTTATGGATGAAGTTCCAGAAAGGTTTTAAATAATATTACTTTATTTACTAATAGACTTGTAAAAATCTTCTGCAGGGCTTAGGGTTATATTAATGTAATGTACTCATATCCATCTGGCAATCCTTCCTACATCTGTGAATGTAGCTCAAGGAGAGCTTCTGCTGCATCCAGTTCTATCATTGTTGCCATTGTGATCATAGATATTTCAAAGCATGAATTATTCGTGACATATAGATTATGGATGAAATTCCGGAGAGGTTTTAAATAATATTACTTCACTTACTAAAAGACTTGTAAAAATCTTATACAAGGCTTAGTGTTATATTAATATAATGTACTTACATTCATCTGGCAGTCGTTCCTACATCTGTGCATGTTGCTCAAGGAGAACTTCTGCTGCATCCAGTTCTATCATTGTTGCCATTGTGATCATAGACATTTTGAAGCATGAATTTATCGTGGCGTATACTCGTTGACTATGGATGAAATTCCGGAGAGGTATTAAATAATATTACTTCATTTACTATAAGACTTGTGAAAATCTTCTGCAAGGCTTAGGGTTCTATTAATATAATGTACTCGCATTCACCTGGCAGTCGTTCCTACATCTGTGCATGTGGCTCAAGGAGAGCTTCTGCTGCATACAGTTCTATCATTGTTGCCATTGTGATCAAAGACATTTTGAAGCATGAATTTATCGTGGCGTATACTCGTAGACTATGGATGAAATTCCGGAGAGGTATTAAATAATATTACTTTATTTTCTAAACGACTTGTAAACATCTTCTGGAGGGCTTTGGGCTCTATTAATATAATGTATTCACATTCATCTGGCAATCCTTCCTACATCTGTGCATGTAGCTCAAGGAGAGCTTCTGCTGCATCCAGTTCTATCAATGTTGCCATTGTGATAATAAAAATTTTGAAGCATGAATTATTCGCGGCATATAGGTTATGGATGAAATTCCGGAGAGGTTTTAAATATTACTTTATTTACTAATAGACTTGTAAAAATCTTCTGCAGGGCTTAGGGTTCTATTAATGTAATGTACTCATATCCATCTGGCAATCCTTCCTACATCTGTGCATGTGGCTCAAGGAGAGCTTCTGCTGCATCCAGTACTATCATTGTTGCCATTGTGATCATAGACATTTCGAAGCATGAATTATTCGTGACATATAGGTTATGGATGAAATTCCAGAAAGGTTTTAAATAATATTACTTCATTTACTAAAAGACTTGTAAAAATCTTCTGGAGGGCTTTGGGTTCTATTAATATAATGTACTCACATCCATCGTGCAATCCTCCCTACATCTGTGCATGTAGCTCAAGGAGAGCTTCTGCTGCATCTAGTTCTATCATTGTTGCATTTGTGAACATAGACAGGTTAGCTTCAGAAAACTATTATAGTCAGTCTATTATGTACATACTCCTAAGTACTACATTATAAATAATAAAAAACTAGACTCACATCCATCTGGCAGTCGTTCCTACATCTGTCCATGTAGCTCAAGGAGAGCTTCTGCTGCATCCAGTTCTATCATTGTTGCCATTGTGATTAAAGACATTTTGAAGCATAATTTTATCGTGGCGTATATTCGTAGACTATGGATGAAATTCCAGAGAGGTATTAAATAATATTACTTCATTTACTATAAGACTTGTGAAAATCTTTTGCAAGGCTTAGGGTTCTATTAATATAATGTACTCGCATTCACCTGGCAGTCGTTCCTACATCTGTGCATGTGGCTCAAGGAGAGCTTCTGCTGCATACAGTTCTATCATTGTTGCCATTGTGATCAAAGACATTTTGAAGCATGAATTTATCGTGGCGTATACTCGTAGACTATGGATGAAATTCCGGAGAGGTATTAAATAATATTACTTCATTTACTATAAGACTTGTGAAAATCTTCTGCAAGGCTTAGGGTTTTATTAATATAATGTATTCACATTCATCTGGCAGTCGTTCCTACATCTGTGCATGTGGCTCAAGGAGAGCTTCTGCTGCATCCAGTTCTATCATTGTTGCCATTGTGATCAAAGACATTTTGAAGCATGAATTTATCGTGGCGTATACTCGTAGACTATGGATGAAATTCCGGAGAGGTATTAAATAATATTACTTCATTTACTATAAGACTTGTGAAAATCTTCTGCAAGGCTTAGGGTTCTATTAATATAATGTACTCGCATTCACCTGGCAGTCGTTCCTACATCTGTGCATGTGGTTCAAGGAGAGCTTCTGCTGCATACAGTTCTATCATTGTTGCCATTGTGATCAAAGACATTTTGAAGCATGAATTTATCGTGGCGTATACTCGTAGACTATGGATGAAATTCCGGAGAGGTATTAAATAATATAACTTTATTTTCTAAACGACTTGTAAAAATCTTCTGCAGGGCTTAGGGCTCTATTAATAAAATAAACTCACATCCATTTGGCAGTCGTTCCTACATCTGTCTTTGTAGCTCAAGGAGAGCTTCTGCCATCAGTTCTATCATTGTTGCCATTGTGATCATAGACATTTTGAAGCATGAATTATTCGTGACATATAGGTTATGGATGAAATTCGGAGAGGTTTTAAATAATATTACTTCATTTACTAAAAGACTTGTAAAATCTTCTGGAGGGCTTAGGGCTCTATTAATATAATGTACTCACATCCAGCTGGCAATCCTTCCTACATCTGTCCATGTAGCTCAAGGAGAGCTTCTGCTGCATCCAGTTCTATCATTGTTGCCGTTGTGATCATAGACATTTTGAAGCATGAATTTATCGTGGCGTATACTCGAAGACTATGGATGAAATTCCAGAAAGGTTTTAAATAATATTACTTTATTTACTAAAAGACTTGTAAAATCTTCTGCAAGGCTTAGTGTTCTATTAATATAATGTACTCACATCCATCTGTCAGTCGTTCCTACATCTGTCAATGTAGCTCAAGGAGAGCTTCTGCTGCATCCAGTACAGTCATTGTTGCCGTTTTGATCATAGACATTTTGAAGCATGAATTATTCGTGACATATAGGTAATGGATGAAATTCCGGAGAGGTTTTAAATAATATTACTTTATTTACTAAAAGACTTGTAAAATCTTCTGCAAGGCTTAGGGTTCTATTAATATAATGTACTCACATCCATCTGGCAGTCGTTCCTACATCTGTGAATGTAGCTCAAGGAGAGCTTCTGCTGCATCAGTTCTATCATTGTTGCCATTGTGATCATAGACATTTCGAAGCATGAATTATTCGTGACATATAGATTATGGATGAAATTCGGAGAGGTATTAAATAATATTACTTCATTTACTAAAAGACTTGTAAAATCTTCTGCAAGGCTTAGGGTTCTATTAATATAATGTACTCACATTCATCTGGCAGTCGTTCCTACATCTGTGCATGTAGCTCAAGGAGAACTTCTGCTGCATCCAGTTCTATCATTGTTGCCATTGAGATCATAGATATTTCAAAGCATGAATTATTCGTGACATATAGGTTATGGATGAAATTCCGGAGAGGTTTTAAATAATATTACTTTATTTTCTAAACGACTTGTAAAAATCTTCTGGAGAGCTTAGGGTTCTATTAATATAATGTACTCACATTCATCTGGCAGTCGTTCCTACATCTGTGCATGTAGCTCAAGGAGAGCTTCTGCTGCATCCAGTTCTATCATTGTTGCCATTGTGATCATAGATATTTCAAAGCATGAATTATTCGTGACGTATAGTTTATGGATGAAATTCCGGAGAGGTTTTGAATAATATTACTTCATTTACTAAAAGACTTGTAAAATTCTTCTGCAAGGCTTAGGGTTCTATTGATATAATGTACTCACATTCATCTGGCAATCCTTCCTACATCTGTGCATGTAGCTCAAGGAAACTTCTGCTGCATCAGTTCTATCATTGTTGCCATTGTGATCATAGACATTTTGAAACATGAATTATTCGCGGCATATAGATTAAAGATGAATCTCCGCTATAAATAATAAAAAATAGACTCACATCCATCTGGCAGTCGTTCCTACATCTGTCCATGTAGCTCAAGGAGAGCTTCTGCTGCATCTAGTTCTATAATTGTTGCATTTGTGAACATAGACAGTTTAGCTTCAGAAAACTATTATAGTCAGTCATTTATGTACATACTCCTAAGTACTACATTATAAATAATAAAAAAAACTAGACTCACATCCATCTGACAGTCGTTCCTACATCTGACCATGTAGCTCAAGGAGAGCTTCTGCTGCATCCAGTTCTATCATTGTTGCCATTGTGATCATAGACATTTTGAAGCATGAATTATTCGCGGCATATAGATTAAAGATGAATCTCCGCTATAAATAATAAATGAAAATATATTCAAATCCATCACGCTGTCGCTACCTCAGCTGTCCATGCAGCTCAAAAAGAGCTTCTGCTGCATCAATTTCTATCATTGTTGCATTTTTGAACATAGACAGTTTAGCTTCAAAAAACTATTATAGTCAGTCATTAATGTACATACTCCTAAGTATTACATTATAAATAATAAAAAAAATAGACTCACATCCATCTGGCAATCCTTCTTGCATCTGTGCATGTAGCTCAAGGAGAGCTTCTTCTGCATCCAGTACTATCATTGTTGCATTTTTGAACATAGACAGTTTAGCTTCAGAAAACTATTATAGTCAGTCATTTATGTATATAGTCCTAAGTACTATATTATAAATAATAAAAAAACTAGACTCACATCCATCTGGCAGTCGTTCCTACATCTGTCCATGTAGCTCAATGAGAGCTTCTGCTGCATCCAGTACTATCATTGTTGCCATTGTGATCAGAGACATTTTGAAGCATGAATTATTCGTGACATATAGGTTATGGATGAAATTCCGAGAGGTTTTAAATAATATTACTTTATTTTCTAAACGACTTGTAAAATCTTCTGGAGGGCTTAGGGCTCTATTAATATAATGTACTCACATCCATCTGGCAATCCTTCCTACATCTGTCCATGTAGCTCAAGGAAACTTCTGCTGCATCAGTTCTATCATTATTTGCCATTGTGATCATAGACATTTTGAAACATGAATTATTCGTGGCATATAGATTAAAGATGAATCTCCGCTATAAATAATAAATGAAAATATACTCAAATCCATCACGCTGTCACTACCTCAGCTGTCCATGCAGCTAAAAAAGAGCTTCTGCTGCATCAATTTCTGTCATTGTTGCATTTTTGAACATAGACAGTTTAGCTTCAAAAAACTATTATAGTCAGTCATTAATGTACATACTCCTAAGTATTACATTATAAATAATAAAAAAAATAGACTCACATCCATCTGGCAGTCGTTCCTACATCTGTCCATGTAGCTCAATGAGAGCTTCTGCTGCATCTAGTTCTATCATTGTTGCCATTGTGATCATAGACATTTTGAAGCATGAATTTATCGTGGCGTATACTCGTAGACCATGGATGAAATTCCGGAGAGGTATTAAATAATATAACTTTATTTTCTAAACGACTTGTAAAAATCTTCTGCAGGGCTTAGGGCTCTATTAATAAAATAAACTCACATCCATTTCGCAGTCCTTCCTACATCTGTCCATGTAGCTCAAGGAGAGCTTCTGCTGCATCCAGTTCTATCATTGTTGCCATTGTGATCATAGATATTTCAAAGCATGAATTATTCGTGACATATAGATTATGGATGAATCTCCGCTATAAATAATAAATGAAAATATACTCAAATCCATCACGCTGTCACTACCTCAGCTGTCCATGCAGCTAAAAAAGAGCTTCTGCTGCATCAATTTCTGTCATTGTTGCATTTTTGAACATAGACAGTTTAGCTTCAAAAAACTATTATAGTCAGTCATTAATGTACATACTCCTATGTATTACATTACAAATAATAAAAAAACTAGACTCACATCCATCTGGCAGTCTTTCCTACATCTATCCATGTAGCTCAATGAGAGCTTCTTCTGCATTCAGTACTATCATTGTTGCCATTGTAATCATAGACATTTTGAAGCATGAATTTATCGTGGCGTATACTCGTAGACCATGGATGAAATTCGGAGAGGTATTAAATAATATTACTTTATTTACTAAACGACAAGAAAAAATCATCTGCAGGGCTTAGGGCTCTATTAATAAAATAAACTCACATCCATTTGGCAGTCGTTCCTACATCTGTCCATGTAGCTCAAGGAGAGCTTCGGCTGCATCCAGTTCTATCATTGTTGCCATTGTGATCAGAGACATTTTGAAGAAGGAATTTTTCGTGACATATAGGTTATGGATGAAATTCCGGAGAGGTTTTAAATAATATTACTTTATTTTCTAAACGACTTGTAAAAATCTTCTGGAGGGCTTAGGGCTCTATTAATATAATGTACTCACATCCATCTGGCAATCCTTCCTACATCTGTCCATGTAGCTCAATGAGAGCTTCTGCTGCATCCAGTTCTATCATTGTTGCCATTGTGATCATAGACATTTTGAAGCATGAATTTATCGTGGCGTATACTCGAAGACTATGGATGAAATTCCGGAGAGGTATTAAATAATACTACTTTATTTACTAAACGACTTGTAAAATCTTCTGCAGGGCTTAGGGCTCTATTAATAAAATAAACTCACATCCATTTGGCAGTCGTTCCTACATCTGTCAATGTAGCTCAAGGAGAGCTTCTGCTGCATCAATTTCTATCATTGTTGCCATTGTGATCATAGACATTTTGAAACATGAATTATTCGTGACATATAGGTAATGGATGAAATTCCGAGAGGTTTTAAATAATATTACTTTATTTACTAATAGACTTGTAAAAATCTTCTGGAGGGCTTAGGGCTCTATTAATATAATGTACTCACATTCATCTGGCAGTCGTTCCTACATCTATCCATGTAGCTCAAGGAAACTTCTGCTGCATCAGTTCTATCATTGTTGCCATTGTGATCATAGATATTTCAAAGCATGAATTATTCGCGGCATATAGATTAAAGATGAATCTCCGCTATAAATAATAAAAAACTAGACTCACATCCATCTGGCAGTCGTTCCTACATCTGTCCATGTAGCTCAAGTAGAGCTTCTGCTGCATCTAGTTCTATCATTGTTGCCATTGTGATCATAGACATTTTGAAGAATGAATTTTTCGTGACATATAGATTATGGATGGGACTCCGGAGAGGTATTAAATAATATTACTTTATTTTCTAATCGACTTGTAAAAATCTTCTGGAGGGCTTAGGGCTCTATTAATATAATGTACTCACATCCATCTAGCAATCCTTCCTACATCTGTCCATGTAGCTCAAGGAGAGCTTCTGCTGCATAGAGTTCTATCATTGTTGCCATTGTGATCATAGACATTTTGAAGCATAAATTATTCGCGGCATATAGATTAAAGATGAATCTCCGCTATAAATAATAAATGAAAATATATTCAAATCCATCACGCTGTCGCTACCTCACCTGTCCATGCAGCTCAAAAAGAGCTTCTGCTGCATCAATTTCTATCATTGTTGCATTTTTGAACATAGACAGTTTAGCTTCAAAAAACTATTATAGTCAGTCATTAATTTACATACTCCTAAGTATTACATTATAAATAATAAAAAAAATAGACTCACATCCATCTGGCAGTCGTTCCTACATCTGTCAATGTAGCTCAAGGAGATCTTCTGCTGCATCTAGTTCTATAATTGTTGCCATTGTGATCATAGACATTTTGAAGCATGAATTATTCGTTACATATAGATTATGGATGAAATTCCGGAGAGGTTTTAAATAATATTACTTTATTTACTAAATGATTTGTTAAAATCTTCTGCAAGGCTTAGGGTTCTATTAATATAATGTACTCATATCCATCTGGCAGTCGTTCCTACATCTGTGCATGTGGCTCAAGGAGAGCTTCTGCTGCATCCAGTTCTATCATTGTTACCATTGTGATCATAGACATTTTGAAGCATGAATTATTCGTTACATATAGATTATGGATGAAATTCGGAGAGGTATTAAATAATATTACTTTATTTACTAAAAGACTTGTAAAAATCTTCTGCAAGGCTTAGAATTCTATTAACATAATATACTCACATCCATCTGGCAATCCTTCCTACATCTGTGCATGTAGCTCAAGGAGAGCTTCTGCTGCATCCAGTACAGTCATTGTTGCCGTTTTGATCATAGACATTTTGAAGCATGAATTATTCGTGACATATAGGTAATGGATGAAATTCTGGAGAGGTTTTAAATAATATTACTTTATTTACTAAAAGACTTGTAAAAATCTTCTGCAGGGCTTAGGGTTCTATTAATATAATGTACTCACATCCATCTGGCAGTCGTTCCTACATCTGTCCATGTAGCTCAAGGAGAGCTTCTGCTGCATCCAGTTCTATCATTGTTGCCATTGTGATCATAGACATTTTGAAGCATGAATTATTCGCGGCATATAGATTAAAGATGAATCTCCGCTATAAATAATAAATGAAAATATATTCAAATCCATCACGCTGTCGCTACCTCACCTGTCCATGCAGCTCAAAAAGAGCTTCTGCTGCATCAATTTCTATCATTGTTGCATTTTTGAACATAGACAGTTTAGCTTCAAAAAACTATTATAGTCAGTCATTAATTTACATACTCCTAAGTATTACATTATAAATAATAAAAAAAATAGACTCACATCCATCTGGCAGTCGTTCCTACATCTGTCAATGTAGCTCAAGGAGATCTTCTGCTGCATCTAGTTCTATAATTGTTGCATTTGTGAACATAGACAGTATAGCTTCAGAAAACTATTAAAGTCAGTCATTTATGTACATACTCCTAAGTACTACATTATAAATAATAAAAAAAAACTAGACTCACATCCATCTGACAGTCGTTCCTACATCTGTCCATGTAGCTTAAGGAGAGCTTTTGCTGCATCCAGTACTATCATTGTTGCCATTGTGATCATAGACATTTTGAAGCATGAATTATTTGTGACATATAGGTTATGGATGAAATTCCAGAGATGTTTTAAGTAATATTTCTTTATTTACTAAAAGACTTGTAAAAATCTTCTGCAAGGCTTAGAATTCTATTAACATAATATACTCACATCCATCTGGCAGTCGTTCCTACATCTGTGCATGTAGCTCAAGGAGAGCTTCTGCTGCATCCAGTTCTATCATTGTTGCCATTGTGATCATAGACATTTTGAAGCATGAATTATTCGTTACATATAGATTATGGATGAAATTCCGGAGAGGTTTTAATTAATATTACTTCATTTACTAAAAGACTTGTAAAAATCTTCTGCAAGGCTTAGGGTTCTATTAATATAATGTACTCACATTCATCTGGCAGTCGTTCCTACATCTGTGCATGTAGCTCAAGGAGAGCTTCTGCTGCATCCAGTTCTATCATTGTTACCATTGTGATCATAGACATTTTGAAGCATGAATTATTCGTTACATATAGATTATGGATGAAATTCCGGAGAGGTTTTAAATAATATTACTTTATTTACTAAATGATTTGTTAAAATCTTCTGCAGGGCTTAGGGTTCTATTAATATAATGTACTCACATCCATCTGGCAATACTTCCTACATCTGTGCATGTAGCTCAAGGAGAGTTTCTGCTGCATCTAGTACTATCATTGTTGCCGTTTTGATCATAGACATTTTGAAGCATGAATTATTCGCGGCATATAGATTAAAGATGAATCTCCGCTATAAATAATAAATGAAAATATACTCAAATCCATCACGCTGTCGCTACCTCAGCTGTCCATGCAGCTCAAGAAGAGCTTCTGCTGCGTCTTGTTCTATCATTGTTGCATTTGTGAACATAGACAGTTTACCTTCAAAACACTATTGTAGTCAGTCATTTATGTACATACTCCTAAGTACTACATTAAAAATAATAAAAAAATAGACTCACATCCATCAGGCAATCGTACCTACATCTGTGCATGTAGCTCAAGGAGAGCTTCTGCTGCATCAGTTCTATCATTGTTGCCATTGTGATCATAGACATTTTGAAGCATGAATTATTCGTGACATATAGATTATGGATGAAATTCCGGAGAGGTTTTAAATAATATTACTTTATTTACTAAAAGACTTGTAAAAATCTTCTGCAGGGCTTAGGGCTCTATTAATAAAATATACTCACATCCATCTGGCAGTCGTTCCTACATCTGTCCATGTAGCTAAAAGGAGAGCTTCTGCTGCATCCAGTTCTATCATTGTTGCCATTGTGATCATAGACATTTTAAAGCTTGAATTATTCGTGACATATAGATTATGTATGAAATTCCGGAGAGGTATTAAATAATATTACTTCATTTACTAAAAGACTTGTAAAAATCTTCTGCAGGGCTTAGGGTTCTATTAATATAATGTACTCACATCCATCTGGCAATCGTTCCTACATCTGTGCATGTAGCTCAAGGAGAGCTTCTGCTGCATCCAGTTCTATCATTGTTGCCATTGTGATCATAGACATTTTGAAGCATGAATTATTCGTGACATATAGATTATGGATGAAATTCCGGAGAGGTATTAAATAATATTACTTCATTTACTAAAAGACTTGTAAAAATCTTCTGCAGGGCTTAGGGTTCTATTAATATAATGTACTCACATCCATCTGGCAGTCGTTCCTACATCTGTGCATGTAGCTCAAGGAGAGCTTCTGCTGCATCCAGTTCTATCATTGTTGCCATTGTGATCATAGACATTTTGAAGCATGAATTATTCGTGACATATAGATTATGGATGAAATTCCGGAGAGGTATTAAATAATATTACTTCATTTACTAAAAGACTTGTAAAAATCTTCTGCAGGGCTTAGGGTTCTATTAATATAATGTACTCACATCCATCTGGCAGTCGTTCCTACATCTGTGCATGTAGCTCAAGGAGAGCTTCTGCTGCATCCAGTTCTATCATTGTTGCCATTGTGATCATAGACATTTTGAAGCATGAATTATTCGTGACATATAGATTATGGATGAAATTCCGGAGAGGTATTAAATAATATTACTTTATTTTCTAAACGAATTGTAAAAATCTTCTGCAGGGCTTAGGGTTCTATTAATATAATGTACTCACATCCATCTGGCAGTCGTTCCTACATCTGTCCATGTAGCTCAAGGAGAGCTTCTGCTGCATAGAGTTCTATCATTGTTGCCATTTTGATCATAGACATTTTGAAGCATGAATTATTCGTGACATATAGGTTATGGATGAAATTCCGGAGAGGTTTTAAATAACATTACTTTATTTACTAAAAGACTTGTAAGAATCTTCTGCAGGGCTTAGGGTTCTATTAATATAATGTACTCACATCCATCTGGCAGTCGTTCCTACATCTGTGCATGTAGCTCAAGGAGAGCTTCTGCTGCATCCAGTTCTATCATTGTTGCCATTGTGATCATAGACATTTTGAAGCATGAATTATTCGTGACATATAGATTATGGATGAAATTCCGGAGAGGTATTAAATAATATTACTTCATTTACTAAAAGACTTGTAAAAATCTTCTGCAGGGCTTAGGGTTCTATTAATATAATGTACTCACATCCATCTGGCAGTCGTTCCTACATCTGTGCATGTAGCTCAAGGAGAGCTTCTGCTGCATCCAGTTCTATCATTGTTGCCATTGTGATCATAGACATTTCGAAGCATGAATTATTCGTGACATATAGATTATGGATGAAATTCCGGAGAGGTTTTAAATAATATTACTTTATTTTCTAAACGACTCGTAAAAATCTCCTGCAGGGCTTAGGGCTCTATTAATATAATGTACTCACATCCATCTGGCAGTCGTTCCTACATCTGTGCATGTAGCTCAAGGAGAGCTTCTGCTGCATCAAGTTCTATCATTGTTGCCATTGTGATCATAGACATTTTGAAGCATGAATTATTCGTGACATATAGATTATGGATGAAATTCCGGAGAGGTATTAAATAATATTACTTCATTTACTAAAAGACTTGTAAAAATCTTCTGCAGGGCTTAGGGTTCTATTAATATAATGTACTCACATCCATCTGGCAGTAGTTCCTACATCTGTGCATGTGGCTCAAGGAGAGCTTCTGCTGCATCCAGTTCTATCATTGTTGCCATTGTGATCATAGACATTTTGAAGCATGAATTATTCGTGACATATAGATTATGGATGAAATTCCGGAGAGGTATTAAATAATATTACTTCATTTACTAAAAGACTTGTAAAAATCTTCTGCAGGGCTTAGGGTTCTATTAATATAATGTACTCACATCCATCTGGCAGTCGTTCCTACATCTGTGCATGTAGCTCAAGGAGAGCTTCTGCTGCATCCAGTTCTATCATTGTTGCCATTGTGATCATAGACATTTTGAAGCATGAATTATTCGTGACATATAGATTATGGATGAAATTCCGGAGAGGTATTAAATAATATTACTTCATTTACTAAAAGACTTGTAAAAATCTTCTGCAGGGCTTAGGGTTCTATTAATATAATGTACTCACATCCATCTGGCAGTCGTTCCTACATCTGTGCATGTAGCTCAAGGAGAGCTTCTGCTGCATCCAGTTATCAGCTGTTCTTAGAATTTTCAAGACTCCATAAAATAAACCATTATCGCATCTTAGCTCATTCACCGAACGATAATGGCAACATAGAAAGATTTCATTCCACAATATTAGAACATTTAAGAATCCTGAAATTACAACATAAGGATGAACCTATTATTAACCTCATGCCTTACGCACTTATAGCTTATAATAGTAGTATCCATAGCTTTACAAAATACCGACAATTTGACCTTCTGACGGGACATTTTGACCCTAGGGACTATCTTGACATCGACATATCACATAAGTTATTACAACAGTACGTACAAAAACATAGGGAACAAATGAAAATTGTATACGACATAATCAATAACTCCGCGTTAGCTAATCGTGCCGCCCTTATGGAGAATAGGAACAAAGATCGAGAACCGAAAATAGAATACGCACCTCAGCCGCAAGTTTTCATTAAAAACCCATTTGCTGCTCGCCAAAAAACAGTACCCCGTTACACACATGACACCGTGCTAGCCGACCTACCAATTCACATATACACTTCTAAAAAACGTGGTCCAGTAGCCAAATCACGACTATAGCGTGTCCCTAAAACTACAAATTTGTTACAGTATAATATTAACAACTCGACCGCAAGAGATAAGACTTGATAGTTTATCTGACGGACCCGGACTTTTACCATATAAACTTGGACTTATGAGACTGACGACTCAACACCATACATTCTTACAGTACTAGACGAAATAGAATACGGATCATTTGCATAGTTACCAAAACCAGTAAGCGAACGAAACGCTTTTTATATGAAATTTAAATTGCAAAAAAGCTTGGCAAGGTTTTAAGATAAAACTAAACGAGGTCTTATAGATGGTCTAAGATCAGTTATAAAAAGTAATGCCGGAAATCTAGACCATATGTGTTAGTAGATAGATTATACCTACTAACACATTGTGAAAATTTAGAAGATTTAATATTGGAACTTGAACAGAAAACTGTTTAGTGGTTATTCGTGCATCAAGCACACACCATTCCCTTATAGATATAGATATATTAGGTTATAAGTGATAAGTATGCTTAGAGATATTTACGGTAGAGATAAAATATTAATTCTAGTATTCGTTATTAATTTTCTATTATTTCAAAAGATACTTTTAACTTACATAGATTATCAATTGTTCCGAATAAAAATTCTAAGGCTCTTATCCCTACCTGTCCCTTCATAGCAACTACCGAGTTATCATTCGTGTACATAGAGACTGAATATCCGAAATATAGCAACTGGTATCTTTGTGAAGAAGAAGTAAATCATCAGATTCGCAGCCAACCCTACTGTATCCAGGAATTAATTCTCAACCAGATCCTGAAGGAAACTTGCAATTTCACCACAGTCACAATTGCCAAAAGAAGCGATGGAGAAACTATATGCCTAACACTATGTTCTATCCTTGCCACATCATACTATACCTGAAACCAAGTTCAACTACGATACCTGAAACAAAAGCAGCTACTAGTAACCAAATCCGTCTTAATACAATAAATTTTCAAGGACTCCACAGCATCCAGGACAAAATCATAGTCCTCCGAATCAAAATCATACTCCGATAAAACTGAGTCCCGTAATTGATACAGTATACTACACCACAATTCCATTTACTTCTTTGTACTGATAGCAAGTATCATTACAGTTATCTCCGTGACTCGACGACAATTAAGAAAAGACAACGAGAAAAGAGTAACGAAAACGGGATCATCCAGCCCAGCAGCATCCAGCATAGAAGAATCTCCAATTCCGGCAACATTTTCGTTGAATGTGCTCAAATAGTTGCCATTCTGAGGGTGGAGGAATTACGTATATCTATACTATGACTTTCGCCGAGGTTGCAATTCTGCCGATTGCTTAGAAACACTAGAATGCCGACGAAGCACCAGAAACCTCGTTCCAGTTATATACAAATATCACATCTCACTTCGATGTAATTAGACTAGTTAGCTTGTAGTTATTTTATATTGTAAATCTAGTTTTAAATATATTTTATAAAGTAAATTGTTTTTTTTTTTGGAACCTCTGGCCGCAACTATCGTAATTAGTGTCAAAATAAGCTGTATAAAACAGAGCCAAATGTTTGTAGTTGGGTCATTATAATTTTGTAAGAACTATCCGTCGTTACGCTGCTCAAATATAAAGTGTTTCTATAAGTTTACACGTGTTTTATTTGCCATTCGATCTACATCTGTAAAACTTCAGCAGTGGGATATATCTCAATAGCCCACATGCTACAGAAAGAAACCAAAAACTACCAGAGATTGAATCTTTGATGATGAAATGAAAATTAGCACATTTGGATGTGCTTTCTTTGAAAAAAAAAACTGAATTTTTTTCTCTCTTGATCAACTTTATCATTGAAATTATGGAACGCATTCAAAAAGATAAATCCAGAGAGTGATTGCTACGATATCAAGTGATAGCTCCTAAAACGACCAGCAGCGACATAAGCGATTAGAACAGCAACCGGAAGTGTATGTAGCTACACTGGGCTGCCTGCATGCCGAGCATACGACTGAACCGTCAAAGTATTGCTTCGCGTCCGGAAAACTACGATCTCAGGCAGAAAAGGTTAGTGAAGTTCGTATTACTTATGATATCTTTCCTGATAAGCATATGGAAAATATAATTGTTAATGATCACTAGTTAGTGCCATCATAATACTAATAATATACTTTCGTACACTCTGTCTGCTAACTTTAAAAATATTAAATATGAAAGGAGTAGTTTCAAAACTTGCTTAATAGACTCATTATATTATTCTTATTGATCAAAATATTCACTTTGAGTAAATACCTGTTTTGAATGTGAATAGCTTCCATCCAAATGACGAGATAACCATCTCAAAAAATCACTGGAACAAATTAAGCAGACTGATGACTGGAAGCAGTGTCTATGGTGATAGATGACTCATTATATTAATTCTTATTGATCAAAATATTCACTTTGAGTAAATACCTGTTTTGAATGTGAATAGCTTCCATCCACGTGGTTTTTTTAATAGTCTTATCTGAGCCTCGGAAAGGTCTCCGACTACTAAAACTCATCTACACTAAATACTGAAAGCGACAAATGTGTAAATTTTAATTAGAATTGGCTAAATACTCTAGTGTGCATTGTAAAAGTATCCAATTTACATGTATTTTTGATTTACAAGTTGATATATAGTGGCTTTCCCATAAAAGATATATATAGTCGTACTCTCGCGGAATTTTATTTCTTCGACAAACCCATTCCCTGGGTGTCAGAAGTAAAATATCTTGGAGTCACCTTAGACCGTAGACTGAACTTCAAGAAACATATTAAAATTGTCAGGGATAGAGCGGCCTTCATATCCGGCCGCCTCTTTAACCTTACATATAGCCGCAGCAAAATGCTGCTAAAACACAAAATACGCCTATACACAACTTTCGTACGACCCGTCATGTCATACGCCAGTATAGTATTCGCGCACGTCCCCAAAGTACGTTTGAACTCACTCTAAGTGATTCAAAACCGATTCATGCGCCGCGCAACCGGCGCTCCCGTATATATGCGGAATGTAGATCTGCATCGCGATCTCAAACTGCCTACAATGGCAGCGCTATTGAAAAAGTTCTCCATCGACTACTTCGATAGGACAAACTTACATACATTTGCATACACTTACACATATATATATATATATATATATATATATATATATATATATATATATATATATATATATATATATATATATATATATATATATATATATATATATATATATATATATATATATATATATATATATATATTTGTACGCCGCTAGTGGCAGCGTTAGGGAATTACACACCCGCGCGCGATACTCCACCTCAGTTGAGGCGCCCGAAATGCGTCATCATAGACGATGATGACGCAATCACCAATGCGTATGAGGCCCCGCCCCCTACGTATTTTCGCACACACATAGACACAAGCCGCGTTCTGCGACTTACACAACCTCGCCATCGTCGTAATTTCACGACTAGCACGAGACTTTCTCGTGGTCGTAGTCGTCACTAAATGGTTAACACAAGGCGATCAGAGAGGAAATTTTCCTCCAACCCAACTGGGGCCCTCGGATCGCATGGCCCCTCCCCCATGTCGGAAGTCATCTCTTTCGTTCTAGGGGACGCAGCGCTTCGCAGCAGCAGCCATTATTGTCTTCAACTTCTAACTTGCGAGCCTCTCCTCGCAAGTCTCCTTAGACGAAGCTGTAAAGGCCTCCGGGCCAACAGCATCCCGTGGATGGTTTTAGTCGGTATGCTTCTCCTTCTGAGATTCGAGCCCGACACTGTTCGTTTCGGTGGCCTCCCGGCCAAGGAACGTTCGTCTATAAAACATTTCCACCAAGGTTATCAAAAAAAAAAAAAAAAGGAATTTTATTCAGAACTGTTCAAGTTCAACAATTCTACCAAAGAATATTCTCAAACCTTCGCATTTTAATATAGGCAAGAAGTGAGACTAAATAATTATACAAGTATATAATAAAGGTGTTGTCAAATTTTAACTACCACTTAATAAAATTTTAAGACTAATAATTCTGAAAACAATTATTTAATTTCGAATACGGCTATTTCATTGAAAGCAATAAATTAGTTTTAAACACAATGGATATGAACAATTAATAATGGCAAAAAAATTTCAATTACGACACCCTTTCTACTTCTTTTTAACTTTAAACGAATATATATATATATATATATATATATATATATATATATATATATATATATATATATATATATATATATATATATATATATATATATATATATATATATATATATATATATATATATATGTATATATATATATATATATTGAAAAACTCATTGGTACTGCCACCTGGGGATCGAACTCGGTTCTCTTGACTCGCAATTCCGACCACCCAACCACTCGGCTATCGTGACTTTTATCGTGACTTTTGGCAGAAATGTATGAATCTTTAATTATGTTAGATATTATTAGCTGAAGCAATATATTTAGAACCAATACATTGAAAGTATTATCGACAATATATAAAACTATTTTCTTTATCAGTTCTCAAATATTAAAAATTTTCTGATAAAATTTGGTATGTTTTCACTTAAAAATTCTAAAGTATTCTTATCAAACAAACAAACAGTATTTTTCAATATTTATAAAGTAACAATGCCACCTCCGTTTCATTGTATCGGATCTTACCAGTATGGTCAACAAATAAACATACAAGATTAACTAGCGAGAGGATATATTGTGATAAATTGGGAAAATAAACTAGCAAACTTATGTTATTACAAGCCACTGAAAGAACGGCTTCAATAAAACTCATAAGATTTTATTAATTACTTGTTATAATAATAAGTTTAAATTTAAAATTGCAGATCAACAGGTAAGCTGCTCGACAAATGGTATATTATTACAAAAAATATTTAGTATTATCTTTATCCGTGGACATCGTCTAATAATTTGCAGCTACCAAGCAAAGTGAAATCAACATTTTCTCAATTTAACTCCTACGACATATACACCCGGGGGTTATGAAGACAGGTTAAATAGTTTCTCATAAAAAAAATAATTTTATTATCATTTATTATCAATTAATATTTTTGATCATTATTTTTTGAATTTTTATTACTTAATTATTTTTTTGACCTATGAATAATAGTTCATCATTATTTTTATTTTGCAGTTTAAACAATTAAGTTTAATGGTAAATTGTTGATATTTACATAACAGCATAGAGAAAACAAAAAAACTAAAACTTATAATTGTGAATGTTGTATATTTTGACTTTTATTTACGTTATATTGTTTTTCAGCGAATAAATCCATAATAAAATTAATAACTCATCACAACACATAGACTAATTATGTGTGAAAACAACATTATTATGCATATTGTGTTATTTAAGCATATCAAGTTATATAACCATGCCAAGCCTTATTTATTATTAATATTATTGATGTTATTTTGTATATTACAGAGATACTGCTGTATTTTTTCATCTTTTTCAGAATACGCAACAGAAAAACAGAATGCAAGGAATTGCAAGGCGTGTGCACTTTTCACTACGCCTTGCCTTTTGACTAACGCATTCGGGCGCCATTGACTTTGTTCTCGGCAGCGACACGCCTGTAAACATCTAAATCACATCTTACATCCCGGCTAAAAGCACTCCCCAAGTGTACAATTTCATTCACCAGTTCTAAGCATTCCTGACTGAGCCATATTTCACACTTCGTTCTCTCTTCGTCCCTTTAAAATACATGTGCAATATATTAAATTACTAGTACAATTTTCAGTTTTAAGTTTAATTTTTTACCATTTACTTATTATTGTGTGGATTACATATTGTATACATTGTTACATATAGTTGAGATTTTACATATTGTATTTAAAGATTCCTTAGCATGGATACTAACAAAATATTATAATAAGAATCGGTTCTAAACTTTTGATGGAGCTGGTCTCTATGCCGAATACAGCGAAGAATCCATGGTGTTTCCCAAGGCTTAGTTATTTTTTTGCTACTTATGAATGATATTATTTGAATGAATATTATTGTAATAAAGAAAAAATGATTTAAAGAAGAAAAGTCGAAGAGTGCTCCATTTTTATCAATTTTAGTAGAATATTTTAATTTTGGGGATTTACAATTATTATAAGAAACTAGAAAAAGCACTAAATTATGGTCAGTAATAGTTGAGCTATCGACAGACAAAGGCATGCAAAGAACTTTAACCAAAGAACCAGCAAAGAACTTTTTACATGATCCAAACAGTTGTTTAAGGTTGTATATATGACCAGGCAGTAGCCCCAATTCGGCAGCATGGTTTAGGTATAGCTAGGCTATTTTTATTAGTGTTATTTGGTTTAAATATATAAGTTGACTTCTCCTAAAAGTTATATATTTTTAGCTTTAAGAGTCCGTATGATGCAGTCAATCGAGTTTAAAAAATTGTCAATACAATAGAAGGATGGTGATCTGTACGTTGCCAGATTAATAATAAAGCCCTCTATTATATATATATATATATATATATATATATATATATATATATATATATATATATATATATATATATATATATATATATATATATATATATATATATATATATATATATATATATTAATAATAAAGCCCACTATTTGTTCTAGCTCCTAAATTACATAATCTGTGTCGAATTTTATGAAATTTATTTACGAAATTAACTATTTCATCATTTTGATTACAGATATTTTCGAGTAATAGCAAGAGCAATTGTCAATGTGTGGTGGGGACTTGAGGCTACATATCCAGCATTCGGTCGAGATGAAAATATCAAAATCAAATGTAAATCTGCTCAAATGTGCCATTACGCCATTTATATTCTTGTATATGCTGCAAATGGTTATTAAAGAGATTCTAAGAGATCTAATTGACTGATTATTCTGAATTATATTTATATCCTCGGTTTATAGTTCATATGTGATTAAATTAAAGAGAAAATATGTTTTTAAAATTTCAACTTACACGGGCGGGATTCGAACCCGCGACCTCTGCCGATCCGTGGCAACACTCTTACCTCCGAGCCACCGTGTCTTGAAATTTTAAATCTGTATTCTCTCTTCTTTACCGTGCCTTGCCTTGTTTTGGCATCGGTGCCATCTGTTATCCGTTTTGTAAGTGACAATTTGACATTCTTGACTTTTCAGGTAGGAATTATCAATAAGATAACTAATTTTTATTAGGCAATTTTATTAATTTTTAAAGCATATTTATGCTGAACTTTTATATGATTAAATTAAAGAGAAAAAATGTGTGTGCAATTACATGACTATGCCACAGTAGTCACATCGATCTCATTCGAAAAATGTATATATTGATAACCAATTTAATTTTTAAAAGTCACGATAGCCGAGTTATTGGGTGGTCGGAATTTCGAGTCGAGAGACCCGAGTTCGATCCCCAGGTGGCAGTACCAATGAGTTTTTCAACAACTTATGTACGAATTTCATCGTTGGCTTGGACATAAAGACGGCGACGGGCTCACCACCTGTCACGTTGTCCCGAAAATATCTCCGGTGGAAGTTGGGTCAAAGGGACTTAATTGTCTAGACTAGACCACTGTCTACCTCTGTATTGGGAATTGCGTAGAGGTATATTTTTTTAAATAAAACTATTTTCGGATTTTATCGCGTTTTTAATTAATTTTTACAAACTACTTTTATTTCCCGACAACATTGTTCAGGTCGTTTACTGGGCGCGACGGCCATTTGAGAAACTTTCTCACCCAATGGTTGTCAGTTCTACGAGCCGGTCGGCCGAGCCTTTACTAGAGAGTAACGACGGTTACTAAAACGAATGTTCTTGTTTCATAGAAGCATTATAACAACTGAATGCGCTGATGAATGCAATATGTTTCGTACACGTTCACGAACGAATAAATGTTACCCCAAAAATCGCCGTCGCCGCCTTTATGTCTAACCCAACGATGTAATTCGTACACAAGTTTTTTGAAAATACTAATTGGTACGTGCTTGCCACCTAAGGATCGAACTCGGGTCTCTCGACCTGAAATTCCGACCACCCAGACACTCGGCTATCGTGACTTATTTTAAATGTGTAGTATTCGCGTTAATACAAGAAATCATTAGGTTTTTTTTTATTAATTTCAGTCCAGCTTAAACTTTGTTATTTAAGCTCTTTTTTAATGCAGAGGATTCCTCCAATATTAATTATTGTATAAATTATTGACTAAGTTACATATATGGAATGTTATTATTGAAGCACATGGAATGATTTTTGAAAACATAAGATAAATTAAGAATTACGCCTTTGGTTCTTAGGTGGTAGGCTCGTAATAACGAGTTTTTAAATACTTACTTACTTACGATTTATGTCATGATGCATAACAGAACGGTTAACCTATCACCCAAACTTCATTTGCACGAATCCTCCTCCTGTGGATCGAACTCCAGTATTCCGATTCATCCCAACCGCTCCTCTATCATACCTCAAGTTACTGAATGAACGATTTTGACTAAACATTTATACCAATACCTAGCATTCATGTCAATACCTATTAATACCTGACAGTGGTTTTCTAAATGTGAAGTCCTGGGTGATGTTTGATTGTTACTGGGTTCGGAAAGCGAGCTTTTCAAGTTCGACTGAAAAAAGTGGAATTTTCAAAAAAGTTGATGACCTCTTAGCCGAGTTGGTAGAGGGTTGCGGGTTCGAAGCCCGCTATGGAAACACCTTTGTGAAATACGAATGGTTGTTCTTAGGCCATGGACGTTTATATTTATTTATTTTGTAAAATGTCAAGAAGCCTTATCATTGCGACAACTGACGGGTGGTCTGGTTTGGGGCAGCCCATCCTTAATGTCGCAACTGACGGTACCATATAATAAAATAGATACTTTATAAATAAGTAAATATTGATATACATATAA
This sequence comes from Sericinus montela, assembly GCA_029286605.1. NCBI lineage: Eukaryota > Metazoa > Arthropoda > Insecta > Lepidoptera > Papilionidae > Sericinus > Sericinus montela. Next base: position 127,506 of record JAGSMR010000104.1, read on the forward strand.
ACATTCATGACTCGAGTACCAACATTCATATTCGTCGACACAAATGTTTGCCCCTGGCGGAATTCCAACCTTCAACTTCAAAGGCAGTCAGTCTTCTACTAACTCGGCTATTGAAAGGTCAGTCGTGAGTTATAGTTACTCTGAATTCAACATTATAGAATTTACTTACTATGTTTTGAAGAAAAAGGTTAGCCAAAAATATAGGCGCCTTTGCTGAATCCTCCATTTCATCTTCAACCTGAGCAGATCCATTAGCTGTATAAAAGTATTATTTATATTTAAATAATACTTTTACGATAAAGGTATCCTTGTGGTTGGGTGGTCGGAATTTCGAGTCAAGAGACCCGAGTTTGATCCCCAGGGGGGCAGGCTCGTAACAATGGGTTTTTGAAAAAAAGTTATGTACGAATTACATCGTTGGATTAGACATAAAGACGACGACGGGCTCACAACCTGTCACGTTATACCAAAAATATCTTCGGTGGAAGGTGGGTCGAAGGGACTTAACTGTCTAGACCCCTGTATTGGGAATAGCGTGAAGGTATTCATTTATTTATTTATTTACAAATTTAATTATTCAGTATCTTAAAAGATAGAAGTCACGATAGTCGTGTGGTTGGGTGGTCGGAATTTCGAGTCTAGAGACCCGAGTTCGATCCTCAAGTGGCCGTACCAATGAGTTTTTCAAAAACTTACGAATTTCATCGTTGGCTTGGACATAAAGACGGCGACGGGCTCACCACCTGTCACGTTGTCCCGAAAAAATCTCCGGTGGAAGTTGGGTAAAAGGGACTTAATTGTCTAGACTAGACTTCTGTCTACCTCTGTATTGGGAATTGCGTAGAGGTATATTTTTTTAAATAAAACTATTTTCGGATTTTATCGCGTTTTTAATTAATTTTTACAAACTATTTTTATTTCCCGACAACATTGTTCAGGTCGTTTACTGGGCGCGACGGCCATTTGAGAAACTTTCTCACCCAATGGTTGTCAGTTCTACGAGCCGGTCGGCCGAGCCTTCACTAGAGAGTAACGACGGTTACTAAAACGAATGTTCTTGTTTCATAGAAGCATTATAACAACTGAATGCGCTGATGAATGCAATATGTTTCGTACACGTTCACGAACGAATAAATGTTACCCCGAAAATCGCCATCGCCGCCTTTATGTCTAACCCAACGATGTAATTCGTACACAAGTTTTTTGAAAATACTAATTGGTACGTGCTTGCCACCTAAGGATCGAACTCGGGTCTCTCGACCTGAAATTCCGACCACCCAGACACTCGGCTATCGTGACTTATTTTAAATGTGTAGTATTCGCGTTAATACAAGAAATCATTAGGTTTTTTTTTATTAATTTCAGTCCAGCTTAAACTTTGTTATTTAAGCTCTTTTTTAATGCAGAGGATTCCTCCAATATTAATTATTGTATAAATTATTGACTAAGTTACATATATGGAATGTTATTATTGAAGCACATGGAATGATTTTTGAAAACATAAGATAAATTAAGAATTACGCCTTTGGTTCTTAGGTGGTAGGCTCGTAATAACGAGTTTTTAAATACTTACTTACGATTTATGTCATGATGCATAACAGAACGGTTAACCTATCACCCAAACATCATTTGCACGAATCCTCCTCCTGCGGATCGAACTCCAGTATTCCGATTCATCCCAACCGCTCCTCTATCATACCTCAAGTTACTGAATGAACGATTTTGACTAAACATTTATACCAATACCTAGCATTCATGTCAATACCTATTAATACCTGACAGTGGTTTTCTAAATGTGAAGTCCTGGGTGATGTTTGATTGTTACTGGGTTCGGAAAGCGAGCTTTTCAAGTTCGACTGAAAAAAGTGGAATTTTCAAAAAAGTTGATGACCTCTTAGCCGAGTTGGTAGAGGGTTGCGGGTTCGAAGCCCGCTATGGAAACACCTTTGTGAAATACGAATGGTTGTTCTTAGGTCATGGACGTTTATATTTATTTATTTTGTAAAATGTCAAGAAGCCTTATCATTGCGACAATTGACGGGTGGTCTGGTTTGGGGCAGCCCATCCTTAATGTCGCAACTGACGGTACCATATAATAAAATAGATACTTTATAAATAAGTAAATATTGATATACATATAAACATTCATGACTCGAGTACCAACATTCATATTCGTCGACACAAATGTTTGCCCCTGGCGGAATTCCAACCTTCAACTTCAAAGGCAGTCAGTCTTCTACTAACTCGGCTATTGAAAGGTCAGTCGTGAGTTATAGTTACTCTGAATTCAACATTATAGAATTTACTTACTATGTTTTGAAGAAAAAGGTTAGCCAAAAATATAGGCGCCTTTGCTGAATCCTCCATTTCATCTTCAACCTGAGCAGATCCATTAGCTGTATAAAAGTATTATTTATATTTAAATAATACTTTTACGATAAAGGTATCCTTGTGGTTGGGTGGTCGGAATTTCGAGTCAAGAGACCCGAGTTTGATCCCCAGGGGGCAGGCTCGTAACAATGGGTTTTTGAAAAAAAGTTATGTACGAATTACATCGTTGGATTAGACATAAAGACGACGACGGGCTCACAACCTGTCACGTTATACCAAAAATATCTTCGGTGGAAGGTGGGTCGAAGGGACTTAACTGTCTAGACCCCTGTATTGGGAATAGCGTGAAGGTATTCATTTATTTATTTATTTACAAATTTAATTATTCAGTATCTTAAAAGATAGAAGTCACGATAGTCGTGTGGTTGGGTGGTCGGAATTTCGAGTCTAGAGACCCGAGTTCGATCCTCAAGTGGCCGTACCAATGAGTTTTTCAAAAACTTACGAATTTCATCGTTGGCTTGGACATAAAGACGGCGACGGGCTCACCACCTGTCACGTTGTCCCGAAAATATCTCCGGTGGAAGTTGGGTCGAAGGGACTTAAATGTCTAGACTAGACCTCTGTCTACCCCTGTATTGGGAATTGCGTGAAGATATTTTTTTATATATTATTTTCAGTATTTTAAAAATGTAAGTTATTAAATTATAATTAATAAAAAAATATACTCACATCCACCTGGCTGTCGTTCCCCCATCTGGCCATGCAACTCCAGAAGAGCTACTGCAGCGTCTAGTTCCATTATAGATACCTTGATTTTTTTTTATAGAAACAGGGATGCAAACGAGCAGGTGGCTCACGTGATGGTAAATGATTACCGCCGCCCATGAACACCCGCACTACCAGAGGCTTAAGCTTAATCTCGGGCTGTGTAGCGGTGCAATCGGTGAATAAGGAAAGTTTCTGAGAACCAGCGTCGGCACATCATCGTCGTGCCGTACAGCCTCCTGAGCTCCTCGTCGGAAATATGGTCCATTTTAATATGGAAGAGGCATCCGGGTCTACCTCTTATTGGCGGGATGGACCTCACGAAGGTCACAGGGAAGCCTAGCTCCTTCAGGGCCTCCTCGATGTCCTCCGGGTTAGTGTCGGCGGGCAGTCCACGCAAACTCACCTTTGCCGGCTGTTCTGTCGACGGCGCATAGCAATACCCCGCTAGCGTAGCATCGACCTTGCTACGCTCAACGAGGTACGGCTGTACGGGATACACGAGCTCCTCTACATGCCAGGCATAATTATAGAAGCCTGGCAGGGCAGGGAGGGACCAGCCCAATGTCACAGGTGCCAGGGGTTCGGACACTTCTCGTACAATTGTTACAGGCCCTTTAAGTGCGTTCGATGCGCGGGGGATCTCCCTGCGGCGGACTGCACTAAGTCAAGAGACAGTCCGCCTAAGTGTGCCAATTGTGCAAAGGCGCACACAGCGAACGACAGGCGTTGCTCGGTACTGCAGCGCATCGCCAGGAAGAGGGGTATCAGAATACCCCCTCCGGTACCCACCCGAGGCTCAACGGCGCAACCGCCTAAGGCCAAAAGCCAGGAAAGGCTTAAATCTCAAATACGCCAGGCAGCCACGGGTGCCTCAGCCGCAAGAGCGGCGAGTGGAAAACACCACACAAATAGCCCCCACGTTCGCCGCGGTGACAACTTTGGTACCTCCGGCAAACAATGCCACTGAGAGAGGTGTACAACCCTCTCAGAATAAGAAGAAGAGGAGGGGTAAGAAGAAAAATAAGGGAGCAGCCACGTCCGAGGCTGTAATATCCTCCACACCCCACCCCCTCCCCATCGTTGCCACCGCTGAAGGGCCTAGGACCAAAAAACGGGCCAGGAAACCTCAGCATGCGCAAGTGCAACAAGCACAGACCGCACACACGGTAAGGGGGAGAACCGAGGCCTCCCCCCCACAACTCACGCCACCGACGAAGATCGAAGAAGCATTTGCGCAATTGGTCACCGTCGTTATCAAGATCCTGGGAGACGTCGTCACGGCGATGACCACGGGAGCTAACCCCTTAACAGCGGTAGTTACCGCACTGGCCCGTCTGACTACGGCTAAAAATGGCTGAGCTGAAGGTGTTACTGGAAGCCGGCGGTATTAAGAGCCACACCGCCGGCCTAAGAACGCTTGTCCAGCAGTACGATATCCAGGTGGTACTGCTGGGAGAAACAAAGCTTAGACCAACTCAGCCATTTAAACTTCCTAATTTCTTCGTGTATCGACGCGATGAGATATCTCCCGAAAGCCTAGCTTATAGAGGCGTAGCTGTGTTAATAAGGAGAGATCTAATACACGAAGAATTAGAGCTGCAGCCGTATGTCTCTACAACGACGATAGGTGTACGCCTACGGATAGCCGGAGAGGAGCATAGGATATATGCAGCTTATCGCCCTCCCGATTCCCCCCTAAGCCCCTCGGACATCCACTGCATCTTCGACGAGACATCGCCTGCCATAATTGCCGATGATCTCAACGCCAAGCACACGGCATGGGGGTCGAACACCATATCCCCCAATGGCAAGGCATTGTACGAGGATGCAGAAAAATGGGGATATGAAGTGTTAGGCATAGAATCGCCAACACATATCCCCACAAACCGGAAACACCGACCGGATGTTATAGATGTCGTACTGTTTCACGGTATCACTCACCCGGTCCAAACGGAGGTGCTGTACGACCTGGATACGCAGCACCTACCTGTTTACTTCACCATATCGCAGAGAGTGGACTAGCGAATATCGGATACGGCGCGCCGATAACGACAGCGGACGACGTAGAAGACAAATATATTAGAGATAAGATACATCAAGTGTATCTGTCGGCCACTAAGACGGTACCTGTAGCGCGCCGTAAGGATAAACTACCACTTCGGTTGAGTACATTACTTAGGGAAAAAAGAACAACCAGGAAACTCTGGGCGCGCACACGTTGCCCACTAATTAAAACCAAACTAAATCGGCTAACGGAGGAGCTGTCGGAAAGGATTCAAGCTCACGGTAGACACACATGGGATAGTCGTATAGTCGCTGACTATCCTCCATCTTTACACCAACTTAACCGACAGCTTCTACGGAAACCACCTCCGATTTTCCCACTAGTGGAAGACGTGGGCAACCGGTATTACGGAGTCAAGGACCGGGCAGAGATCTTGGCACAACATCTCGAGGGGCAATTCAAGCCTAATACTGCTGCAGCTGTCGCCGCAGAATTCCACAAGCTAGTCGAGCAACGCGTACAGGGGTTTATGGAAGCTCCGGTGCCGCCACTAAGCGGGGATGATTTTATTTCCCCCGCTTAAGTGAGATTAGTGGCATTGCGCTTGCCACTGCGCAAAGCGCCAGAGCACGACGCTATAACGACCGTCGCGTTAAGACAACTGCCGAGAAAAGGATTTGTTGCGCTATCCTGTCTTTACAACGGGATATTGCGCACACAACACTACCCCACGGAGTGGAAAAAGGGCAGAATAGTCGTACTGCCGAAACCCGGGAAAGACAGAACGTCTCCGGCAAGCTACCACCCTATAACATTGCTATCGTACGTAGCAAAGTTATTCGAGAAATTACTGCTACGGAGGCTCCGCCCGCTCGTAGAGCCACGCGTAGAACATCACGGCTTCCGTAGCGGTCATTCTACATCGACGCAACTGGCCCGTGTGTTACACTACTTAGCGGTCGAACAACATCGCGACCGCTGCTGTCTGGGGGTCCGACTAGACATGGAAAAGGCCTTCGACAGAGTGTGGCATACGGGATAATCTACAAACTGCTGCAAGAAGAAAAAATACCACCTGCCTACGTACGATTAGTAGAATCGTTCTTAGTAGGGCGTAGCTTCTACGTCACCGTCGAGCAAGCCGATTCGGCGGTACGCACTATAGAAGCAGGCGTCCCACAGGGCAGTTGTCTTTCTCCTTGCCTGTACGCAATCTAGACCAACGACATCCCCACTCTCGAGGGTCGCATCCGAGAGTGGGAAGACGATGTCATGCTCGCCCTCTACGCGGACGACAGCGCGTAATTTACGTCGTCCCATCGGGCAAACATCGCTGCCCAGAAGATGCAGCGATTGTTGGACCTACTACCTGAATGGTTGGATAAATGGCGGATGACTATTAATGTCGGAAAAACATCAGCCATAATCACCAATCGCCATGGGCGCGTACCACCACAACTCAAACTGAGAGGACAGAAGATCAAGTGGCAGAGCACCGTTACCTATCTTGGTTGCCGGATAGCCAAATCGCTACGCCTCACCGCGCAGGTGGACTACGCGATAAGCAGCGCGAGAGCAGCGAGGGCGGTTCTCTATCCGGTACTTTCGACAAAAAAGTTACCTATAAAAACCAAGATAGGTATATACAAGACCTACATCAGATCAAAATTAACTTACGCGGCACCTGCGTGGTACGCGTTCACTTCAACATATCAACGTCAGCGACTACAGGTCCAACAGAATATAGCACTACGTACTGTAGTTGGAGCGGGTCGCTTTGTACTCAATGATGTCATCGCCAAGGACCTCAAAGTGGAATCTCTGGAGGAATTCGTGGTCCGGGTGTCGCGCGGAATGTAGGTCGGACATTTCGCGCGACACCAGATTCCATATTCTAACTGAGCCACACGAACACCTACATCGCCTGGCGATCATCCAGGACAGACTACCGCTACACGCTCGACCACCGGAGTGGCGACCCCTCCCGAGAGATATTCTCTCATTGCCACCCGGCCCGGGGGGGACCGGGGAAGTGCAATAAAGTCCCAACATAAGACGTAAAGTACGTAACACGCCTACACAACGCCGCTGAAAGGCGGCTAGATAGATAATAAAACGTTTTATAACTTTCTATTCCGCCATTTTATGGCGGAATAGAAAGTTATAAAACGTTTTATTAATGAGTTTCTGCAGTTAAGCTTCTTAAAATAATTTCAAAAGCGCTAATGACTTTTAGTAATCTTAAAATAATAGGTCCAGATACGAGATCAGTTCACATTGAACTTTTACATAGATCACTGGTGTTAACTACAGGTATCTTTTAAAATTCTATCATTTTCTGTCATTGTGTAGGTATTAAATTCATTTTTCTCTCTAACTAGTAAGTATCATTTACATAACATTTATGAAAACCTAGATACTGTTCTTTGTTTGTTAACAGCCTTTAAGAGTGACTGCAAGGCGTCAATCGTAATCGTAAATATAATAGCAAATGCTACATAATACCAAAGAAGGCTCAAGCCACAAATGATAGATTTACAAGTCGTTTAGTAAGTAATAGATTGTTATGCGACAAAATAACTTTTTTATATGAGAATAGTTTCTTGCAGCCAAAATGTCCATAGTAGCAAGGAACTTCAGGACATGCTGTGACAGGTGGTGAGCCGTCATAAATCTTTATGTCAAACCAACTTTGAGTATAATTCATACAAAAGTTTTGGAAAACTCATTAGTACACTTTACCTCCACACACAGAGGATCGGGTATGAGATCTCTTGATTCAAAATTAACCACCCAACCACTATACGAGGATAAATATTTATCTCCGATTTCGGTTGTATAACACAGTTAGTAGTATTATTAGTATTATTCAAAATAGCGGACAATGATCAGCTGACCACAACACGGGCGACTGATGAGACGAGTTGTTTAACCTGACAGATAATACGAACAAATTAGGTTGGCATTTTATTCTAGTAGTCGCAGCAAAATTTTCAAGTTCCACTATTTTTGTATTAAACTTACATACATGGCTTAAACACAAAGTTTGAAATATTTATTATATTTTGTCTTTATTATTTCGTATTTCTCATCGTTTGATAAAATCAGGCCTAAGTAGATTAATTTTGAAAATTCTAAGCAATTAAAAAAAATATATACCTTCACGCCTTTCCCGATTCTGATCTACACCAGAGACTTTTTGAGGCAAACTACAACAAAACATTTACTATGACTATGCTATGCTATGCTGTATACTACTCATCTTAAGCCGGGGCGAGTCGCTAGTCTCCATGTCTAGGAGGGATAAGGTGTACCGCATTTTTAAGTTATGGAAACTGAACATTAGAAAATCAAAATTGTCGTAAATCGGTTCTAGATATTTGGTTATAAGTATCCCACAGGAACCTTTTGTCTTTCCGGGATGAAATCTTCAGCACTTATGAAATCCGAATGATAACACAGATTCATTCATACCTTAGTCACGATAGCCGAGGGTTGGGTAGTCAGAACTAGTCAGTCATGAGAACAGAGTTCGATCTCCCGGTAGCAGGCTCGTACCAATGGTTTTGTCAGAAACTTATGTACGAATTATATCGTTGGATTGGACATAAAGACGGCGACGGGCTCACCACCTGTCACGTTGTACCGAAAATATTTTCGGTGGAAGGTGGGTCCAAACGACTTAACTGTCTAGACCTCTGCCTACCCCTGTATTGGGAATGGCGTGAATATATTATATTACAATCAACCTTGACCAATTTTTATCAGTAGATTGTTCGTAATTAAATATAAATAGTACATTTTAACTAAACCTATATACTGTACGTTGTTGACTCGTACTATACAGAGCTTAATCTGTTCTTTTTGTATTACTGAACCGATTTCAATAATAATTACACCAGTTTGTAAGTTGGTAAATATCCATGCCTTGGAATTTCAGTCAGGTGGCAATCTACATTCACTATACAAATGTTTGCCCTGACGCGAATCAACATCACATTTAAAATTATATATTATTTTCTAACTCGAATAAAATATCTATAATACTATCATTTCTGTCATTGTGTAGGTATTAAATTCATTTTTCTCTCTAACTAGTAAGTATCATTTACATAACATTTATGAAAATTTCCTAGATACTGTTCTTTATTTGTTAACAGCCTTTAAAAATCGACTGCAAGGCGTCAATCGTAATCGTAAATATAATAGCAAATGCTACATAATGAAGAGCTCGAAGCCCTGCGATAGATTTTTACAAGTCGTTTAGTAAGAAAGTAATACCGATTGTTATGCGACAAAATAACTTTTTATGTAGAATAGTTTCTTGCAGCCAAAATGTCCATGGTAGCAAGGAACTTCGGGACAACGTGACAGGTGGTGAGCCCGTCGCCGTCTTTATGTCCAAGCCAACGATGTAATTCGTACAAAAGTTTTGGAAAACTCATTGGTACTGCCTCCTGGGGATCGAACGCGGGGGGTCTCTTGATTCGAAATTCCGACCACCCAACCACTATATACGAGGATAAATATTTATATCTCCGATTTCGGTTGTATAACACAGTTAGTAGTATTATTAGTATTATTCCAAAATAGCGGACAATGATCAGCTGACCACAACACGGGCGACTGATGAGACGAGTTGTTTAACCTGACAGATAATACGAACAAATTAGGTTGGCATTTTTATTCTAGTAGTCGCAGCAAAATTTTCAAGTTCCACTATTTTTTGTATTAAACTTACATACATGGCTTAAACACAAAGTTTGAAATATTTATTATATTTTGTCTTTATTATTTCGTATTTCTCATCGTTTGATAAAATCAGGCCTAAGTAGATTAATTTGAAAATTCTAAGCAATTAAAAAAAATATATACCTTCACGCCTTTCCCGATTCTGATCTACACCAGAGACTTTTTTTGAGGCAAACTACAACAAAACATTTACTATGACTATGCTATGCTATGCTGTATGCTACTCATCTTAAGCCGGGGCGAGTCGCTAGTCTCCCATGTCTAGGAGGGATAAGGTGTACCGCATTTTTTAAGTTATGGAAACTGAACATTAGAAAATCAAAATTGTCGTAAATCCGTTCTAGATATTTGGTTATAAGTATCCCACAGGAACCTTTTGTCTTTCCGGGATGAAATCTTCAGCACTTATGAAATCCGAATGATAACACAGATTCATTCATACCTTAGTCACGATAGCCGAGGGGTTGGGTAGTCAGAACTAGTCAGTCATGAGAACAGAGTTCGATCTCCCGGTAGCAGGCTCGTACCAATGGTTTTTGTCAGAAACTTATGTACGAATTATATCGTTGGGTTGGACATTAAGACGGAGATGGGCTCATCAACTGTCACGTTGTCCCAAAAATATTTTCGATGGAAGGTGGGTCCAAACGACTTAACTGTCTAGACCTCTGCCTACCCCTGTATTGGGAATGGCGTGAATATATTATATTACAATCAACCTTGACCAATTTTTATCAGTAGATTGTTCGTAATTAAATATAAATAGTACATTTTAACTAAACCTATATACTGTACGTTGTTGACTCGTACTATACAGAGCTTAATCTGTTCTTTTGTATTACTGAACCGATTTCAATAATAATTACACCAGTTTGTAAGTTGGTAAACATCCATGCCTTGGAATTTCAGTCCAGGTGGCAATCTACATTCACTATACAAATGTTTGCCCCTGACGCGAATCAACATCACATTTAAAATTATATATTATTTTCTAACTCGAATAAAATATCTATAATACTATCATTTTCTGTCATTGTGTAGGTATTAAATTCATTTTTCTCTCTAACTAGTAAGTATCATTTACATAACATTTATGAAAATTTCCTAGATGCTAATCTTTATTTGTTAACAGCCTTTAAAAATCGATTGCAAGGCGTCAACCGTAATCGTAAATATAATAGAAAATGCTGCATAACGAAGAGCCCTAAGCCCTGCAGTAGATTTTTACAAGTCGTTGAGTATGAAAATAATACCGATTGTTAGCGTAAAAATTTTGGATTAAATACCTCTCCGGAGTTTCATCCATAATCTGTATATCTGTATCATTATGTTACATATATATTACTGCATAGTATAGTAAAGTATTACAATTACTAACTAGAATAGTTTCTTGCAGCCAATGTGTCCATGGTCGCAAGGAACTTGGAAGCTTCAGAAACTCTTCTTGAGCTACAGGGACAGATGGAGAGAACAACAGCCAGATGAGTGTCAGAATGATGGCTGTGAGTATATATAAATCATATATGAATAATAAATATCTTTACGCAATTCCCAATTCAGGGGTAGAAAGAGGTCTAATCTAGACAGGTAGGTTCAAGGGACGAGCCTGCCACCTGGGGATCAAATTCGGTTCTCTTAGCTCGCAATTCCGACCACCCAGCCACTCAGCTATTGTGAATTTTCAAATTCCTTCATTCGTGCTGCAGTTTAAATTTCTTCATTCCTACGAATATTTGTGGAATGAAGAAATTATGGTCTGATATTGACTAATCAGGCTAGATGAAAGCTTCTGTCTCTTATGTTTGAAATAACGTTATCTATAATAGAATTCGTGGTTTAAGTCATACGACTTGAGTATTATTATTCTGGTTTATTCGAGATTAGGTTGGCATTTTTATTCCGAGTATTGAGAATGACGTGAATATATTATATTACATTCATACATTGAAACCTAGACCAATATTTTTTCAGTAGATTCGTATGATTTCGTAACTAAATGATATAAATTTGTACATTTTAACTAAACCTTTGTACTGTACGTTGTTGACTCCGTGACGTTTGGGTCATCCATATCAGGGGGGTGTAAAAGGCCCCCCTTTATGGGTTGCGAGTTTCGAGGCATTGCCTCATGACTCGGGCTTTTTCTCAGGGGGCTGCTGCTCCCCCGGTCCTGGGTACCGCCTTTCAGCGGCGTTGTGTAGGCGTGTTACGTACTTTACGTCTTATGTCGGGACTTTATTGCACTTCCCCCATCCCCCCCGGGCCGGGTGGCAATGAGAGAATATCTCTCGGGAGGGGTCGGTATTTAATCCAAAATTTCAAATTTTTTCCAGCTTCAGCTAATACCGCCGGCGTTCCAGTATAGTACTTTCAACTCAGCCATTTTTAGCCGTAGTCAGACGGGCCAGTGCGGTAACTACCGCTGTTAGGGGGTCAGCTCCCGTGGTCATCGCCGTGACGACGTCTCCCAGGATCTTGATAACGACGGTGACCAATTGCGCAAGTGCTTCTTCAATCGTCGTCAGTGGCGTGTGTTGTGGGGGGGAGGCCTCGGTTCTCCCCCTTACAGTGTGTGCGATCTGTGCTTGTTGCACTTGCGCATGCTGAGGTTTCCTGGCCCGTTTTTTGGTCCTAGGCCCTTCAGCGGTGGCAACGATGGGGAGGGGGTGGGATGTGGAGGATATTACAGCCTCTTCTTCTTATTCTGAGAGGGTTGTATACCTCTCTCAGTGGCATTGTTTGCCGGTGGTGCCAAAATTGTCACCGCGGCGAACGTGGGGGGGGGGGGGCTATTTGTGTGGGTGCTCTCTCCATTCGTCGCTCTTGCGGCTGAGGCACCCGTGGCGCTGCCTGGCGTATTGGATGTTGTGGCCTTTCTTGGCTTTTGGCCTTGGGCGGTTGCGCCGTTGAGCCTCGGGTGGGTACCGGAGGGGGTATTCTGATACCCCTCTTCCTGGCAATGCACTGCAGTACCGGGCAGCGCCTGTCATTTGCTGTGTGCGCCTTTGCACAATTGGCGCACTTAGGCGGACTATCTCTGGATTTAGTGCAGTCCGCCGCCGGGTGATCCCCTGCGCATCGAACGTACTTGAAGGGCCTATAGCAGTTGTACGAGGAGTGTCCGAACCCCTGGCACCTGTGACATTGGGCTGGTCCTTCCCTGCCCTGCCAGGCTTCTATAGTTATGCCTGGCATATAGAGGAGCTCGTTGTTGACTCGAACTACACAGAGCTTAAGGTGTTCTTTTGTATTACTGAACCGAAATTCATTACACAAATGTTTATTTTCAACTCGAATAAAATGTGAAGTGAATTTAAGCTTTCGCAATTCATTGAAATTGTAGGCGTTATTTTAAATAATAAAAAAGAAATTTGTATTTATTATAAAGAATTTTAATCCCATGCAAGAGATAGATAGATAGTTCCTAGAATGGCAGAATATAAAGTTATAAAACGTTTTATTAATGAGTTTCTGCAGTTAAGCTTCTTAAAATAATTTCAAAAGCGCTAATGACTTTTCTTATCTTACAATAATAGGTCCAGATACGAGATCAGTACACATCGAACTTTTACATAAATCACTGGTGTTAACTACAGGTATCTTTTAAAATAGTATCATTTTCTGTCATTGTGTAGGTATTAAATTCATTTTTCTCTCTAACTACTAAGTATCATTTACATAGCATTTATGAAAATGTCTTAGATATTGTTCTTTATTTGTTAACAACCTTTAAAAATCGACTGCAAGGCGTCAATCGTAATCGTAAATATAATAGTAAATGTTGCATAACGAAGAGCTCTAAGCCCTGCAGTAGATTTTTACAAGTCTATGGCGTTAAAATTTTGGATTAAATACCTCTCCGGAGTTTCATCCATAATCTGTATGTCTGTATCTGTATGTTACATACATAGTACTGCATAGTATAGTAAAGTATTACAATTACTAACTAGAATAGTTTCTTGCAGCCAATATGTCCGTGGTCGCTTGGAACTTGGAAGCTGCAGAAACTCTCCTTGAGCTACAGGGACAGATGGAGAGAACAACAGTCAGATGAGTTTGAGTGTGCTGGCTGTGAGTATATATAAATCGTAAATAAATAATAAATATCTTCACGCAATTCCCAATACTGGGGTAGAATCTAGTAGTAGAGAGATCTAGTCTAGACAAATTAGTCCCTTCGACCCACCTTCCACCGAAGCCAACGATATAATTCGTATATAAGTTTTTTGAAAAACTCATTGGTACGCTCTTGTTACCTGGGGATCGAACTCGGGTCTCTCGCCTCGTAATTCCGTCCACCCAACTACTCGGCTACCGTGACTACTAAGGTTTTAGATTGATTAATAGTTAGTATGTTTAATTGAAACGATTTACATAATAATAATAAATATATATATATAAATATATATATATATATATATATATATATATATATATATATATATATATATATATATATATATATATATATATATATATATATATATATATATATATATATATATATATATATATATATATATATATATATATATATATATATATATATATATATATATATATATATATATATATATATATATATATATAAATATAAAAATATCTTCACGCAATTCCCAATATAGGGGTAGACAGAGGTCAAGTCTAGACAATTAAGTCCCTTTGACCCACCTTCCACCGAAGATATTTTCGGGACAACGTGATAGGTGGCGAGCCCGTCGCCGCCTTTATGTCCAAGCCAACGATGAAATTCGTACATAAGTTTTTGAAAAACTCATTGGTACTGCCACCTGGGGATCGAACTCGGGTCTCTCGACTCCAAATTCCGACCACCCAACAACTCGGCTATCGTGATTATATATATATATATATATATATATATATATATATATATATATATATATATATATATATATATATATATATATATATATATATATATATATATATATATATATATATATATATATATATATATATATATATATATATATATATATATATATATATATATATATATATATATATATATATATATATATATCTTCACGCAATTCCCAATACAGGGGTAGACAGAGGTCAAGTCTAGACAATTAAGTCCCTTTGACCCACCTTCCACCGAAGATATTTTCGGGACAACGTGACAGGTGGTGAGCCCGTCGCCGCCTTTATGTCCAAGCCAACGATATTCGTACATAAGTTTTTGAAAAACTCATTGGTACTGCCACCTGGGGATCGAACTCAGGTCTCTCGACTCGAAATTCCGACCACCCGACAACTCGGCTATCGTGATTATATATATATATATATATATATATATATATATATATATATATATATATATATATATATATATATACATATATATATATATATATATATATATATATATATATATATATATATATATATATATATATATATATATATATATATATATATATATACATATATATATATATATATATATATATATATATATATATATATCTTCACGCAATTCCCAATACAGGGGTAGACAGAGGTCGAGTCTAGACAATTAAGTTCCTTCGACCCACCTGCCACCGAAGATATTTTCGGGACAACGTGACAGGTGGTGAGCCCGTCGCCGTCTTTATGTTCAAGCCAACGATATTCGTACATAAGTTTTTGAAAAACCCATTGGTACGAGCCTACCAACTGGGGATCGTACTCGGGTCTATTGACTCGAAATTCCGACCACCCAACCATTCGGCTATCGTGACTTTTTGTGACATGGTATGTTTAAATTTACATGACTTGATGTAGATTGACTTGACTGAATTTCTAAAGATATCATAAGTAATACGAACTTCACTAACCTTTTCTGCCTGAGATCGTAGTTTTCCGGACGCGAAGCAATACTTTGACGGTTCAGTCGTATGCTCGGCATGCAGGCAGCGCAGTGTAGCTACATACACTTCCGGTTGCTGTTCTAATCGCTTATGTCGCTGCTGGTCGTTTTGGAGCTATCACTTGATATCGTAGCAATCACTCTCTGGATTTATCTTTTTGAATGCGTTCCATAATTTCAATAATAAAGTTGATCAAGAGAGAAAAAAATTCAGTTTTTTTTTTAAAGAAAGCACATTCAAATGTGCTAATTTTCATTTCATCATCAAAGATTCAATCTCTGGTAGGTTTTGGTTTCTTTCTGTAGCATGTGGGCTATTGAGATATATCCCACTGCTGAAGTTTTACAGATGTAGATCGAATGGCAAATAAAACACGTGTAAACTTATAGAAACACTTTATATTTGAGCAGCGTAACGACGGATAGTTCTTACAAAATTATAATGACCCAACTACAAACATTTGGCTCTGTTTTATACAGCTTATTTTGACACTAATTACGATAGCTGCGGCCGGAGGTTCCAAAAAAAAAAACCAATTTATTTTATAAAATATATTTAAAACTAGATTTACAATATAAAATAACTACAAGCTAACTAGTCTAATTACATCGAAGTGAGATGTGATATTTGTATATAACTGGAACGAGGTTTCTGGTGCTTCGTCGGCATTCTAGTGTTTCTAAGCAATCGGCAGAATTGCAACCTCGGCAAAGAAGTAAATGGAATTGTGGTGTAGTATACTGTATCAATTATGGGACTCAGTTTTATCGGAGTATGATTTTGATTCGGAGGACTATGATTTTGTCCTGGATGCTGTGGAGTCCTTAAAATTAATTGTATTAAGACGGATTTGGTTACTAGTAGCTGCTTTTGTTTCAGGTATCGTAGTTAGGCATATAGTTTCTCCATCGCTTCTTTTGGCAATGTGACTGTGGTGAAATTGCAAGATTCCTTCAGGATCTGGTTGAGTATTAACTCCTGGATACAGTAGGGTTGGCTGCGAATCTGATGATTTACTTCTTCTTCACAGAGATACCAGTTGCTATACTTCGGACATTCAGTCTCTATTTACACGAATGATAACTCGGTAGTTGCTATGAAGGGATAGGTAGGGATAAGAGCCTTAGAATTTTTATTCGGAACTACGTAGTGTTGGTACCGTCTTTGTTATATGTCAGCGAAACCTGGGTATGCCAGTAGATGCGAAATCTTCGTAAAAAGTGCGATTCGCAATATGATAGGTTTGAAAGATGACCTTTTCACAAAAATTGATAAGGGGCACGCCCTTATCACGCCCTTACCTTATTCGACGGTTTGGGCACGTTGAGCAAATGATCGAATGGTGAAGAAAATACATAGCGCGAAAGTCAACATTAAAAAGTGTCGAGGTAGACCGAGACTAACTTTTGAAGACCATGTGCGCAAACTGCTCGAAGAGGGGAGGGTAAAGAGTACTCGGATACCTAGAAGTGCATGTATGACAAAGATAATGAATCTGAAAGAAGCGATAGAGGTATGTAAGGATCGTGACAATTGGCGATCTGTTCTCTCTGGCTACCCCGTCAGGTATTGTGCGTAAGTAAGTATTTAAATACTAAGTACTCGCAACTCGACTAGTTTACCTAAAGTTTCCGTTATAGAAATTCAGTCAAGTCAATCTACATCAAGTCATGTAAATTTAAACATACCATGTCACAAAAAGTCACGATAGCCGAATGGTTGGGTGGTCGACATTCTTAAGAATTTTACGTGACAAATCATGAACACTGTGTACGGAGGCAAGGAAAGCCGGAAGCGCAATATTTGAAACCTCTCTTATACCGATACCTCCAAATCTAACAGGTAAAGTAGCTTGAGTCCAGCTAGATGAGACAAAAGATAAATTTAGAATTTTTTCCAAAGCTATTTATATTTTACTATTTATATTCATATATTATCACTATTCAGCTAAAGATATCCATGTTTTCTCAATTTGGGATTGGGCAGAAATGTGTATCTTCACGCAATTCCCAATACAGGAGTAGACAGAGGTCTAGTCTAGACTATTAAGGCCCTTCGACCCACCTTCCACCAAAGATATTTTCGGGACAACGTGTCAGGTGGTGAGCCCGTCGCCGTCTTTATGTCCAAGCCAACGATGAAATTCGTACATAAGTTTTTGAAAAACTCATTGGTACTACCACCTGGGGATCGAACTCGGTTCTCTTGACTCGCAATTCCGACCACCCAACCACTCGGCTATCGTGACTTTTATCGTGACTTTTGGCAGAAATGTATGAATCTTTAATTATGTTAGATATTATTAGCTGAAGCAATATATTTAGAACCAATACATTGAAAGTATTATCGACAATATATAAAACTATTTTCTTTATCAGTTCTCAAATATTAAAAATTTTCTGATAAAATTTGGTACGTTTTCACTTAAAAATTAACTAAAGTATTCTTATCAAACAAACAAACAGTATTTTTCAATATTTATAAAGTAACAATGGCACCTCCGTTTCATTGTATCGGATCTTACCAGTATGGTCAACAAATAAACATACAAGATTAACTAGCGAGAGGATATATTGTGATAAATTGGGAAAATAAACTAGCAAACTTATGTTATTACAAGCCACTGAAAGAACGGCTTCAATAAAACTCATAAGATTTTATTAATTACTTATTATAATAATAAGTTTAAATTTAAAATTGCAGATCAACAGGTAAGCTGCTTGACAAATGGTATATTATTACAAAAAATATTTAGTATTATCTTTATCCGTGGACATCGTCTAATAATTTGCAGCTACCAAGCAAAGTGAAATCAACATTTTCTCAATTTAACTCCTACGACATATACACCCGGGGGTTATGAAGACAGGTTAAATAGTTTCTCATAAAAAAAAATCATTTTATTATCATTTATTATCAATTAATATTTTTGATCATTATTTTTTGAATTTTTATTACTTAATTATTTTTTTGACCTATGAATAATAGTTAATCATTATTTTTATTTTGCAGTTTAAACAATTAAGTTTAATGGTAACTTGTTGAGATATACATAATAGCATAGAGAAAACAAAAAACTACCACTTATAATTGTGAATGTTGTATATTTTGACTTTTATTTACGGTTTATTTTTGTTTTTCAGCGAATAAATCCATAATAAAATTAATAACTCATCACAACACATAGACCAATTATGTGTGAAAACAACATTATTATGCATATTGTGTTATTTAAGCATATCAAGTTATATAACAATAATAAAGCCCACTATTTGTTCTAGCTCCTAAATTACATAATCTGTGTCGAATTTTATGAAATTTATTTACGAAATTAACTATTTCATCATTTTGATTACAGATATTTTCGAGTAATAGCAAGAGCAATTGTCAATGTGTGGTGGGGACTTGAGGCGACATATCCAGCATTCGGTCGAGATGAAAATATCAAAATCAAATGTAAATCTGCTCAAATGTGCCATTACGCCATTTATATTCTTGTATATACTGCAAATTTTTATTAAAGAGATTCTAAGAGATCTAATTGACTGATTATTCTGAATTATATTTATATCCTCGGTTTATAGTTCATATGTGATTAAATTAAAGAGAAAATATGTTTTTAAAATTTCAACTTACACGGGCGGGATTCGAACCCGCGACCTCTGCCGATCCGTGGCAACACTCTTACCTCCGAGCCACCGTATCTTGAAATTTTAAATCTGTATTCTCTCTTCTTTACCGTGCCTTGCCTTGTTTTGGCATCGGTGCCATCTGTTATCCATTTTGTAAGTGACAATTTGACATTCTTGACTTTTCAGGTAGGAATTATCAATAAGATAACTAATTTTTATTAGGCAATTTTATTAATTTTTAAAGCATATTTATGCTGAACTTTTATATGATTAAATTAAAGAGAAAAAATGTGTGTGCAATTACATGACTATGCCACAGTAGTCACATCGATCTCATTCGAAAAATGTATATATTGATAACCAATTTAATTTTTAAAAGTCACGATAGCCGAGTTATTGGGTGGTCGGAATTTCGAGTCGAGAGACCCGAGTTCGATCCCCAGGTGGCAGTACCAATGAGTTTTTCAACAACTTATGTACGAATTTCATCGTTGGCTTGGACATAAAGACGGCGACGGGCTCACCACCTGTCACGTTGTCCCGAAAATATCTCCGGTGGAAGTTGGGTCAAAGGGACTTAATTGTCTAGACTAGACCACTGTCTACCTCTGTATTGGGAATTGCGTAGAGGTATATTTTTTTAAATAAAACTATTTTCGGATTTTATCGCGTTTTTAATTAATTTTTACAAACTACTTTTATTTCCCGACAACATTGTTCAGGTCGTTTACTGGGCGCGACGGCCATTTGAGAAACTTTCTCACCCAATGGTTGTCAGTTCTACGAGCCGGTCGGCCGAGCCTTTACTAGAGAGTAACGACGGTTACTAAAACGAATGTTCTTGTTTCATAGAAGCATTATAACAACTGAATGCGCTGATGAATGCAATATGTTTCGTACACGTTCACGAACGAATAAATGTTACCCCGAAAATCGCCGTCGCCGCCTTTATGTCTAACCCAACGATGTAATTCGTACACAAGTTCTTTGAAAAAACTAATTGGTACGTGCTTGCCACCTAAGGATCGAACTCCAGTATTCCGATTCATCCCAACCGCTCCTCTATCATACCTCAAGTTACTGAATGAACGATTTTGACTAAACATTTATACCAATACCTAGCATTCATGTCAATACCTATTAATACCTGACAGTGGTTTTCTAAATGTGAAGTCCTGGGTGATGTTTGATTGTTACTGGGTTCCGGAAAGCGAGCTTTCAAGTTCGACTGAAAAAGTGGAATTTTCAAAAAAGTTGATGACCTCTTAGCCGAGTTGGTAGAGGGTTGCGGGTTCGAAGCCCGCTATGGAAACACCTTTGTGAAATACGAATGGTTGTTCTTAGGTCATGGACGTTTATATTTATTTATTTCCGACAACATTGTTCAGGTCGTTTACTGGGCGCGACGGCCATTTGAGAAACTTTCTCACCCAATGGTTGTCAGTTCTACGAGCCGGTCGGCCGAGCCTTTACTAGAGAGTAACGACGGTTACTAAAACGAATGTTCTTGTTTCATAGAAGCATTATAACAACTGAATGCGCTGATGAATGCAATATGTTTCGTACACGTTCACGAACGAATAAATGTTACCCCGAAAATCGCCGTCGCCGCCTTTATGTCTAACCCAACGATGTAATTCGTACACAAGTTCTTTGAAAAAACTAATTGGTACGTGCTTGCCACCTAAGGATCGAACTCCAGTATTCCGATTCATCCCAACCGCTCCTCTATCATACCTCAAGTTACTGAATGAACGATTTTTACTAAACATTTATACCAATACCTAGCATTCATGTCAATACCTATTAATACAGTTTTTAAATACTTACTTACGATTTATGTCATGAATAGCGGGCAGACATCGCTGCGAGGAGGATGCAGCGATTGCTGGACCTATTGTCAGAATGGCTAGATAGATGGCGGATGACAGTCAATGTCTCCAAGACTACTGCCATCATCACCAACCGCCGAGGGCGCACACCACCTCCACTTCAGCTCCGAGGACTGGATGTAGAGTGGAGTACAAAAATCACATACCTAGGATGCCAGATAGATCGTTCGCTGCGCATGGTTCCCCATGTGGACGTACATGATTCGGTCAACGAGCCATTGCTGCGCGAGCGATCCTCTACCCAGTTTTGGCATCCTAGCTGCCAATCAAGACGAAGGTCGGCATCTACAAAACCTACATCCGGCCGCGACTTACCTACGCTGCACCAGCGTGGTACGCACTGCCTCCAGAACCAGCTTAGCAGACTACACCAGCAACATAAGACACTCCGGATCATCGTTTGAGCCTGTCGCTACGTTTGAAACGACGTCATAGCCAGAGATCTAGGCATGGAGAGCATTGAAGAATTCGTGGTCCGATTGGCGCGGAAAATGTTCGATCGTGCCGACAACGGGCCGCATGAGTATCTCCATGACCTAGCATCCATCGAGAACATGCTTCCACCCACGCACACCACCTGAATGGCGACCGTCTCAACGTGATATCATTAGTTAGCCACCCGACCAGAGCGGGTCGGGGATGAGCAACAAGTCCCGACATAAAGCGTGAAATACGCAAAACACGGACCACATACCACAGAACCAGTGGTACTAAGGACTGGGGAGCAGTAGCCCCTGAGAAGACGCTCGAAGAGAGGTTTACCTCGAGTCCTGAACCCTGCGAGGAACAAGTCCTCGAAGAAGACTCCAGATGATGATTCATGAATAGTTGAATTATGAATGAAAGCAGAATTATTTGTGACATAGATTATGGATGAAATTCCGGAGAGGTTTTAAATACTTACTTACGATTTATGTCATGATGCATAACAGAACGGTTAACCTATCACCCAAACTTCATTTGCACGAATCCTCCTCCTGTGGATCGAACTCCAGTATTCCGATTCATCCCAACCGCTCCTCTATCATACCTCAAGTTACTGAATGAACGATTTTGACTAAACATTTATACCAATACCTAGCATTCATGTCAATACCTATTAATACCTGACAGTGGTTTTCTAAATGTGAAGTCCTGGGTGATGTTTGATTGTTACTGGGTTCGGAAAGCGAGCTTTTCAAGTTCGACTGAAAAAAGTGGAATTTTCAAAAAAGTTGATGACCTCTTAGCCGAGTTGGTAGAGGGTTGCGGGTTCGAAGCCCGCTATGGAAACACCTTTGTGAAATACGAATGGTTGTTCTTAGGTCATGGACGTTTATATTTATTTATTTCCGACAACTGACGGGTGGTCTGGTTTGGGACAGCCCACCCTTGTCTTAATGTCGCAACTGACGGTCTCATATAATAAAATAGATACTTTATAAATAAATATTCATGTACATATAAACATTCATGACTTGAGTACTAACCTTCATATTCATGAAACAAATGTTTGCTGGTGGCAGAATTCCAACCTTCAACTTCAAAGGCAGTCAGTCTACTACTTACTATCGAAAGGTCAGTCGTGTGTTATTGTTACTCTGAATTCAACATTATAGAATTCACTTACTATGTTTTGAAGAAAAAGATTAGCCAAAAATATAGGCGCCTTTGCTGAATCCTCCATTTCATCTTCAACCTGAGCAGATCTATTAGCTGTATAAAAGTATTATTTATATATAAATAATACTTTTACGATAAAGGTATCCGAGTGGTTGGGTGGTCGGAATTTCGAGTCAAGAGACCTGAGTTCGATCCCCAGGGGGCAGGCTCGTACCAATAGGTTTTAAAAAAAAGTTGTGTACGAATTATATCGTTGGATTGGACATAAAGACGCCGACGGGCTCACCACCTGTCACGTTGTACCGAAAATATTTTCGGTGGAAGGTGGGTCGAAGGGACTTAACTGTCTAGACCCCTGTGTTGGGAATAGCGTGAAGGTATTTGTTTATTTATTTATTTACAAATTTAATTATTCAGTAACTTAAAAATGTAAGTTATTACATTATAAATAATAAAAAATATACTCACATCCAAATGGCTGTCGTTCCCCCATCTGGCCATGCAACTCCAGAAGGGCTTCTGCAGCGTCTAGTTCCATTATAGTTACCTTGGTTATCATTATTTTCATGAATAGCGGGCAGACATCGCTGCGAGGAGGATGCAGCGATTGCTGGACCTATTGTCAGAATGGCTAGATAGATGGCGGATGACAGTCAATGTCTCCAAGACTACTGCCATCATCACCAACCGCCGAGGGCGCACACCACCTCCACTTCAGCTCCGAGGACTGGATGTAGAGTGGAGTACAAAAATCACATACCTAGGATGCCAGATAGATCGTTCGCTGCGCATGGTTCCCCATGTGGACGTACATGATTCGGTCCAACGAGCCATTGCTGCGCGAGCGGTCCTCTACCCAGTTTTGGCATCCTAGCTGCCGATCAAGACGAAGGTCGGCATCTACAAAACCTACATCCGGCCGCGACTTACCTACGCTGCACCAGCGTGGTACGCACTTGCCTCCAAGAACCAGCTTAGCAGACTACACCAGCAACATAAGACACTCCGGGTCATCGTTTGAGCCTGTCGCTACGTTTGAAACGACGTCATAGCCAGAGATCTAGGCATGGAGAGCATTGAAGAATTCGTGGTCCGATTGGCGCGGAAAATGTTCGATCGTGCCGACAACGGGCTGCATGAGTATCTCCATGACCTAGCATCCATCGAGAACATGCTTCCACTCCACGCACACCACCTGAATGGCGACCGTCTCAACGTGATATCATTAGTTAGCCACCCGACCAGAGCGGGGTCGGGGATGAGCAACAAGTCCCGACATAAAGCGTGAAATACTCAAAACACGGACCACATACCACAGAACCAGTGGTACCAAGGACCGGGGGAGCAGCAGCCCCCTGAGAAGACGCCCGGGAAGAGAGGTTTACCTCGAGTCCCGAACCCTGCGAGGAACAAGTCCTCGAAGAAGACTCCAGATGATGATTCATGAATAGTTGAATTATGAATGAAAGCAGAATTATTTGTGACATGTAGATTATGGATGAAATTCCGGAGAGGTATTTAATCCAAAATTTTAATGCTAACATAACAAGCCATTTTGTCGTAGAAAACTTGGTATTACTTTCTTACTAAACGACTTTATAAATCTACTGCAGCGCTTAGGGCTCTTCATTGAGTAGCATTTGCTATAATCTTTACGATTGGCATGCAGATTGATGATTGCAGTACTAGACATCTAGCATCTTAGGCTCTCTAGTTGCCACTCTTTTCTTTCGGCGGGTCTCGTAAAACGAAAAGCCTTGAACAAGGAGACTAAGTGAAACGCCTTAA
Source organism: Sericinus montela (assembly GCA_029286605.1). Lineage (NCBI taxonomy): Eukaryota > Metazoa > Arthropoda > Insecta > Lepidoptera > Papilionidae > Sericinus > Sericinus montela. Next base: position 152,152 of record JAGSMR010000104.1, read on the forward strand.
TATTGTAAAAAACCAACACTTGACGAGATAACCATCTCAAAAAATCACCAGAACAAATTAAGCAGACTGGTGACTGGAGGCAGAGTCTAAGGTGATAGATGTCTGGCACTGCTATAATCAATTTGCTTGCCAAGCGTTGCGGTTGTGGCAAATCCTACTTGACGCCTTGTATGCGATTTTTAAAGGCCGTTAACTAATAAAGAACAGTAAATAGCATCATCTGTTATTACTTCTGCAAATCAACTCCTAAAAGTACTGGCTGTAAAAAAACACGCTTGACACCAATTGTATCGGATGAGTGTATGTAGTATGAGGTTTCAAGGGTGATGTCATCTGATTTATTAATTTATTTTCTGTTTGAATGGCTTTACTTCTGAACTTGTGAGTAATAAATACTTGAATAGACTTATCAGTAGTTCTCAAGGCACTGTTTTCTGTTAAATTTTCTTCTATGTTGTCATGCAAAACTAAAAAATAAAAATAGGAAATTATTAGACACAAATAAAATGCAGGACAATAGTATACCTAGTAACCTATGTAAATACAATCTGCACTTTTTTTACAAACAATGAATGTTGACAAAATATTTTAGATATTTTATAATTTACTTTTTCCATAATAAATGCTTTAGCGAGTTAAATATTAGGTATGTATGATAACAGACAATGATTTTAATGGTTATTGTCTGAATTGATTAATTATGATAAATAGTAAATGAAATTAATCTTTAATATTGTTATTGAAATATAAACAGATAAGTAGGTACCTGAAACGCTGGATGAAGCTTCTCCAAGTTCTAAATGTTTTTTAGTAATGCTTTTATTCTCCAATTTTTTTTCAAATTCTTCAATTAGTGCCCGTCTTCGTTTCTTGACAATGTACGGTCGTTCTTTCGTATTAGCTGTTCGTTTTCTTCTATCTATCTGGCATTCAAATTTTGTGGGAATACATCCTGGTTTCATGCAAACCTGTGACACCAATCCCATTACATGATATTCCATATAATTGTCCATATCATTTGGTAACTGGAAAATGAATAAAGCACTCATTGAAATAAAGATTACTGGTTATTCAAGAGATAAACTGTAATCTCAGAAAATATTGAACTTATGAACATTTAGACCTCAATTAAGGTCACATATCATTGTAGAATTTATAAAATATGTACAAACTTACATCAAAATGATCTTCACAGAAATAAATTGAAGTATTAGACTTACCTGTAGGATCTCGCCGTGCAAGAGTCAACCATTTATTTCTCATTGTTTTGTTATTTGGGACGTAAACAAATAACTTGTTCGGAGTTTTTATAGATGTATTATTGCACTGAGGGACCAAACACCACTTATACACTTGATTTAACACAAGCATCTAATATTTACTACTGACGTACTGAAGTTTACTGAGCCGTGACGTATTTATAGACGCCAAGACACTGAACAGCGTTTTAGTGCTTTAGATGATTCCTTCGAAATAAAAATAGATAAAATATAAAAAAATAAATAAATATCTTCAGGCAATTCCCAATACCCCCTATATTGGGTAAGCATTTTGTTCTTATTAGCTACATTGAAAAGAGCTGTCTGAGGGCAATGATTAAAATAAATGATTATGTAAGATCTCATCTATTATAATCATTTATTTTTTATTTCACGATAGCCGAGTGGTTGGGTACTTGGAATTTCGAGTCAAGAGACCCGAGTTCGATCCCCAGGTGGCAAGTTCGTACCAATGGGTTTTTCAAAAACGTCTGTACGAATTATATCGTTGGCTTGGACGTTGACGTTGACGTTATCCCGAAAATACCTTCGGTGGAAGCTGGGTCGAAGGGACTTAATTGTCTACACTAGACCTCTGTCTACCACTGTATTGGGAATTGCCTGAAGATATTCATTTATTATTTATTTACTTTAAAGTGGGTAATAAACGAAGAATGTTTCATTTATATCAGTGGCTACAAGTCACGTTTGCAAAAAAAAGATTCAGGGTCGGATTTGGAGTTTATCGATTATGTATGTTTTTTATTTATTTTAATTATGTCAAAGCTTGTGTATAATTTAATTTGGCAATCGATTATGTAATTAACCCCCCATAAAATATAGACTCTGTCTACCATAATTTGTTCGTACTTTAGGTACAAAAATATAGCTGGCATTACGAAGCATATGCTTTGCCTTATCCTAATTTAATAATATCCTAATTTCTTATAAAATTTATTTGTGAATGTATTTTTTTTAACTATTTCTTATTAATATAAAAAAAACATCCTCACACCTTTCGCAATACAGGGAAGACAGAGCTCTAGACAATTAAATCGTTTCGACTCACCTTCCACCAAAGATATTTTTGGGACAACATGACAGGTGGTGAGCCCGACGCGATCTTAATGTCTAAGCCAACGATATAATTCGTACACACGTTTTTGAAAAACCCATTGGTACGAGCCTGCCACCTGGGAATCGAACTCGGGTCTCTTGATTCGTAATTCCGTTCACCTAACACACGGTTTTCGTAACTCTCATTATTAATATGCATGTGTGATTTACATTCGTAATTTTGGTTTGTCTATACAATTTGTCTGTACGTGTAAGGAAATCGTAGACGAAAAAATATTATTTCATTTTGACTCTTTTGTAAGTATTTTAATGTTGTTTTGTAGGCACTGCCATTAATTAAAATAAAATAATCCAAATGTGGTTTTACTTGCGTGTTATATCTTAGTTAATATGCGTCGAATACATCCATATAAGGAACCCAAAAGGGAAGGTAGTTTTGATTTATTTTTCCTATATAACCGTTCCATGATGAAGAATTATCCAGTAGTCGCCCAAATATTTTCCTTCAGTTGACTCCTGTATGGCATTTTTAATTGAAACCATTTACATGGTATATTTAAATTAGCTAGAGCTTGCAAGATAAGGTCATATATTAATAAACCAAAGTATAAAATGTAAGTGTCATCAGCAGAGAAGGACAATTCGCCATTAATTTCAGGTTAGTGATGTTGTTACTTTGAATTATCAAAAGATTACGGTGGAAGGTAGATCTATATTGGTAGAGGAATGAAGATTTCACATTTTTCACCACATTAGTCACGGAAGCCAAGAGGTTGGGTGGTTGGATGGATTCGAGTCATGAAACCCGAGTTCGATTCCTAGGTAGCAGGCTCGAACGTATGGGTTTTTTCACAAACTTACGGTTAGGTGGGTCCAAACGACCTAACTGTCTAGACCTCTATTTATCCCTGTATTGGGAATGGCGTGAAGATATTATAATGCATTCATACATTGGAAACCTTGACCAATTTCTTTTCAGTAGATTGTTCGTAATTAAATAAAAATCGTACATTTTAAGAAATGTATAAATTAAATAAAAATCGTACATTTTAAGAAATGTATAATATCTTCATACATTTCTTCATTTAATACATTAGTACATACACAAGTACATTTTAAATAAACCTTTGTACTTTACGTTGTTGACTCGTACTACACAGAGCTTAAGCTGTTCTTGTGTTTTACTGAACCGATTTCAATAATAATTAAACCAGTTTGTAAGTTGGTAAATAAATAAATAGAATTTGGAATTTCAGTCCAGATGGCAATCTACATTCACTATACAAATTTTGCCCCTAGCGCGATTCAACAACATATTTAAAATTCTATATTATTTTCTAACTGGAATAAAATATAAAGTGAATTTATACTTTCGCGATTCCTTGAAATTGTAGGCGGTATTTTAAATAATAAAAAGAAATTTGTACTAATTACAAAGAATTTTAATCCCATGCAACGTAAATAGATAGATAGATACTAAAATGGCGGAATATAAAGTTATCAAACGTTTTATTAATGAGTTTCTGCAGTAAACAGGCACGAGCCTGCTACTTGGGGATCGTACTCGGTTCTCTTGGCTCGAAATTCCGACCACCCAGCCACTCGGCTATCGTGAATTTTTAAATTTCTTCATTCGTGCTGCAGTTTAAATTTCTTCATTCCTACGAATATTTGTGGAATGAAGAAATTATGGTCTGATATTGACTAATCAGGCTAGATGAAAGCTTCTGTCTCTTATGTTTGAAATAACATGATCTATTATAGTATTCGTGGTTAAAGTCATACGAGATGAGTATTTTTATTCTGTTTTCTTCGAGATAGTATAGCCTGATTCATTTCAGTCAGGGATACTCATCCTAACTTACCTGTCCGGTAGTTGTGGTATGGTATACGGGTATGCGACCCCGGCTTCCCTAGCTATTACTGTCCTATCCCTTGCCTTCCTGGGCGGTAATATCCTACCTTTCCTAATTCCCACCTTAACTTACCAATCTTCCTTTTCTCACGACCTATACTTCCCTTTCCTTACTCCTATTCTCTCCGCCAATCCAACGTCTGCCGCGCGGATGGATGCATGGCTAGGGGCAAGCCTAGTCGTTAGCGTGCCACACTGCCCTGGGACCGGGCGACCCAGAATTAGGCTAGCCTTACCCTGGCATGCGGGGCTCTGCTGGGGTGGACAAACCTTTCCCTTGCTACTCGTGGGAACGCAATGGTGAATTTTACTTACCAAAATGGCGGCGATGTGGTTCGCCACCCATCACGTCTCGTTTCTCGCGGGGGCGAAAAGCGGCCTATGGAGAGCCGTTTCGCTACGTTGAATGTAAGAGGAGGAATGGATGGTAAGGTAGATGAAGTATGTCAGATGACGGACGAACGATGTATAGATATCCTGCGCGTGAATTTCCTAGATACTGTTCTTTATTTGTTAACAGCCTTTAAAAATCGACTTCAAGGCGTCAATCGTAATCGTAAATATAATAGCAAATGCTGCATAACGAAGAGCCCTAAGCCCTGCAATAGATTTTTACAAGTCGTTGAGTATGAAAATAATACCGATTGTTGTGCGACAAAATAACTTGTCATGTTATCGTTGAAATTTTGGATCAAATACCTCTCCGGAGTTTCATCCATAATCTGTATGTCTGTATCTGTATGTTACATATATAGTACTGCATAGTATAGTATAGTATTACAATGACTAACTAGAATAGTTTTTTGCAGCCAATATGTCCATGGTAGCAAGGAGCTTGAAGCTGCAGAAACCCTTCTTGAGCTACAGGGACAGATGGAGAGAACAACAGCCAGGCGAGTGTGAGTGTGGTGGCTGTGAGTATGTATAATTCGTAAATAAATAATAAATACATTTACGCAATTCCCATACAGGGGTGGACAGAAGTCTAGTCTAGACAATTAAGTCCCTTTGACCCACATTCCACCGAAGATGTTTTCGGGACAACGTGACAGGTGGTGAGCCCGTCGCCGTCTTTATGTCCAAGCCAACGATGTAATTCGTACATAAGTTTTTGAAAAACTCATTGGTACTGCCTCCTGGGGATCGAACTCAGGTCTCTTGATTCGAAATACCGACCACCCAACCACTATATACGAGGTTAAATATTTATATCTCCGATTTCGGCTGTATAACATAGTTAGTAGTATTATTAGTATTATTCCAAAATAGCGGACAATGATCAGCTGACCACAACACGTGCGACTGAGGAGACGAGTTGTTTAACCTGACAGATAATACGAACAAATTAGGTTGGCATTTTTATTCGAGTAGTCGCAGCAAAATTTTCAAGTTCTAATATTTTTTGTATTAATACATACATATGTATCATTACATACATGGCATAAATACAAAGTTTGAAATATTTATTATATTTTGTCTTTATTATTTCGTATTTCTCATCGTTTGATAAAATCAGGCCTAAGTAGATTAATTTGAAAATTCTAAGAAATTAAAAAAAATATATACCTTCACGCCTTTCCCGATTCTGATCTACACCAGAGACATTTTTTGAGGTAAACTACAACAAAACATTTACTATGACTATGCTATGCTACGCTGTATGCTACTCATCTTAAGCCGGGACGAGTCGCTAGTCTCCCATGTCTAGGAGGGATACGGCATTTTTTAAGATATGGAAACTGAACATTAGAAAATCAAAATTGTCGTTAATCCGTTCTAGATATTTCGTTTTAAGTATCCCACAGGAACCTTTAGTCTTTCCGGGATGAAATCTTCAGCACTTATGAAATCCGAATGATAACACAGATACATTCATACATTAGTCACGAAAGCCGAGGGGTTGGGTAGTCAGAACTAGTCAGAGTCATGAGAACAGAGTTCGATCTCCAGGTAGTAGGCTCGTACCAATGGTCGTCAGGAACTTATGTACGAATTATATCGTTGGGTTGGACATTAAGACGGAGATGGGCTCATCAACTGTCACGTTGTCCCAAAAATATCTTGGGTGGAAGGTGGGTCTAAACGACTTAACTGTCTAGACCTCTGTCTACCCCTGTATTGGGAATGGCGTGAATATATTATATTAAAATCATACATTGAAACCTTGACCAATTTTTATCAGTAGATTGTTCGTAATTAAATATAAATCGTACATTTTAACTAAACCTTTGTACTGTACGTTGTTGACTCGTACTATACAGAGCTTAAGCTGTTCCTTTGTATTACTGAACCGATTTCAATAATAATTACACCAGTTTGTAAGTTGGCCTTGGAATTTCAGTCCAGGTGGCAATCTACATTCACTATACAAATGTTTGCCCCTAGCGCGAATCAACATCATATTTAAAATTATATATTATTTTCTAACTCGAATAAAATATGAAGAGAATTTAAGTTTTCGCGATTCATTGAAATTGTAGGCGTTGTTTTAAATAGTAAAAAAAAATTTGTACTTATTACAAAGAATTTTAATCCATACAATAGATAGATAGATAGATACTAGAATGGCGGAATATAAAGTTATAAAACGTTTTATTAATGAGTTTCTGCAGTAAAGCTTCTTAAAATACTTTCAAAAGCGCTAATGACTTTTAGTAATCTTGAAATAATAGGTCCAGATACAAGATCAGTTCACATCGAACTTTTACATAGATCACTGGTGTTAACTACAAGTATTTTTTAAAATAGTATCATTTTCTGTCATTGTGTAGGTATTAAATTCATTTATCTCTCTAACTAGTAAGTATCATTTACATAACATTTATGAAAATTTCCTAGATACTGTTCTTTATTTGTTAACAGCCTTTAAAAATCGACTTCAAGGCGTCAATCGTAATCGTAAATATAATAGCAAATGCTGCATAACGAAGAGCCCTAAGCCCTGCAATAGATTTTTACAAGTCGTTGAGTATGAAAATAATACCGATTGTTGTGCGACAAAATAACTTGTCATGTTATCGTTGAAATTTTGGATCAAATACCTCTCCGGAGTTTCATCCATAATCTGTATGTCTGTATCTGTATGTTACATATATAGTACTGCATAGTATAGTATAGTATTACAATGACTAACTAGAATAGTTTTTTGCAGCCAATATGTCCATGGTAGCAAGGAGCTTGAAGCTGCAGAAACCCTTCTTGAGCTACAGGGACAGATGGAGAGAACAACAGCCAGATGAGTGTCAGTATGATGGCTGTGAGTATATATAAATCGTAAATAAATAATAAATATCTTCACGCAATTCCCAATACTGGGGTAGACAGAGGTCTAGTCTAGACAATTAAGTCCCTTTGACCCACATTCCACTGAAGATATTTTCTGGACAACGTGACAGGTGGTGAGCCTGTCGCCGTCTTTATGTCCAAGCCAACGACATAATTTGTACATACGTATTTGAAAACCCTTTGGCACGAGCCTGCTACTTGGGGATCGAACTCGGTTCTCTTGGCTCGAAATTCCGACCACCCAGCCACTCGGCTATCGTGAATTTTTAAATTTCTTCATTCGTGCTGCAGTATAAATTTCTTCATTCCTACGAATATTTGTGGAAAGAAGAAATTATGGTCTGATATTGACTAATCAGGCTAGATGAAAGCTTCTGTCTCTTATGTTTGAAATAACATGATCTATAATAGTATTCGTGGTTAAAGTCATACGAGATGAGTATTTTTATTCTGTTTTCTTCGATAGTATAGCCTGCTTCATTTATAATATGTAACTGAGTTTTTTCTGAGAATAACTAGATTGAGTAAGCAATGTTTCTGTTTTACCATATACTTATCCAGGTAAAAGTACTCTATACGTAGTTAAATATTTATATCTCCGATTTCGGCTGTATAACATAGTTAGAAGTATTATTAGTATTATTCCAAAATGGCGGACAACGATTAGCTGACTACAACACAAGCGACTGATGAGACGAGTTGTTTAACCTGTCAGAGAATCCGAACAAATTAGGTTGGCATTTTTATTCGAGTATTGGGAATGACGTGAATATATTATATTACATTCATACATTAAAACCTAGACCAACGTAGCGCGATTCAACAACATATTTAAAATTCTATATTATTTTCTAACTCGAATAAAATATGAAGAGAATTTATACTTTCGCGATTCCTTGAAATTGTAGGCGGTATTTTAAATAATAAAAAGAAATTTGTACTAATTACAAAGAATTTTAATCCCATGCAACATAAATAGATAGATAGTATAATGGCGGAATAGAAAGTTATAAAACGTTTTATTAATGACTTTCTGCAGTTAAGCTTCTTAAAATAATTTCAAAAGCGCTAATGACTTTTAGTAATCTTAAAACAATAGGTCCTGGTACGAGATTAGTTCACACCGAACTTTTACATAGATAACTGGTGTTAACTAAAGGGATCTTTTAAAATAGTATCATTTTCTGTCATTGTGTAGGTATTAAATTCATTTATCTCTCTAACTAGTAAGTATCATTTACATAGCATTTATGAAAATTGCCTAGATACTGTTCTTTATTTGTTAGCAGCCTCTAAAAATCGACTGCAAGGCGTCAATTGTAATCGTAAATATTATAGCAAATGCTGCATAAAGAAGAGCCCTAAGCCCTGCAGTAGATGTTTACAAGTCGTTGAGTATGAAAATAATACCGATTGTTGTGCGACAAAATAACTTGTCATGTTAGCGTTAAAATTTTGGATCAAATACCTCTCCGGAGTTACATCCATAATCTGTATGTCTGTATCTGTATGTTACATATATAGTACTGCATAGTATAGTATAGTATTACAATGACTAACTAGAATAGTTTTTTGCAGCCAATATGTCCATGGTAGCAAGGAGCTTGAAGCTGCAGAAACCCTTCTTGAGCTACAGGGACAGATGGAGAGAACAACAGCCAGATGAGTGTCAGTATGATGGCTGTGAGTATATATAAATCGTAAATAAATAATAAATATCTTCACGCAATTCCCAATACTGGGGTAGACAGAGGTCTAGTCTAGACAAATTAGTCCCTTCGACGCACATTCCACTGAAGATATTTTCTGGACAACGTGACAGGTGGTGAGCCCGTCGCCGTCTTTATGTCCAAGCCAACGATGTAATTCGTACATAAGTTTTTGAAAAACTCATTGGTACTGCCTCCTGGGGATCGAACTCGGTTCTCTTGGCTCGAAATTCCGACCACCCAGCCACTCAGCTATTGTGAATTTTAAATTCCTTCATTCGTGCTGCAGTTTAAATTTCCTTATTCCTACGAATATTTGTGGAAAGAAGAAATTATGGTCTGATATTGACTAATCAGGCTAGATGAAAGCTTCTGTCTCTTATGTTTGAAATAACGTGTTCTATAACAGTATTCGTGGTTTAAGTCATACGAGATGAGTATTTTTATTCTGTTTTCTTCGATAGTATAGCCTGCTTCATTTATAATATGTAACTGAGTTTGTCTGAGAATAACCAGATTGAGTAAGCAATGTTTCTGTTTTACCATATACTTATCCAGGTAAAAGTATTCTATACGTGGTTAAATATTTATATCTCCGATTTCGGCTGTATAACATAGTTAGTAGTATTATTAGTATTATTCCAAAATGGCGGACAACGATTAGCTGACTACAACACAAGCGACTGATGAGACGAGTTGTTTAACCTGTCAGAGAATCCGAACAAATTAGGTTGGCATTTTTATTCGAGTATTGGGAATGACGTGAATATATTATATTACATTCATACATTAAAACCTAGACCAACGTAGCGCGATTCAACAACATATTTAAAATTCTATATTATTTTCAACTCGAATAAAATATGAAGTGAATTTAAGCTTTCGCGATTCATTGAAATTGTAGGCGTTATTTTAAATAATAAAAAAGTAATTTGTACTTATTACAAAAGAATTTTAATCCATACAATAGATAGATAGATAGATAGATAGATAGATAGATAGATAGATAGATAGTAAAATGGCGGAATATAAAGTTATAAAACGTTTTATTAATGAGTTTCTGCAGTAAAGCTTCTTAAAATAATTTCAAAAGCGCTAATGACTTTTAGTAATCTTGAAATAATAGGTCCAGATACAAGATCAGTTCACATCGAACTTTTACATAGATCACTGGTGTTAACTACAGGTATCTTTTAAAATAGTATCATTTTCTGTCATTGTGTAGGTATTAAATTCATTTTTCTCTCTAACTAGTAAGTATCATTTACATAACATTTATGAAAATTTCCTAGATACTGTTCTTTATTTGTTAACAGCCTTTAAAAATCGACTGCAAGGCGTCAATCGTAATCGTAAATATAATAGTAAATGTTGCATAACGAAGAGCTCTAAGCCCTGCAGTAGATGTTTACAAGTCGTTGAGTATGAAAATAATACCGATTGTTGTGCGACAAAATAACTTGTCATGTTAGCGTTAAAATTTTGGATTAAATACCTCTCCGGAGTTACATCCATAATCTGTATGTCTGTATCTGTATGTTACATATATAGTACTGCATAGTATAGTATTACAATGACTAACTAGAATAGTTTTTTGCAGCCAATATGTCCATGGTAGCAAGGAGCTTGAAGCTGCAGAAACCCTTCTTGAGCTACAGGGACAGATGGAGAGAACAACAGCCAGATGAGTGTCAGTATGATGGCTGTGAGTATATATAAATCGTAAATAAATAATAAATATCTTCACGCAATTCCCAATACTGGGGTAGACAGAGGTCTAGTCTAGACAAATTAGTCCCTTCGACGCACATTCCACTGAAGATATTTTCTGGACAACGTGACAAGTGTCGAGCCCATCGCCGACTTTATGTCCAAGCCAACGACATAATTTGTACATACGTATTTGAAAACCCTTTGGCACGAGCCTGCTACTTGGGGATCGAACTCGGTTCTCTTGGCTCGAAATTCCGACCACCCAGCCACTCGGCTATCGTGAATTTTAAATTTCTTCATTCCTACGAATATTTGTGGAAAGAAGAAATTATGGTCTGATATTGACTAATCAGGCTAGATGAAAGCTTCTGTCTCTTATGTTTGAAATAACATGATCTATAATAGTATTCGTGGTTAAAGTCATACGAGATGAGTATTTTTATTCTGTTTTCTTCGATAGTATAGCCTGCTTCATTTATAATATGTAACTGAGTTTGTCTGAGAATAACCAGATTGAGTAAGCAATGTTTCTGTTTTACCATATACTTATCCAGGTAAAGTATTCTATACGTGGTTAAATATTTATATCTCCGATTTCGGCTGTATAACATAGTTAGAAGTATTATTAGTATTATTCCAAAATGGCGGACAACGATTAGCTGACTACAACACAAGCGACTGATGAGACGAGTTGTTTAACCTGTCAGAGAATCCGAACAAATTAGGTTGGCATTTTTATTCGAGTATTGGGAATGACGTGAATATATTATATTACATTGATACATTAAAACCTAGACCAACGTAGCGCGATTCAACAACATATTTAAAATTCTATATTATTTTCAACTCGAATAAAATATGAAGTGAATTTAAGCTTTCGCGATTCATTGAAATTGTAGGCGTTATTTTAAATAATAAAAAAGTAATTTGTACTTATTACAAAAGAATTTTAATCCATACAATAGATAGATAGATAGATAGATAGTAAAATGGCGGAATATAAAGTTATAAAACGTTTTATTAATGAGTTTCTGCAGTAAAGCTTCTTAAAATAATTTCAAAAGCGCTAATGACTTTTAGTAATCTTGAAATAATAGGTCCAGATACAAGATCAGTTCACATCGAACTTTTACATAGATCACTGGTGTTAACTACAGGTATCTTTTAAAATAGTATCATTTTCTGTCATTGTGTAGGTATTAAATTCATTTATCTCTCTAACTAGTAAGTATCATTTACATAACATTTATGAAAATTTCCTAGATACTGTTCTTTATTTGTTAACAGCCTTTAAAAATCGACTGCAAGGCGTCAATCGTAATCGTAAATATAATAGTAAATGTTGCATAACGAAGAGCTCTAAGCCCTGCAGTAGATGTTTACAAGTCGTTGAGTATGAAAATAATACCGATTGTTGTGCGACAAAATAACTTGTCATGTTAGCGTTAAAATTTTGGATCAAATACCTCTCCGGAGTTACATCCATAATCTGTATGTCTGTATCTGTATGTTACATATATAGTACTGCATAGTATAGTATAGTATTACAATGACTAACTAGAATAGTTTCTTGCAGCCAATATGTCCATGGTAGCAAGGAGCTTGAAGCTGCAGAAACCCTTCTTGAGCTACAGGGACAGATGGAGAGAACAACAGCCAGATGAGTGTCAGTATGATGGCTGTGAGTATATATAAATCGTAAATAAATAATAAATATCTTCACGCATTTCCCAATACTGGGGTAGACAGAGGTCTAGTCTAGACAGGTAGATTGAATGGACAAGCCTTCCACTTGGGGATCGAACTCGGTTCTCTTGGCTCGAAATTCCGACCACCCAGCCACTCGGCTATCGTGAATTTTTAAATTTCTTCATTCGTGCTGCAGTATAAATTTCTTCATTCCTACGAATATTTGTGGAAAGAAGAAATTATGGTCTGATATTGACTAATCAGGCTAGATGAAAGCTTCTGTCTCTTATGTTTGAAATAACATGATCTATAATAGTATTCGTGGTTAAAAGTCATACGAGATGAGTATTTTTATTCTGTTTTCTTCGATAGTATAGCCTGCTTCATTTATAATATGTAACTGAGTTTTGTCTGAGAATAACCAGATTGAGTAAGCAATGTTTCTGTTTTACCATATACTTATCCAGGTAAAAGTATTCTATACGTGGTTAAATATTTATATCTCCGATTTCGGCTGTATAACATAGTTAGAAGTATTATTAGTATTATTCCAAAATGGCGGACAACGATTAGCTGACTACAACACAAGCGACTGATGAGACGAGTTGTTTAACCTGTCAGAGAATCCGAACAAATTAGGTTGGCATTTTTATTCGAGTATTGGGAATGACGTGAATATATTATATTACATTCATACATTAAAACCTAGACCAACGTAGCGCGATTCAACAACATATTTAAAATTCTATATTATTTTCTTACTCGAATCAAATATGAAGAGAATTTATACTTTCATGATTCCTTGAAATTGTAGGCGGTATTTTAAATAATAAAAAGAAATTTGTACTAATTACAAAGAATTTTAATCCCATGCAACATAAATAGATAGATAGTATAATGGCGGAATAGAAAATTATAAAACGTTTTATTAATGACTTTCTGCAGTTAAGCTTCTTAAAATAATTTCAAAAGCGCTAATGACTTTTAGTAATCTTAAAACAATAGGTCCAGGTACGAGATCAGTTCACACCGAACTTTTACATAGATTACTGGTGTTAACTACAGGGATCTTTTAAAATAGTATCATTTTCTGTCATTATAGCAAATGCTGCATAACGAAGAGCCCTAAGCCCTGCAGTAGATTTTTACAAGTCGTTTAGTAAGAAAATAATACCAATTATTAGCGTTATAATTTTGGATTAAATACCTCTCCGGAATTTCATCCGTAATCTGTATGTCTGTATCTGTACGTTACATATATAGTACTGCATAGTATAGTATTACAATTACTAACCAGAATATTTTCTTGCAGCCAATATGTCCCTGGTAGCAAGGAGCTTGAAGCTGCAGAAACCCTTCTTGAGCAACAGGGACAGGTGGAGAGAACAACAGCCAGATGAGTGACAGTATGAAGGCTGTGAGTATATATAAATCATAAATAAATAATAAATATCTTTTCGCAATTCCCAATACAGGGGTAGACAGAGGTCTAGTCTAGACAGGTAGATTGAATGGACAAGCCTTCCACTTGGGGATCGAACTCGGTTCTCTTGGCTCGAAATTCCGACCACCCAGCCACTCAGCTATTGTGAATTTTTAAATTCCTTCATTCGTGCTGCAGTTTAAATTTCCTTATTCCTACGAATATTTGTAGTAAGAAGAAATTTTGGTCTGATATGGACTAATCTGGGTAGTTGAAAGCTTCTGTCTCTTATGTTTGAAATAACGTGTTCTATAACAGTATTCGTGGTTTAAGTCATACGAATTGAGTATTTTATTCTGGTTTATTCGAGATTAGGTTGTTATTTTTAATCGAGTATTGGGAATGACGTGAATATATTATATTACATTGATACATTAAAACCTAGACCAATTTTTTTCAGTAGATTGATCGTAACTAAAGAAAATAAAATCGTAAATTTTAACTTAACCTTTGTATTATAAGTTATTGACTCGTACTATACAGAGCTTAAGGTGTTCAGTTATACAAAAGGTTAATTACTGAACCGAAATTCATTACACAAATGTTTGCCCGTAGCGCGATTCAACAACATATTTAAAATTCTATATTATTTTCAACTCGAATAAAATATGAAGTGAATTTAAGCTTTCGCGATTCATTGAAATTGTAGGCGTTATTTTAAATAATAAAAAAGTAATTTGTACTTATTACAAAGAATTTTAATCCCATGCAATAGATAGATAGATAGTAAAATGGCGGAATATAAAGTTATAAAATGTTTTATTAATGAGTTTCTGCAGCAAAGCTTCTTAAAATAATTTCAAAAGCACTAATGACTTTTAGTAATCTTAAAATAATAGGTCCAGATACGAGATCAGTTCACATCGAACTTTTACATAGATCACTGGTGTTAACTACAGGTATCTTTTAAAATACTATCATTTTCTGTCAATGTGTAGGTATTAAATTCATTTTTCTCTCTAACTAGTAAGTATCATTTACATAACATTTATGAAAATTTCCTAGATACTGTTCTTTATTTGTTAACAGCTTTTAAAAATCGACTGCAAGGCGTCAATCGTAATCGTAAATATAATAGTAAATGTTGCATAACGAAGAGCTCTAAGCCCTGCAGTAGATTTTTACAAGTCGATGAGTATGAAAATAATACCGATTGTTAGCGTTAAAATTTTGGATTAAATACCTCTCCGGAATTTCATCCGTAATCTGTATGTCTGTATCTGTATGTTACATACATAGTACTGCATAGTATAGTAAAGTATTACAATTACTAACTAGAATAGTTTCTTGCAGCCAATATGTCCATGGTCGCATGGAACTTGGAAGCTGCAGAAACCCTTCTTGAGCAACAGGGACAGGTGGAGAGAACAACAGTCAGATGAGTTTGAGTGTGGTGGCTGTGAGTATATATAAATCGTAAATAAATAATAAATATCTTCACGCAATTCCCAATACTGGGGTAGAAAGAGATCTAGTCTAGACAAATTAGTCCCTTCGACCCACCTTCCACCGAAGCCAACGATATAATTCGTATATAAGTTTTTTGAAAAACTCATTGGTACGCGCTTGTTACCTGGGGATCGAACTCGGGTCTCTCGACTCGTAATTCCGTCCACCCAACCACTCGGCTACCGTGACTACTGAGGTTTTAGATTGATTAATTGTTAGTATGTTTAATTGAAACCATTTACATAATAATAATAGATAAATATATATATATATATATATATATATATATATATATATATATATATATATATATATATATATATATATATATATATATATATATATATATATATATATATATATATATATATATATATATATATATATATATATATATATATATATATTTATTTATTTATTTATCTATTATTATTATGTAAATGGTTAGACAATTAAGTTCCTTCGACCCACCTGCCAACGGAGATATTTTCGGGACAACGTGACAGGTGGTGAGCCCGTCGCCGTCTTTATGTTCAAGCCAACGATATTCGTACATAAGTTTTTGAAAAACCCATTGGTACGAGCCTACCAACTGGGGATCGGACTCGGGTCTATTGACTCGAAATTCCGACCACCCAACCACTCGGCTATCGTGACTTTTTGTGACATGGTTTGTTTAAATTTACATGACTTGATGTAGATTGACTTGACTGAATTTCTATAACGGAAACTTTAGGTAAACTAGTCGAGTTGCGAGTACTTAGTATTTAAATACTTACTTACGCACAATACCTGACGGGGTAGCCAGAGAGAACAGATCGCCAATTGTCACGATCCTTACATACCTCTATCGCTTCTTTCAGATTCATTATCTTTGTCATACATGCACTTCTAGGTATCCGAGTACTCTTTACCCTCCCCTCTTCGAGCAGTTTGCGCACATGGTCTTCGAAAGTTAGTCTCGGTCTACCTCGACACTTTTTAATGTTAATTTTCGCGCTATGTATTTTTTTCACCATTCGATCATTTGCTCAACGTGCCCAAACCGTCGAATAAATAAGGGCGTGATAAGGGCGTGCCCCTTATCAATTTTTGTGAAAAGGTCATCTTTCAAACCTATCATATTGCGAATCTCTTCGTTTCGCTTTCAGTCGGCCATGTAACTCCGCACTTTTTACTAAGATTTCGCATCTCCACTGCATTCAACTGGCTATTATGCATCTTCTGGCATACCCAGGTTTTGCTGACATATAACAAAGACGGTACCAACACTACGTTGTTCCGAATAAAAATTCTAAGGCTCTTATCCCTACCTGTCCCTTCATAGCAACTACCGAGTTATCATTCGTGTACGTAGACTGAATGTCCGAAGTATAGCAACTGGTATCTCTGTGAAGAAGAAGTAAATCATCAGATTCGCAGCCAACCCTACTGTATCCAGGAGTTAATTCTCAACCAGATCCTGAAGGAAACTTGCAATTTCACCACAGTCACATTGCCAAAAGAAGCGATGGAGAAACTATATGCCTAACACTATGTTCTATCCTTGCCTATCATACTATACCTGAAACCAAGTTCAACTACGATACCTGAAACAAAAGCAGCTACTAGTAACCAAATCCGTCTTAATACAATAAATTTTCAAGGACTCCACAGCATCCAGGACAAAATCATAGTCCTCCGAATCAAAATCATACTCCGATAAAACTGAGTCCCGTAATTGATACAGTATACTACACCACAATTCCATTTACTTCTTTGTACTGATAGCAAGTATCATTACAGTTATCTCCGTGATTCGACGACAATTAAGAAAAGACAACGAGAAAAGAGTAACGAAAACGGGATCATCCAGCCCAGCAGCATCCAGCATAGAAGAATCTCCGATTCCGGCAACATTTTCGTTGAATGTGCTCAAATAGTTGCCATTCTGAGGGTGGAGGAATTACGTATATCTGTACTATGACTATCGCCGAGGTTGCAATTCTGCCGATTGCTTAGAAACACTAGAATGCCGACGAACCACCAGAAACCTCGTTCCAGTAAGATAGAAATATCATCATTCATACATCCCACTTCGATGTAATTAGACTAGTTAGCTTGTAGTTATTTTATATTGTAAATCTAGTTTTAAATATATTTTATAAAGTAAATTGTTTTTTTTTTTTTGGAACCTCCGGCCGCAGCTATCGTAATTAGTGTCAAAATAAGCTGTATAAAACAGAGCCAAATGTTTGTAGTTGGGTCATTATAATTTTGTAAGAACTATCCGTCGTTACGCTGCTCAAATATAAAGTGTTTCTATAAGTTTACACGTGTTTTATTTGCTATTCGATCTACATCTGTAAAACTTCAGCAGTGGGATATATCTTAATAGCCCACATGCTACAGAAAGAAACCAAAAACTACCAGATTGAATCTTTGATGATGAAATGAAAATTAGCACATTTGGATGTGCTTTCTTTGAAAAAAAAAACTGAATTTTTTACTCTCTTGATCAACTTTATTATTGAAATTATGGAACGCATTCAAAAAGATAAATCCAGAGAGTGATTGCTACGATATCAAGTGATAGCTCCAAAAACGACCAGCAGCGACATAAGCGATTAGAACAGCAACCGGAAGTGTATGTAGCTACACTGCGCTGCCTGCATGCCGAGCATACGACTGAACCGTAAAGTATTGCTTCGCATCCGGAAAACTACGATCTCAGGCAGAAAAGGTTAGTGAAGTTCGTATTACTTATGATATCTTTCCTGATAAGCATATGGAAAATATAATTGTTAATGATCACTAGTTAGTGCCATCATAATACTAATAACATACTTTCGTACACTCTGTCTGCTAACTTTAAAATATTAAATATGAAAGGAGTAGTTTCAAAACTTGCTTAATAGACTCATTATATTATTCTTATTGATCAAAATATTCACTTTGAGTAAATACCTGTTTTGAATGTGAATAGCTTCCATCTAAATGACGAGATAACCATCTCAAAAAATCACTAGAACAAATTAAGCAGACTGGTGACTGGAAGCAGTGTCTACGGTGATAGATGACTCATTATATTAATTCTTATTGATCAAAATATTCACTTTGAGTAAATACCTGTTTTGAATGTGAATAGCTTCCATCCACGTGGTTTTTTTTAATAGTCTTATCTGAGCCTCGGAAAGGTCTCCGACTACTAAAACTCATCTACACTAAATACTGAAAGCGACAAATGTGTAAATTTTAATTAGAATTGGCTAAATACTCTAGTGTGCATTGTAAAAAGTATCCAATTTACATGTATTTTTGATTTACAAGTTGATATATAGTGGCTTTCCCATAAAAGATATATATAGTCGTACTCTCGCGGAATTTTATTTCTTCGACAAACCCATTCCCTGGGTGTCAGAAGTAAAATATCTTGGAGTCACCTTAGACCGTAGACTGAACTTCAAGAAACATATTAAAATTGTCAGGGATAGAGCGGCCTTCATATCCGGCCGCCTCTTTAACCTTACAAATAGCCGCAGCAAAATGCTGCTAAAACACAAAATACGCCTATACACAACTTGCGTACGACCCGTCATGTCATACGCCAGTATAGTATTCGCGCACGTCCCCAAAGTACGTTTGAACTCACTCCAAGTGATTCAAAACCGATTCATGCGCCGCGCAACCGGCGCTCCCGTATATATGCGGAATGTCGATCTGCATCGCGATCTCAAACTGCCTACAATGGCAGCGCTATTGAAAAAGTTCTCCATCGACTACTTCGATAGGACAAACTTACATACAAATCCGCTAGTGGCAGCGTTAGGGAATTACACACCCGCGCGCGATACTCCACCTCAATTGAGGCGCCCGAAATGCGTCATCATAGACGATGATGACGCAATCACCAATGCGTATGAGGCCCCGCCCCCTACGTACTTTCGCACACACATAGACACAAGCCGCGTTCTGCGGCTTACACAACCTCGCCATAGTCGTAATTTCACGACTAGCACGAGACTTTCTCGTGGTCGTAGTCGTCACTAAATGGTTAACACAAGGCGATCCGAGAGGAAATTTTCCTCCAAACCAACTGGGGCCCTCGGATCGCATGGCCCCTCCCCCATGTCGGAAGTCATCTCTTTCGTTCTAGGGGACGCAGCGCTTCGCAGCAGCAGCCATTATTGTCTTCAACTTCTAACTTGCGAGCCTCTCCTCGCAAGTCTCCTTAGACGAAGTTGTAAAGGCCTCCGGGCCAACAGCATCCCGTGGATGGTTTTAGTCGGTATGCTTCTCCTTCTGAGATTCGAGCCCGACACTGTTCGTTTCGGCGGCCTCCCGGACAAGGAACGTTCGTGCATAAAACATTTCCACCACGGTTATCAAAAAAAAAAAAGGATTTTTATTCAGAACTGTTCAAGTTCAACAATTCTACCAAAGAATATTTTCAAACCTTCGCATTTTATTATAGGCAAGAAGTGAGACTAAATAATTAATCAATAATACAAGTATAAAGGTGTTGTCAAATTTTAACTACCACTTATTAAAATTTTAAGACTAATAATTCTGAAAACAATTATTTTATTTCGAATACGGCTATTTAATTGAAAGCAATAAATTAGTTTAAAACACAATGGATATGACCAATTAATAATAGCAAAAAAATTTCAATTACGACACCCTTTCTACCTAGACAATTAAGTCCCTTCGACCCACCTTCCACCGAATTTATTTTATGTTTTACTTTTATACGTTAATTATATATTATCAAGACTAACATTTAATTTGTAATTATTTAGTATAAATAATTAAAAAAGTCACGATAGCCGAGTTGTCGGGTGGTCGGAATTTCGAGTCGAGAGACCCGAGTTCGATCCCCAGGTGGCAGTACCAATGAGCTTTTCAACAACTTATGTACGAATTTCATCGTTGGCTTGGACATAAAGACGGCGACGGGCTCACCACCTGTCACGTTGTCCCGAAAATATCTCCGGTGGAAGTTGGGTCAAAGGGACTTAATTGTCTAGACAAGACCTCTGTCTACCTCTGTATTGGGAATTGCATAGAGGTATATTTTTTTAAATAAAACTATTTTCGGGTTTTATCGCGTTTTCAATTAATTTCTACAAACTATTTTTATTTCCCGACAACATTGTTCAGGTGGTTTACTGGGCGCGACGGCCATTTGAGAAACTTTCTCACCCAATGGTTGTCAGTTATACGAGCCGGTCGGCCGATCCTTCACTAGAGAGTAACGACGGTTACTAAAATGAATGTTCTTGTTTCATAGAAGCATTATAACAACTGAATGCGCTGATGAATGCAATATGTAATCGTACACGTTCACGAACGAATAAATGTTACCCCAAAAATCGCCGTCGCCGCCTTTATGTCTAACCCAACGATGTAATTCGTACACAAGTTTTTTGAAAATACTAATTGGTACGTGCTTGCCACCTAAGGATCGAACTCGGGTCTCTCGACCTGAAATTCCGACCACCCAGACACTCGGCTATCGTGACTTATTTTAAATGTGTAGTATTCGCGTTAATACAAGAAATCATTAGGTTTTTTTTTATTAATTTCAGTCCAGCTTAAACTTTGTTATTTAAGCTCTTTTTTAATGCAGAGGATTCCTCCAATATTAATTATTGTATAAATTATTGACTAAGTTACATATATGGAATGTTATTATTGAAGCACATGGAATGATTTTTGAAAACATAAGATAAATTAAGAATTACGCCTTTGGTTCTTAGGTGGTAGGCTCGTAATAACGAGTTTTTAAATACTTACTTACGATTTATGTCATGATGCATAACAGAACGGTTAACCTATCACCCAAACATCATTTGCACGAATCCTCCTCCTGCGGATTGAACTCCAGTATTCCGACTCATCCCAACCGCTCCTCTATCATACCTCAAGTTACTGAATGAACGATTTTGACTAAACATTTATACCAATACCTAGCATTCATGTCAATACCTATTAATAGGTTAGTTGAAGGTTGGAATTCCGCCATGGGGGAATTCCAACCTTCAACTTCAAAGGCAGTCAGTCTTCTACTAACTCGGCTATTGAAAGGTCAGTCGTGAGTTATTGTTACTCTGAATTCAACATTATAGAATTTACTTTCTATGTTTTGAAGAAAAAGGTTAGCCAAAAATAAAGCCACCTTTGCTGAACCCTCCATTTCATCTTCAACCTGAGCAGATCCATTAGCTGTATAAAAGTATTATTTATATATAAATAATACTTTTACGATAAAGGTATCCGAGTGGTTGGGTGGTCGGAATTTCGAGTCAAGAGACCTGAGTTTGATCCCCAGGGGGCAGGCTCGTACCAATCGGTTTTTGAAAAAAAGTTATGTACGAATTACATCGTTGGATTAGACATAAAGACGACGACGGGCTCACCACCTGTCACGTTATACCAAAAATATCTTCGGTGGAAGGTGGGTCGAAGGGACTTAACTGTCTAGACCCCTGTATTGGGAATAGCGTGAAGGTATCCATTTATTTACAAATTTAATTATTCAGTATCTTAAAAGATAGAAGTCACGATAGTCGAGTGGTTGGGTGGTCGGAATTTCGAGTCTAGAGACCCGAGTTCGATCCTCAAGTGGCCGTACCAATGGGTTTTTCTAAAAACCTATGTACAAATTATATCGTTGGCTTGGACATAAAGATGGCGACGGGCTCACCACCTGTTACGTTGTTCTGAAAATATCTTTGGTGGAAGGTGGGTCAAAGGGACTTAAATGTCTAGACTAGACCTCTGTCTACCCCTGTATTGGGAATTGCGTGAAGATATTTTTTATATATTATTTTCAGTATTTTAAATGTGTAAGTTGTTATGTAAGTTATTAAATTATATTTTAAAAAATAAATATACTCACATCCACCTGGCTGTCGTTCCCCCATCTGGCCATGCAACTCCAGAAGGGCTACTGCAGCGTCTAGTTCCATTATAGTTACCTTGATTTTTTTTTATAGAAAAAGGGAGGCAAACGAGCAGGTGGCTCACGTGATGGTAAATGATTACCGCCGCCCATGAACACCCGCAATACCAGAGGCTTAAGATTAATCTCGGGCTGTGTAGCGGTGCAATCGGTGAATAAGGAAAGTTTTTTACAAGTACTATTACCACGGCACCCGTCGCTCCGAAGAACTCGGTCGAAGTTCTGAAGGTTGAGTTTACTCCCTGAAGTTACTAGACTTTGAGACTTTGGGCGACCACACCCCGGGATAACGTCTGTTTGCCAATTGCCACGCCTGTCGTTGCAATTGTAACTGGCCAACAGCGTTCCAAGCGCGTCGGACACCCTATCCCTTTTCTTAGAAAAGGGCACCGGTGTTCGGCCCTGCGGTGTACTTGTACACTTCGGGGTATTAAGTCTCGTTTCGCAGGGACATCTTTCCTTAAGTCAACGACCCCCCAAACCGCTCGCTGGGTTCTGTGCTGGGCCTCCGAAAGGTTTCACCCGGCTAAGTGGCCCGCGCTGAGGGGCGGGGGGGAGTGGTCAAGCGACACAGGAACCGATATCGTTCGCACGCCTACCGAGATACGCACACGCACACACACATTACACATTAGATACTCATTACACACATTAGTGTACAAGAATGTCGGACGAGGGGGACCCACCCCCCTCCCGCCGACCTAAGGAACCACCCGACAAGCGGCGGACAACGTTCGAAAGGACACTAATGAAGAGGGACCTGTTTGATCCCGAAAAGTCGGTGATAATACCCCGGGCAGCACCAACATGAAAACCGGGATACCACGGCCGCTACCGCGTACACGCGCATCGCCCCCGATCCCCGCGTCTACTGACCGGCGATCTGAGTATCGTCAGGTGGAAGACACGGAGGTCCTGCACGGGCGACTAGCCGCAAGACGTCGCACGCCGCCGGAAATCGACGCTCCAAAAGAGAAAAGGACAAAAACTCCAGTACGACACGCAGAACCGCCGCAATCACCATCCTCATCCTCCTCGTCGGAGAATTCCCCAGCCACTGAAACGCAAGTTGAAGAGGAGGGGGGAACAGCACTTTACCCGGGAGGATGGGACTCCACCGAGTACGCCGGGCTTACGCCTTTGGTAAGCGAGGCCGGAAATACGGTTGCTGTACCCGGCGCTATTTGTGTAACACAACTCAGCACGGGCCCGGCAACCAGTATAAATACCGGTAATACGGACCTCGCAACCATCGAGACGACTCATGATGCCCCCCCACCCCCTCCTGCAAAGCTCCGAAGCGGGGTCAGCGTGCAGAGGGGGGTCGCCTCGACCATACTGATAGAGCCTAAGAGGAGCATGGCTCAAAGCCGCTCTACCCCGTCTCCCTCCGAAATGGAGGTAGAGATTAAGGTAGGGAAAAAATTAATGTCGCGCCGGGCAACGCACCCGCGCTCTCCAAGGAAATGGTAACTGTGGGAGTCTCAGTTCCCATTTCCTTGGAGAGCTTCGGGGGAACCGGGTCCTAACTCAGCTCGGCGAGCGGCTCGGCAACGTACGCCGCCAGAAATTGAAGAAAAAAATACCTACAGGAGGACAAGCGCGTATCCGCAGCCCCTGTTAGAGTACATTTACAGCCACCACAATCTCCGTCTTCGACATCGTCGTCGTCGTCAGAATGCTCTCCCGCGCAAGAAGTACCGCTGCCTAGGGAGAGAACCAGCGTCGGCACATCATCGTCGTACCTCGACCTGCCCCCGACATTGGAACGGAGGGTTATTAAGAATAAAACGAAGCAAGGAAAGCCGCCGCGAGTTGTGCAACCCAACCTGACCGCACACCCGGCGACTATACAAACATAGAAATGTCTCCCCCAATCCCGTCTCCACGCATCCGGAAAGGGATGCGAGGAGTTCAAGAGGGAGATAGAGCCACGCCTACCGCCCCGCCTCCCATGCTACCGGTCGCACAGACCTATGACGCGCAGGCAGGGCGTTGTCCAATTCCGGGGCCGTCAAATGCGCCAATGGCGACGACGACCTACGCGAATATGGCAGCCACACCTCGACGACCGCGCAGCCCACCTACATTACAACAACGAGACGCCAGAAAAACGGAAACAAAAGCCTATCCCCTAATCGTGATGGAGTGCATACCCGACTAGGCTAAACACTTTATGTATTGCATGGCCGGTTAGGGCATGCGCCGAGTGCACGCCCGTTTGGGAAGGGGGTTCGATTCCGTCCCCAAACCGAAGAGGAGTATCGGACGGTGCAGAAGTACCTCGTTGAGCGTAGCAAGGTCAATGCTACGCTAGCGTGGTATTGCTATGCACTTCTACGTCGTCCGCTGTCGTTATCGGCACGCCGTATCCGATATTCGCTAGTCCACTTCGGTAGGTGTCCCAGTCTGTTCTCTTCTTTGTTCCTCTGGGCGCTATGGAGTACACTCTTTGCGATATGGTGAAGTAAACAGGTAGGTGCTGCGTATCCAGGAGCTCGTGTATCCCGTACAGCCTCCTAAGCTCCTCGTCGGAAATATGGTCCATTTTAATATGGAAGAGGCATCCGGGTCTACCTCTGTTTGGCGGGATGGACCTCACGAAGATCACAGTGAAGCCTAGCTCCTTCAGGGCCTCCTCGATGTCCTCCGGGTTGGTCTCGGCGGGCAGTCCACGCAAACCCACCTTTGCCGGCTGTTCTGTCGATGGCGCATAGCAATACCACGCTAGCGTAGCATCGACCTTGCTACGCTCAACGAGGTACGGCTGTACGGGATACACGAGCTCCTCTACATGCCAGGCATAATTATAGAAGCCTGGCAGGGCAGGGAGGGACCAGCCCAATGTCACAGGTGCCAGGGGTACGGACACTCCTCGTACAATTGTTACAGGCCCTTTAAGTGCGTTCGATGTGCGGGGGATTACCCGGCGGCGGACTGCACTAAGTCAAGAGACAGTCCGCCTAACAAGAGACAGTATGCCCGGTACTGCAGCGCATCGCCAGGAAGAGGGGTATCAGAATACCCCCTCCAGTACCCACCCGAGGCTCAACGGCGCAACCGCCTAAGGCCAAAAGCCAGGAAAGGCTTAAATCTCAAATACGCCAGGCAGCGCCACGGGTGCCTCAGCCGCAAGAGCGGTGAGTGGAGAGAGCACCCACACAAATAGCCGCCCCCCCCCCACGTTCGCCGCGGTGACAACTTTGGCACCTCCGGCAAACAATGCCACTGAGAGAGGTGTACAATCCTCTCAGAATAAGAAGAAGAGGAGGGGTAAGAAGAAAAATAAGGGGGCAGCCACGTCCGAGGCTGTAATATCCTCCACACCCCACCCCCTCCCCATCGTTGCCACCGCTGAAGGGCCTAGGACCAAAAAACGGGCCAGGAAACCTCAGCATGCGCAAGTGCAACAAGCACAGACCACACACACCGTAAGGGGGAGAACCGAGGCCTCCCCCCCACAACACACGCCACCGACGACGATTGAAGAAGCACTTGCGCAATTGGTCACCGTCGTTATCAAGATCCTGGGAGACGTCGTCACGGCGATGACCACGGGAGCTGACCCCCTAACAGCGGTAGTTACCGCACTGGCCCGTCTGACTACGGCTAAAAATGGCTGAGTTGAAAGTACTATACTGGAACGCCGGCGGTATTAAGATCCACACCGCCGGACTAAGAACGCTTGTCCAGCAGTACGATATCCAGGTGGTACTGCTGGGAGAAACAAAGCTTAGACGAACTCAGCCATTCAAACTCCCTAATTTCTTCGTGTATCGACGCGATGAGATATCCCCCGAAAGCATAGCTTATAGAGGCGTAGCTGTGTTAGTAAGGAGAGATCTAATACACGAAGAATTAGAGCTGCAGCCGTATGTCTCAACGAGAACAATAGGTGTACGCCTACGGATAGCCGGAGAGGAGCATAGGATATATGCAGCTTATCGCCCTCCCGGTTCCCCCCTAAGCCCCTCGGACATCCACTGCATCTTCGATGGGACATCGCCTGCCATAATTGCCGGGGATTTAAACGCCAAACACACGGCATGGGGGTCGAACACCATATCCCCCAATGGCAAGGCATTATACGAGGATGCAGAGAAATGGGGATATGAAGTGTTAGGCACAGAATCGCCAACACATATCCCCACAAACAGGAAACACCGACCGCATGTTATAGATGTCGTACTGTGTCACGGTATCACTCACCCGGTCCAAACGGAGGTGCTGTACGACCTGGATACGCAGCACCTACCGGTTTACTTCACAATTTCACAAACAGTGGACTCCGTAGCGCCCAGAGGAACTAAGAGAAGAACTGACTGGGACACCTACCGAAGTGGACTAGCGAATATCGGATACGGCGCGCCGATAACGACTGCGGACGACGTAGAAGTGGCCGACAAATATATTAGAGATAAGATAATATCTATAGCTGCACGTAAAACCGATTTCTGGCGTGGCGACGCATGCCGCGAAACTATACAAAGGTATACTAATTTACACCCTATTACCTGAGTGTTAAGGTTTATAATTAAACACTGAAATCCCTTTTTTATATTTAATTAATTATATTCATATTATTCATATTAGTGACTATGTAAATTATGTTAAGATTTCATTTTTACATGAAAGGTCATTTCCTTATAGTCAAAAATGTTCAATAATTTTTAAAACGAATAAACATAAACTACCATTAAAATTTTTTTTAGATTAGTGTACCATTGTTCATTGGATTAATCATATTAAGATTTAGCAATTTTTGGAAAAAATCTAAATACTCAGGAGCGCTCTTGTACTCTTGTTAGAATATCATAAAATATTATTAAGATTGACAGATGTTTTAAAAAATGCTCCGAACTCTGAACCATTATACATAGAACAATATTATAGCAAACTTATAGAAAAGGGATTATAAAACCATGGATTTTGAAGTTAAAAAATTTAATACTTAATTGAGTCTAGTTTTTACATAAAAAACAAAAGGTATATAATAAAATATCATTACGACGAACGGTACTGTTTTTCTGCAAAATAAAAAAAAACACCATAAATTAAACAGAAATCTGCGTATTGAAAAAGCAAATTGTTTATAAGCGACATCTAGAGGATTATATCAATAATAATATGTTATAACAACATTACTTTGTCATGAATTTTAAGAGTTTCAAATCGTTTCGCTAGTTTTAGATTAGTGTACCATTGTTCATTGGATTATTCATATTAGTGACTATGTAAATTATATTAAGATTTCATTTTACATGAAAGGTCATTTCCTTATAGTCAAAAATGTTCAATAATTTTTAAAACGAATAAACATAAACTACCATTAAAATTTTTTAGATTAGTGTACCATTGTTCATTGGATTAATCATATTAAGATTTAGCAATTTTTGAAAAAATCTAAATACTCAGGAGCGCTCTTGTACTCTTGTTAGAATATCATAAAATATTATTAAGATTGACAGATGTTTTAAAAATGCTCCGAACTCTGAACCATTATACATAGAACAATATTATAGCAAACTTATAGAAAAGGGATTATAAAACCATGGATTTTGAAGTTAAAAATTTAATACTTAATTGAGTCTAGTTTTTACATAAAAACAAAAGGTATATAATAAAATATCATTACGACGAACGGTACTGTTTTTCTGCAAAATAAAAAAACACCATAAATTAAACAGAAATCTGCGTATTGAAAAGCAAATTGTTTATAAGCGACATCTAGAGGATTATATCAATAATAATATGTTATAACAACATTACTTTGTCATGAATTTTAAGAGTTTCAAATCGTTTCGCTAGTTTTAGATTAGTGTACCATTGTTCATTGGATTATTCATATTAAGATTTAGCAATTTTTGAAAAAATCTAAATACTCAGGGCAACTCTTGTACTCTTGTTAGAATATCATAAAATATTATTAAGATTGACAGATGTTTTAAAAAATGCTCCGAACTCTGAACGATTATACATAGAACAATATTATAGCAAACTTATAGTAAAGGGATTATAAAACCATGGATTTTGAAGTTAAAAAATTTAATACTTAATTGAGTCTAGTTTTTACATAAAAAACAAAAGGTATATAATAAAATATCATTACGACGAAAGGTACTGTTTTTCTGCAAAATAAAAAAACACCATAAATTAAACGAAATCTGCGTATTGAAAAGCAAATTGTTTATAAGCGACATCTAGAGGAAAATATCAATAATAATATGTTATAACAACATTACTTTGTCATGAATTTTAAGAGTTTCAAATCGTTTCGCTAGTTTTAGATTAGTATACCATTGTTCATTGGATTAATCATATTAAGATTTAGCAATTTTTGAAAAAAATCTAAATACTCAGGAGCGCTCTTGTACTCTTGTTAGAATATCATAAAATATTATTAAGATTGACAGATGTTTAAAAAATGCTCCGAACTCTGAACGATTATACATAGAACAATATTATAGCAATTTTATAGTAAAGGGATTATAAAACCATGGATTTTGAAGTTAAAAAATTTAATACTTAATTGAGTCTAGTTTTTACATAAAAAACAAAAGGTAGATAATAAAATATCATTACGACGAAAGGTCCTGTTTTTCTGCAAAATAAAAAAACACCATAAATTAAACAGAAATCTGCGTATTGAAAAGCAAATTGTTTATAAGCGACATCTAGAGGAAAATATCAATAATAATAT
Source organism: Sericinus montela (assembly GCA_029286605.1). Lineage (NCBI taxonomy): Eukaryota > Metazoa > Arthropoda > Insecta > Lepidoptera > Papilionidae > Sericinus > Sericinus montela. The sequence goes on from JAGSMR010000104.1 coordinate 181,377, forward strand.
ATTATAACAACATTACTTTGTCATGAATTTTAAGAGTTTCAAATCGTTTCGCTAGTTTTAGATTAGTGTACCATTGTTCATTGGATTAATCATATTAAGATTTAGCAATTTTTGAAAAAAATCTAAATACTCAGGAGCGCTCTTGTACTCTTGTTAGAATATCATAAAATATTATTAAGATTGACAGATGTTTAAAAAATGCTCCGAACTCTGAACGATTATACATAGAACAATATTATAGCAATTTTATAGTAAAGGGATTATAAAACCATGGATTTTGAAGTTAAAAAATTTAATACTTAATTGAGTCTAGTTTTTACATAAAAAACAAAAGGTATATAATAAAATATCATTACGACGAAAGGTACTGTTTTTCTGCAAAATAAAAAAAACACCATAAATTAAACAGAAATCTGCGTATTGAAAAAGCAAATTGTTTATAAGCGACATCTAGAGGATTATATCAATAATAATATGTTATAAGAACATTACTTTGTCATGAATTTTAAGAGTTTCAAATCGTTTCGCTAGATGTCGCTTCAAAGTAACATAAAATACAAAACATATATAGGCTCACACACTAAAAAACAAATGGTCCATCCATTTGTTTTTTATGTAAAAACTAGACTCAATTAAGCATTAAATTTTCTAACTTCAAAATCTATAAGTTTGCTTTAATCTTTTCTATAAGTTTGCATCGTAATATTTTATTTTATCATTATGTCATATTTAGTTCCTATCACAATATGTTCTTTTCTGCATATTACTTTTACAAAATAATGGCGATGTTTCACATCTGCCAGGCTTCCCGTGTCGGCTCACATACCATACCATCATTTTATAAATAAATAAATAAATAAATATAAATATCTTCACGCAATTCCCAATACAGGGGTAGACAGAGGTCAAGTCTAGACAATTAAGTCCCTTTGACCCACCTTCCACCGAAGATATTTTCGGGACAACGTGACAGGTGGTGAGCCCGTCGCCGCCTTTATGTCCAAGCCAACGATGAAATTCGTACATAAGTTTTTGAAAAACTCATTGGTACTGCCACCTGGGGATCGAACTCAGGTCTCTCGACTCGAAATTCCGACCACCCAACAACTCGGCGTGACTTTTTTGATTCACCTTTGTACCATCATTTTAATTCACCTTTGTTTTGTTTTGTTTAGGTACCTCGGTGTTGATATTCCTCTCTTCCAGGAGTGTTTTAAATGATTCCTTCGAAATAAAAAAATAGATAATATATAAAAAAATAAATAAATATCTTCAGGCAATTCCCAATACCCCCTATATTGGGTAAGCATTTTGTTCTTATTAGATACATTGATAAGAGCAGTCTGAGGGCAATGATTAAAATAAATGATTATGTAAAATCTCATCTATTATAATCATTTATTTTTTATTTCGCGATAGCCGAGTGGTTGGGTAGTTGGAATTTCGAGTCAAGAGACCCGAGTTCGATCCCCAGGTGGCAAGTTCATACCAATGGGTTTTTCAAAAACGTATGTACGAATTATATCGTTGGCTTGGACGTTGACGTTGACGTTATCCCGAAAATACCTTCGGTGGAAGCTGGGTCGAAGGGACTTAATTGTCTACACTAGACCTCTGTCTACCACTGTATTGGGAATTGCCTGAAGATATTCATTTATTATTTATTTACTTTAAAGTGGGTAGTAAACGAAGAATGTTTCATTTATATCATTTGCTACAAGTCACGTTTGCAAAAAAAAAGATTCAGGGTCGGATTTGGAGTTTATCGATTATGTATGTTTTTTATTTATTTTAAATATGTCAAAGCTTGTGTATAATTTAATTTGGCAATCGATTATGTAATTAACCCCCCATAAAATATAGACTCTGTCTACCATAATTTGTTCGTACTTTAGGTACAAAGATATAGTTGGCATTACGAAGCATATGCTTTGCCTTATCCTAATTTAATAATATCCTAATTTCTTATAAAATTTATTTGTGAATGTATTTTTTAACTAATTTTTTATTAATATAAAAAAACATCCTCACACCATTCGCAATACAGGGGAAGACAGAGCTCTAGACAATTAAATCGTTTCGACTCACCTTCCACCAAAGATATTTTTGGGACAACGTGACAGGTGGTGAGCCCGTCGCAATCTTAATATCTAAGCCAACGATATAATTCGTACACACGTTTTTGAAAAACCCATAGGTACGAGCCTGCCACCTGGGAATCGAACTCGGGTCTCTTGATTCGTAATTCCGTTCACCTAACACACGGTTTTCGTAACTCTCATTATTAATATGCATGTGTGATTTACATTCGTAATTTTGGTTTGTCTATACAATTTGTCTGTACGTGTAAGGAAATCGTAGACGAAACAATATTATTTCATTTTGATTCTTTTGTAAGTATTTTAATGTTGTTTTGTAGGCACTGCCACTAATTAAAACAAAATAATCCAAATGTGGTTTTACTTGCGTGTTATATCTTAGTTAATATGCGTCGAATACATCCATATAAGGAACTCAAAAGGGAAGGTAGTTTTGATTTATTTTTCCTATATAACCGTTCCATGATGAAGAATTATCCAGTAGTCGCCCAAATATTTTCCTTCAGTTGACTCTTGTATGGCATTTTTAATTGAAACCATTTACATGGTATATTTAAATTAGCTAGAGCTTGCAAGATGAGGTCATATATTAATAAACTAAAGTATAAAATGTAAGTGTCATCAGCAGAGAAGGACAATTCGCCATTAATTTCAGGTTAGTGATGTTGTTACTTTGAATTATCAAAAGATTACGGTGGAAGGTAGATCTATATTGGTAGAGGAATGAAGATTTCACATTTTTTCACCACATTAGTCACGGAAGCCAAGAGGTTGGGTGGTTGGATGGATTCGAGTCATGAAACCCGAGTTCGATTCCTAGGTAGCAGGCTCGAACGTATGGGTTTTTTCACAAACTTACGGTTAGGTGGGTCCAAACGACCTAACTGTCTAGACCTCTATTTATCCCTGTATTGGGAATGGCGTGAAGATATTATAATGCATTCATACATTGGAAACCTTGACCAATTTCTTTTCAGTAGATTGTTCGTAATTAAATAAAAATCGTACATTTTAAGAAACGTATAATATCTTCATACATTTCCTAATTTAATACATTAGTACATACACAAGTACATTTTAAATAAACCTTTGTACTTTACGTTGTTGACTCGTACTACACAGAGCTTAAGCTGTTCTTGTGTATTACTGAACCGATTTCCATAATAATTAAACCAGTTTGTAAGTTGGTAAATAAATAAATAGAATTTGGAATTTCAGTCCAGATGGCAATCTACATTCACTATACAAATTTCCTAGATACTGTTCTTTATTTGTTAACAGCCTTTAAGAATCGACTTCAAGGCGTCAATCGTAATCGTAAATATAATAGCAAATGCTGCATAACGAAGAGCCCTAAGCCCTGCAATAGATTTTTACAAGTCGTTGAGTATGAAAATAATACCGATTGTTGTGCGACAAAATAACTTGTCATGTTATCGTTGAAATTTTGGATCAAATACCTCTCCGGAGTTTCATCCATAATCTGTATGTCTGTATCTGTATGTTACATATATAGTACTGCATAGTATAGTATAGTATTACAATGACTAACTAGAATAGTTTCTTGCAGCCAATATGTCCATGGTAGCAAGGAGCTTGAAGCTGCAGAAACTCTTCTTGAGCTATAGGGACAGATGGAGAGAATAACAGCCAGGCGAGTGTGAGTGTGGTGGCTGTGAGTATGTATAATTCGTAAATAAATAATAAATACATTTACGCAATTCCCATACAGGGGTGGACAGAAGTCTAGTCTAGACAATTAAGTCCCTTTGACCCACATTCCACCGAAGATGTTTTCGGGACAACGTGACAGGTGGTGAGCCCGTCGCCGTCTTTATGTCCAAGCCAACGATGTAATTCGTACATAAGTTTTTGAAAAACTCATTGGTACTGCCTCCTGGGGATCGAACTCAGGTCTCTTGATTCGAAATACCGACCACCCAACCACTATATACGAGGTTAAATATTTATATCTCCGATTTCGGCTGTATAACATAGTTAGTAGTATTATTAGTATTATTCCAAAATAGCGGACAATGATCAGCTGACCACAACACGTGCGACTGAGGAGACGAGTTGTTTAACCTGACAGATAATACGAACAAATTAGGTTGGCATTTTTATTCGAGTAGTCGCAGCAAAATTTTCAAGTTCTAATATTTTTTGTATTAATACATACATATGTATCATTACATACATGGCATAAATACAAAGTTTGAAATATTTATTATATTTTGTCTTTATTATTTCGTATTTCTCATCGTTTGATAAAATCAGGCCTAAGTAGATTAATTTGAAAATTCTAAGAAATTAAAAAAAATATATACCTTCACGCCTTTCCCGATTCTGATCTACACCAGAGACATTTTTTGAGGTAAACTACAACAAAACATTTACTATGACTATGCTATGCTACGCTGTATGCTACTCATCTTAAGCCGGGACGAGTCGCTAGTCTCCCATGTCTAGGAGGGATACGGCATTTTTTAAGATATGGAAACTGAACATTAGAAAATCAAAATTGTCGTTAATCCGTTCTAGATATTTCGTTTAAGTATCCCACAGGAACCTTTAGTCTTTCCGGGATGAAATCTTCAGCACTTATGAAATCCGAATGATAACACAGATACATTCATACATTAGTCACGAAAGCCGAGGGGTTGGGTAGTCAGAACTAGTCAGAGTCATGAGAACAGAGTTCGATCTCCAGGTAGTAGGCTCGTACCAATGGTCGTCAGGAACTTATGTACGAATTATATCGTTGGCTTGAACATTAAGACGGCGATGGGCTCACCAACTGTCACGTTGTCCCAAAAATATCTTGGGTGGAAGGTGGGTCTAAACGACTTAACTGTCTAGACCTCTGTCTACCCCTGTATTGGGAATGGCGTGAATATATTATATTAAAATCATACATTGAAACCTTGACCAATTTTATCAGTAGATTGTTCGTAATTAAATATAAATCGTACATTTTAACTAAACCTTTGTACTGTACGTTGTTGACTCGTACTATACAGAGCTTAAGCTGTTCCTTTGTATTACTGAACCGATTTCAATAATAATTACACCAGTTTGTAAGTTGGCCTTGGAATTTCAGTCCAGGTGGCAATCTACATTCACTATACAAATGTTTGCCCCTAGCGCGAATCAACATCATATTTAAAATTATATATTATTTTCTAACTCGAATAAAATATGAAGAGAATTTAAGTTTTCGCGATTCATTGAAATTGTAGGCGTTGTTTTAAATAGTAAAAAAAAATTTGTACTTATTACAAAGAATTTTAATCCATACAATAGATAGATAGATAGATACTAGAATGGCGGAATATAAAGTTATAAAACGTTTTATTAATGAGTTTCTGCAGTAAAGCTTCTTAAAATACTTTCAAAAGCGCTAATGACTTTTAGTAATCTTGAAATAATAGGTCCAGATACAAGATCAGTTCACATCGAACTTTTACATAGATCACTGGTGTTAACTACAAGTATTTTTTAAAATAGTATCATTTTCTGTCATTGTGTAGGTATTAAATTCATTTATCTCTCTAACTAGTAAGTATCATTTACATAACATTTATGAAAATTTCCTAGATACTGTTCTTTATTTGTTAACAGCCTTTAAAAATCGACCGCAAGGCGTCAATCGTAATCGTAAATATAATAGCAAATGCTACATAATGAAGAGCTCTAAGCCCTGCAGTAGATGTTTACAAGTCGTTGAGTATGAAAATAATACCGATTGTTGTGCGACAAAATAACTTGTCATGTTAGCGTTAAAATTTTGGATCAAATACCTCTCCGGAGTTACATCCATAATCTGTATGTCTGTATCTGTATGTTACATATATAGTACTGCATAGTATAGTATAGTATTACAATGACTAACTAGAATAGTTTCTTGCAGCCAATATGTCCATGGTAGCAAGGAGCTTGAAGCTGCAGAAACCCTTCTTGAGCTACAGGGACAGATGGAGAGAACAACAGCCAGATGAGTGTCAGTATGATGGCTGTGAGTATATATAAATCGTAAATAAATAATAAATATCTTCACGCAATTCCCAATACTGGGGTAGACAGAGGTCTAGTCTAGACAAATTAGTCCCTTCGACGCACATTCCACTGAAGATATTTTCTGGACAACGTGACAAGTGTCGAGCCCATCGCCGACTTTATGTCCAAGCCAACGACATAATTTGTACATACGTATTTGAAAACCCTTTGGCACGAGCCTGCTACTTGGGGATCGAACTCGGTTCTCTTGGCTCGAAATTCCGACCACCCAGCCACTCGGCTATCGTGAATTTTTAAATTTCTTCATTCGTGCTGCAGTATAAATTTCTTCATTCCTACGAATATTTGTGGAAAGAAGAAATTATGGTCTGATATTGACTAATCAGGCTAGATGAAAGCTTCTGTCTCTTATGTTTGAAATAACATGATCTATAATAGTATTCGTGGTTAAAGTCATACGAGATGAGTATTTTTATTCTGTTTTCTTCGATAGTATAGCCTGCTTCATTTATAATATGTAACTGAGTTTTGTCTGAGAATAACCAGATTGAGTAAGCAATGTTTCTGTTTTACCATATACTTATCCAGGTAAAAGTATTCTATACGTGGTTAAATATTTATATCTCCGATTTCGGCTGTATAACATAGTTAGAAGTATTATTAGTATTATTCCAAAATGGCGGACAACGATTAGCTGACTACAACACAAGCGACTGATGAGACGAGTTGTTTAACCTGTCAGAGAATCCGAACAAATTAGGTTGGCATTTTTATTCGAGTATTGGGAATGACGTGAATATATTATATTACATTCATACATTAAAACCTAGACCAACGTAGCGCGATTCAACAACATATTTAAAATTCTATATTATTTTCTTACTCGAATCAAATATGAAGAGAATTTATACTTTCGCGATTCCTTGAAATTGTAGGCGGTATTTTAAATAATAAAAAGAAATTTGTACTAATTACAAAGAATTTTAATCCCATGCAACATAAATAGATAGATAGTATAATGGCGGAATAGAAAATTATAAAACGTTTTATTAATGACTTTCTGCAGTTAAGCTTCTTAAAATAATTTCAAAAGCGCTAATGACTTTTAGTAATCTTAAAACAATAGGTCCAGGTACGAGATCAGTTCACACCGAACTTTTACATAGATTACTGGTGTTAACTACAGGGATCTTTTAAAATAGTATCATTTTCTGTCATTATAGCAAATGCTGCATAAAGAAGAGCCCTAAGCCCTGCAGTAGATTTTTACAAGTAGTTTAGTAAGAAAATAATACCAATTGTTAGCGTTAAAATTTTGGATTAAATACCTCTCCGGAGTTTCATCCGTAATCTGTATGTCTGTATCTGTACGTTACATATATAGTACTGCATAGTATAGTATGGTATTACAATAACTAACTAGAATATTTTCTTGCAGCCAATATGTCCATGGTAGCAAGGATCTTGAAGCTGCAGAAACCCTTCTTGAGCTACAGGGACAGGTGGAGAGAACAACAGCCAGATGAGTGTCAGTATGAAGGCTGTGAGTATATATAAATCATAAATAAATAATAAATATCTTTACGCAATTCTCAATACAGGGGTAGACAGAGGTCTAGTCTAGACAGGTAGGTTGAATGGACGAGCCTGCCACTTGGGTATCGAACTCGGTTCTCTTGGCTCGAAATTCCGACCACCCAGCCACTCAGCTATTGTGAATTTTCAAATTCCTTCATTCGTGCTGCAGTTTAAATTTCCTTATTCCTACGAATATTTGTGGAAAGAAGAAATTATGGTCTGATATTGACTAATCAGGCTAGATGAAAGCTTCTGTCTCTTATGTTTGAAATAACATGATCTATAATAGTATTCGTGGTTAAAGTCATACGAGATGAGTATTTTATTCTGTTTTCTTCGATAGTATAGCCTGCTTCATTTATAATATGTAACTGAGTTTTGTCTGAGAATAACCAGATTGAGTAAGCAATGTTTCTGTTTTACCATATACTTATCCAGGTAAAAGTATTCTATACGTGGTTAAATATTTATATCTCCGATTTCGGCTGTATAACATAGTTAGAAGTATTATTAGTATTATTCCAAAATGGCGGACAACGATTAGCTGACTACAACACAAGCGACTGATGAGACGAGTTGTTTAACCTGTCAGAGAATCCGAACAAATTAGGTTGGCATTTTTATTCGAGTATTGGGAATGACGTGAATATATTATATTACATTCATACATTAAAACCTAGACCAACGTAGCGCGATTCAACAACATATTTAAAATTCTATATTATTTTCAACTCGAATAAAATATGAAGTGAATTTAAGCTTTCATGATTCATTGAAATTGTAGGCGTTATTTTAAATAGTAAAAAGTAATTTGTACTTATTACAAAGAATTTTAATCCCATGCAACATAAATAGATAGATAGTATAATGGCGGAATAGAAAATTATAAAACGTTTTATTAATGAGTTTCTGCAGTAAAGCTTCTTAAAATAATTTCAAAGCGCTAATGACTTTTAGTAATCTTAAAATAATAGGTCCAGATACGAGATCAGTTCACATCGAACTTTTACATAGATCACTGGTGTTAACTACAGGTATCTTTTAAAATACTATCATTTTCTGTCATTATAGCAAATGCTGCATAACGAAGAGCCCTAAGCCCTGCAGTAGATTTTTACAAGTCGTTTAGTAAGAAAATAATACCAATTATTAGCGTTATAATTTTGGATTAAATACCTCTCCGGAATTTCATCCGTAATCTGTATGTCTGTATCTGTATGTTACATATATAGTACTGCATAGTATAGTATAGTATTACAATTACTAACTAGAATAGTTTCTTGCAGCCAATATGTCCCTGGTAGCAAGGAGCTTGAAGCTGCAGAAACCCTTCTTGAGCAACAGGGACAGGTGGAGAGAACAACAGCCAGATGGTGACAGTATGAAGGCTGTGAGTATATATAAATCATAAATAAATAATAAATATCTTTTCGCAATTCCCAATACAGGGGTAGACAGAGGTCTAGTCTAGACAGGTAGATTGAATGGACAAGCCTTCCACTTGGGGATCGAACTCAGTTCTCTTGGCTCGAAATTCCGACCACCCAACCACTCGGCTATCGTGAATTTTAAATTTCTTCATTCGTGCTGCAGTTTAAATTTCTTCATTCCTACGAATATTTGTAGTAAGAAGAAATTTTGGTCTGATATGGACTAATCTGGGTAGTTGAAAGCTTCTGTCTCTTATGTTTGAAATAACATGATCTATAATAGTATTCGTGGTTAAAGTCATACGAGATGAGTATTTTATTCTGTTTTCTTCGATAGTATAGCCTGCTTCATTTATAATATGTAACTGAGTTTTGTCTGAGAATAACCAGATTGAGTAAGCAATGTTTCTGTTTTACCATATACTTATCCAGGTAAAAGTATTCTATACGTGGTTAAATATTTATATCTCCGATTTCGGCTGTATAACATAGTTAGAAGTATTATTAGTATTATTCCAAAATGGCGGACAACGATTAGCTGACTACAACACAAGCGACTGATGAGACGAGTTGTTTAACCTGTCAGAGAATCCGAACAAATTAGGTTGGCATTTTTATTCGAGTATTGGGAATGACGTGAATATATTATATTACATTCATACATTAAAACCTAGACCAACGTAGCGCGATTCAACAACATATTTAAAATTCTATATTATTTTCTTACTCGAATCAAATATGAAGAGAATTTATACTTTCGCGATTCATTGAAATTGTAGGCGGTATTTTAAATAATAAAAAGAAATTTGTACTAATTACAAAATTTTAATCCATACAATAGATAGATAGATAGTAAAATGGCGGAATATAAAGTTATAAAATGTTTTATTAATGAGTTTCTGCAGTAAAGCTTCTTAAAATAATTTCAAAGCGCTAATGACTTTTAGTAATCTTAAAATAATAGGTCCAGATACGAGATCAGTTCACATCGAACTTTTACATAGATCACTGGTGTTAACTACAGGTATCTTTTAAAATACTATCATTTTCTGTCATTATAGCAAATGCTGCATAACGAAGAGCCCTAAGCCCTGCAGTAGATTTTACAAGTCGTTTAGTAAGAAAATAATACCAATTATTAGCGTTATAATTTTGGATTAAATACCTCTCCGGTGTTTCATCCATAATCTGTATGTCTGTATCTGTATGTTACATATATAGTACTGCATAGTATAGTATTACAATTACTAACTAGAATAGTTTCTTGCAGCCAATATGTCCATGGTAGCAAGGAGCTTGAAGCTGCAGAAACCCTTCTTGAGCAACAGGGACAGGTGGAGAGAACAACAGCCAGATGAGTGACAGTATGAAGGCTGTGAGTATATATAAATCGTAAATAAATAATAAATATCTTCACGCAATTCCCAATACAGGGGTAGACAGAGGTCTAGTCTAGACAGGTAGATTGAATGGACAAGCCTTCCACTTGGGGATCGAACTCAGTTCTCTTGGCTCGAAATTCCGACCACCCAGCCACTCAGCTATTGTGAATTTTAAATTCCTTCATTCGTGCTGCAGTTTAAATTTCCTTATTCCTACGAATATTTGTAGTAAGAAGAAATTTTGGTCTGATATGGACTAATCTGAGTAGTTGAAAGCTTCTGTCTCTTATGTTTGAAATAACGTGTTCTATAACAGTATTCGTGGTTTAAGTCATACAATTGAGTATTTTATTCTGGTTTATTCGAGATTAGGTTGTTATTTTAATCGAGTATTGGGAATGACGTGAATATATTATATTACATTGATACATTAAAACCTAGACCAATTTTTTCAGTAGATTGATCGTAACTAAAGAAAATAAAATCGTAAATTTTAACTTAACCTTTGTATTATAAGTTATTGACTCGTCCTATACAGAGCTTAAGGTGTTCAGTTATACAAAGGTTAATTACTGAACCGAAATTCATTACACAAATGTTTGCCCGTAGCGCGATTCAACAACATATTTAAAATTCTATATTATTTTCAACTCGAATAAAATATGAAGTGAATTTAAGCTTTCGCGATTCATTGAAATTGTAGGCGTTATTTTAAATAATAAAAAGAAATTTGTACTAATTACAAAATTTTAATCCCATGCAATAGATAGATAGATAGTAAAATGGCGGAATATAAAGTTATAAAATGTTTTATTAATGAGTTTCTGCAGTAAAGCTTCTTAAAATAATTTCAAAAGCACTAATGACTTTTAGTAATCTTAAAATAATAGGTCCAGATACGAGATCAGTTCACATCGAACTTTTACATAGATCACTGGTGTTAACTACAGGTATCTTTTAAAATACTATCATTTTCTGTCATTATAGCAAATGCTGCATAACGAAGAGCCCTAAGCCCTGCAGTAGATTTTACAAGTCGTTTAGTAAGAAAATAATACCAATTATTAGCGTTATAATTTTGGATTAAATACCTCTCCGGAATTTCATCCGTAATCTGTATGTCTGTATCTGTATGTTACATATATAGTACTGCATAGTATAGTATAGTATTACAATTACTAACTAGAATAGTTTCTTGCAGCCAATATGTCCATGGTAGCAAGGAGCTTGAAGCTGCAGAAACCCTTCTTGAGCAACAGGGACAGATGGAGAGAACAACAGCCAGATGAGTGACAGTATGAAGGCTGTGAGTATATATAAATCGTAAATAAATAATAAATATCTTCACGCAATTCCCAATACAGGGGTAGACAGAGGTCTAGTCTAGACAGGTAGATTGAATGGACAAGCCTTCCACTTGGGGATCGAACTCAGTTCTCTTGGCTCGAAATTCCGACCACCCAGCCACTCAGCTATTGTGAATTTTAAATTCCTTCATTCGTGCTGCAGTTTAAATTTCCTTATTCCTACGAATATTTGTAGTAAGAAGAAATTTTGGTCTGATATGGACTAATCTGAGTAGTTGAAAGCTTCTGTCTCTTATGTTTGAAATAACGTGTTCTATAACAGTATTCGTGGTTTAAGTCATACAATTGAGTATTTTATTCTGGTTTATTCGAGATTAGGTTGTTATTTTAATCGAGTATTGGGAATGACGTGAATATATTATATTACATTGATACATTAAAACCTAGACCAACGTAGCGCGATTCAACAACATATTTAAAATTCTATATTATTTTCAACTCGAATAAAATATGAAGTGAATTTAAGCTTTCGCGATTCATTGAAATTGTAGGCGTTATTTTAAATAATAAAAAGAAATTTGTACTAATTACAAAATTTTAATCCCATGCAATAGATAGATAGTAAAATGGCGGAATATAAAGTTATAAAATGTTTTATTAATGAGTTTCTGCAGTAAAGCTTCTTAAAATAATTTCAAAAGCACTAATGACTTTTAGTAATCTTAAAATAATAGGTCCAGATACGAGATCAGTTCACATCGAACTTTTACATAGATCACTGGTGTTAACTACAGGTATCTTTTAAAATACTATCATTTTCTGTCATTATAGCAAATGCTGCATAACGAAGAGCCCTAAGCCCTGCAGTAGATTTTACAAGTCGTTTAGTAAGAAAATAATACCAATTATTAGCGTTATAATTTTGGATTAAATACCTCTCCGGAATTTCATCCGTAATCTGTATGTCTGTATCTGTATGTTACATATATAGTACTGCATAGTATAGTATAGTATTACAATTACTAACTAGAATAGTTTCTTGCAGCCAATATGTCCCTGGTAGCAAGGAGCTTGAAGCTGCAGAAACCCTTCTTGAGCAACAGGGACAGGTGGAGAGAACAACAGCCAGATGAGTGACAGTATGAAGGCTGTGAGTATATATAAATCGTAAATAAATAATAAATATATATATATATATATATATATATATATATATATATATATATATATATATATAGTAAAATGGCGGAATATAAAGTTATAAAATGTTTTATTAATGAGTTTCTGCAGTAAAGCTTCTTAAAATAATTTCAAAAGCACTAATGACTTTTAGTAATCTTAAAATAATAGGTCCAGATACGAGATCAGTTCACATCGAACTTTTACATAGATCACTGGTGTTAACTACAGGTATCTTTTAAAATACTATCATTTTCTGTCAATGTGTAGGTATTAAATTCATTTTTCTCTCTAACTAGTAAGTATCATTTACATAACATTTATGAAAATTTCCTAGATACTGTTCTTTATTTGTTAACAGCTTTTAAAAATCGACTGCAAGGCGTCAATCGTAATCGTAAATATAATAGTAAATGTTGCATAACGAAGAGCTCTAAGCCCTGCAGTAGATTTTTACAAGTCGATGAGTATGAAAATAATACCGATTGTTAGCGTTAAAATTTTGGATTAAATACCTCTCCGGTGTTTCATCCATAATCTGTATGTCTGTATCTGTATGTTACATACATAGTACTGCATAGTATAGTAAAGTATTACAATTACTAACTAGAATAGTTTCTTGCAGCCAATATGTCCATGGTCGCATGGAACTTGGAAGCTGCAGAAACTCTCCTTGAGCTACAGGGACAGATGGAGAGAACAACAGTCAGATGAGTTTGAGTGTGGTGGCTGTGAGTATATATAAATCGTAAATAAATAATAAATATCTTCACGCAATTCCCAATACTGGGGTAGAAAGAGATCTAGTCTAGACAAATTAGTCCCTTCGACCCACCTTCCACCGAAGCCAACGATATAATTCGTATATAAGTTTTTTGAAAAACTCATTGGTACGCGCTTGTTACCTGGGGATCGAACTCGGGTCTCTCGACTCGTAATTCCGTCCACCCAACCACTCGGCTACCGTGACTACTAAGGTTTTAGATTGATTAATTGTTAGTATGTTTAATTGAAACCATTTACATAATAATAATAGATAAATAATAAATATATATATATATATATATATATATATATATATATATATATATATATATATATATATATATATATATATATATATATATATATATATATATATATATATATATATATATATATATATATATATATATATATATATATATATATATATATATATATATTTATTTATCTATTATTATTATGTAAATGAATGAACAATTAAGTTCCTTCGACCCACCTGCCAACGGAGATATTTTCGGGACAACGTGACGGGTGGTGAGCCCGTCGCCGTCTTTATGTTCAAGCCAACGATATTCGTACATAAGTTTTTGAAAAACCCATTGGTACGAGCCTACCAACTGGGGATCGGACTCGGGTCTATTGACTCGAAATTCCGACCACCCAACCACTCGGCTATCGTGACTTTTTGTGACATGGTTTGTTTAAATTTACATGACTTGATGTAGATTGACTTGACTGAATTTCTATAACGGAAACTTTAGGTAAACTAGTCGAGTTGCGAGTACTTAGTATTTAAATACTTACTTACGCACAATACCTGACGGGGTAGCCAGAGAGAACAGATCGCCAATTGTCACGATCCTTACATACCTCTATCGCTTCTTTCAGATTTATTATCTTTGTCATACATGCACTTCTAGGTATCCGAGTACTCTTTACCCTCCCCTCTTCGAGCAGTTTGCGCACATGGTCTTCGAAAGTTAGTCTCGGTCTACCTCGACAATTTTTAATGTTAATTTTCGCGCTATGTATTTTTTTCACCATTCGATCATTTGCTCAACGTGCCCAAACCGTCGAATAAGGTAAGGGCGTGATAAGGGCGTGCCCCTTATCAATTTTTGTGAAAAGGTCATCTTTCAAACCTATCATATTGCGAATCTCTTCGTTTCGCTTTCAGTCGGCCATGTAACTCCGCACTTTTACTAAGATTTCGCATCTCCACTGCATTCAACTGGCTATTATGCATCTTCTGGCATACCCAGGTTTTGCTGACATATAACAAAGACGGTACTAACACTACGTTGTTCCGAATAAAAATTCTAAGGCTCTTATCCCTACCTGTCCCTTCATAGCAACTACCGAGTTATCATTCGTGTACGTAGACTGAATGTCCGAAGTATAGCAACTGGTATCTCTGTGAAGAAGAAGTAAATCATCAGATTCGCAGCCAACCCTACTGTATCCAGGAGTTAATTCTCAACCAGATCCTGAAGGAAACTTGCAATTTCACCACAGTCACATTGCCAAAAGAAGCGATGGAGAAACTATATGCCTAACACTATGTTCTATCCTTGCCTATCATACTATACCTGAAACCAAGTTCAACTACGATACCTGAAACAAAAGCAGCTACTAGTAACCAAATCCGTCTTAATACAATAAATTTTCAAGGACTCCACAGCATCCAGGACAAAATCATAGTCCTCCGAATCAAAATCATACTCCGATAAAACTGAGTCCCGTAATTGATACAGTATACTACACCACAATTCCATTTACTTCTTTGTACTGATAGCAAGTATCATTACAGTTATCTCCGTGATTCGACGACAATTAAGAAAAGACAACGAGAAAAGAGTAACGAAAACGGGATCATCCAGCCCAGCAGCATCCAGCATAGAAGAATCTCCGATTCCGGCAACATTTTCGTTGAATGTGCTCAAATAGTTGCCATTCTGAGGGTGGAGGAATTACGTATATCTGTACTATGACTATCGCCGAGGTTGCAATTCTGCCGATTGCTTAGAAACACTAGAATGCCGACGAAGCACCAGAAACCTCGTTCCAGTTATATACAAATATCACATCTCACTTCGATGTAATTAGACTAGTTAGCTTGTAGTTATTTTATATTGTAAATCTAGTTTTAAATATATTTTATAAAGTAAATTGTTTTTTTTTTTGGAACCACCGGCCGCAGCTATCGTAATTAGTGTCAAAATAAGCTGTATAAAACAGAGCCAAATGTTTGTAGTTGGGTCATTATAATTTTGTAAGAACTATCCGTCGTTACGCTGCTCAAATATAAAGTGTTTCTATAAGTTTACACGTGTTTTATTTGCCATTCGATCTACATCTGTAAAACTTCAGCAGTGGGATATATCTTAATAGCCCACATGCTACAGAAAGAAACCAAAAACTACCAGAGATTGAATCTTTGATGATGAAATGAAAATTAGCACATTTGGATGTGCTTTCTTTGAAAAAAAAACTGAATTTTTTACTCTCTTGATCAACTTTATTATTGAAATTATGGAACGCATTCAAAAAGATAAATCCAGAGAGTGATTGCTACGATATCAAGTGATAGCTCCAAAAACGACCAGCAGCGACATAAGCGATTAGAACAGCAACCGGAAGTGTATGTAGCTACACTGCGCTGCCTGCATGCCGAGCATACGACTGAACCGTAAAAGTATTGCTTCGCATCCGGAAAACTACGATCTCAGGCAGAAAAGGTTAGTGAAGTTCGTATTACTTATGATATCTTTCCTGATAAGCATATGGAAAATATAATTGTTAATGATCACTAGTTAGTGCCATCATAATACTAATAATATACTTTCGTACACTCTGTCTGCTAACTTTAAAAATATTAAATATGAAAGGAGTAGTTTCAAAACTTGCTTAATAGACTCATTATATTATTCTTATTGATCAAAATATTCACTTTGAGTAAATACCTGTTTTGAATGTGAATAGCTTCCATCTAAATGACGAGATAACCATCTCAAAAAATCACTAGAACAAATTAAGCAGACTGGTGACTGGAAGCAGTGTCTACGGTGATAGATGACTCATTATATTAATTCTTATTGATCAAAATATTCACTTTGAGTAAATACCTGTTTTGAATGTGAATAGCTTCCATCCACGTGGTTTTAATAGTCTTATCTGAGCCTCGGAAAGGTCTCCGACTACTAAAACTCATCTACACTAAATACTGAAAGCGACAAATGTGTAAATTTTAATTAGAATTGGCTAAATACTCTAGTGTGCATTGTAAAAAGTATCCAATTTACATGTATTTTTGATTTACAAGTTGATATATAGTGGCTTTCCCATAAAAGATATATATAGTCGTACTCTCGCGGAATTTTATTTCTTCGACAAACCCATTCCCTGGGTGTCAGAAGTAAAATATCTTGGAGTCACCTTAGACCGTAGACTGAACTTCAAGAAACATATTAAAATTGTCAGGGATAGAGCGGCCTTCATATCCGGCCGCCTCTTTAACCTTACAAATAGCCGCAGCAAAATGCTGCTAAAACACAAAATACGCCTATACACAACTTGCGTACGACCCGTCATGTCATACGCCAGTATAGTATTCGCGCACGTCCCCAAAGTACGTTTGAACTCACTCCAAGTGATTCAAAACCGATTCATGCGCCGCGCAACCGGCGCTCCCGTATATATGCGGAATGTAGATCTGCATCGCGATCTCAAACTGCCTACAATGGCAGCGCTATTGAAAAAGTTCTCCATCGACTACTTCGATAGGACAAACTTACATACAAATCCGCTAGTGGCAGCGTTAGGAATTACACACCCGCGCGCGATACTCCACCTCAATTGAGGCGCCCGAAATGCGTCATCATAGACGATGATGACGCAATCACTAATGCGTATGAGGCCCCGCCCCCTACGTACTTTCGCACACACATAGACACAAGCCGCGTTCTGCGGCTTACACAACCTCGCCATAGTCGTAATTTCACGACTAGCACGAGACTTTCTCGTGGTCGTAGTCGTCACTAAATGGTTAACACAAGGCGATCCGAGAGGAAATTTTCCTCCAAACCAACTGGGGCCCTCGGATCGCATGGCCCCTCCCCCATGTCGGAAGTCATCTCTTTCGTTCTAGGGGACGCAGCGCTTCGCAGCAGCAGCCATTATTGTCTTCAACTTCTAACTTGCGAGCCTCTCCTCGCAAGTCTCCTTAGACGAAGTTGTAAAGGCCTCAGGGCCAACAGCATCCCGTGGATGGTTTTAGTCGGTATGCTTCTCCTTCTGAGATTCGAGCCCGACACTGTTCGTTTCGGCGGCCTCCCGGACAAGGAACGTTCGTGCATAAAACATTTCCACCACGGTTATCAAAAAAAAAAAAAGGATTTTTATTCAGAACTGTTCAAGTTCAACAATTCTACCAAAGAATATTTTCAAACCTTCGCATTTTATTATAGGCAAGAAGTGAGACTAAATAATTAATTATTAAAATTTTAAGACTAATAATTCTGAAAACAATTATTTTATTTCGAATACGGCTATTTAATTGAAAGCAATAAATTAGTTTAAAACACAATGGATATGACCAATTAATAATAGCAAAAAAATTTCAATTACGACACCCTTTCTACTTCTTTTATATATATATATATATATATATATATATATATATATATATATATATATATATATATATATATATATATATATATATATATATATATATATATATATATATATATATATATATATATATATATATATATATATATATATATATATATATATTAAATAAAAAAATCTTCACGCAATTCTCAATACAGGGGTAGACAGAGGTCCACAATTAAGTCCCAGACAATTAAGTCCCTTCGACCCACCTTCCACTGAAGATATTTTTCGGGACAACGTGACAGGTGGTGAGCCCGTCGCCGCCTTTATGTCCAAGCCAACGATGAAATTCGTACATAAGTTTTTGAAAAACTCTTTGGTACTGCCACCTGGGGATCGAACTCGGGTCTCTCGACTCGAAATTCCGACCACCCAACAACTGGGCCATCGTGACTTTTTTAATTATTTATACTAAATAATTACGTTTATTTACTTTATTCTTTTCTCGGATCAAATATTTAGTAAATCTTCAGTCAGCTTAGTTTAACATAATTACATTAAACAAAAAAGGGTGGATATAGTAGTAGTTCAAGCATAATCAATCAATCAAACGTAATATTAAGTATACCGTAACCAGTTGTGCTAAAAGTATTAATTAGTGTAAGTTACCTTCGTGTCAAATAATAAACACAAAGTTGGCGGTAGGCTACGTATTAAAACGGAAAAAATATCGGGGTATGCTTACCCGCATATTTTATACTAGGGAAATTTAATTAATAAAAAGAAAATGCTATAAGTAAAAGTTGACTTGACAAAATTATGGGATATAATCTAATCAAAATATAAAAGTAAAACATTAAAATAAATTTGGAACGAAGTTCAGTACATTGTACAGCGACCGACGTACCAAATTTATTTTAATGTTTTACTTTTATACGTTAATTATATATTATCAAGACTAACATTTAATTTGTAAATATTATAAGGTTATATTGATTAATTTTTATTCGTAACTATGCGTTAAGAATTCGTAAGGTAAAAAATTAATCAGTTTGCATTGGATTTCCTGTAGGTATAGATTCCGGAATGAACAAATAGTTTTAAAGATAAATAAAAATATTTATAATAGTTTTACTATTCATAAATATTTATTTACAGAAAAAATTATTTTAATATTTACAATACTTATTAACTAAAAACTATTATAATCGTAGAGCCCTACTCCTCGTGGCATGGTACCAAGAACGCTGGCTGCATTTCCACGTTGAATGGCTAGACTTAACCGTTGAGCGAGAAAAGAACCAGCCCTCTTGTCACCAGCGGCAACGATAAGTCGCGGATACAATTCCTTTAGAAACTGCATCGCGCGGGGACCACACGGACCGATTGTCTCTACGGCAAATGGAACAAATATATAGTCTCCTTTCAAAGATTCATATTTACGCCATTTACCCGATTCAGCTGCCTCTGATGCCGCCCCGGCCCTTATCGAAGTACCCTTGATATGAGAGGCCGCTAATGTATCGACGCAAGTTGCGTCCCACACAAGAGCTTTGCCTCTCTCCCAAGGGACTAAAGTCAAGCCGTCGGGTCTCTTACCATCCTCCCTAAATATTCCACAAGGCTCTAAAACCGATGGAATATTTATGGAAAAAAAACCCTTCGGATGACTTCATTCAAGGAACCGTGACGAGATAGTCTGCCGGCACTTTTTTGGCATGAAAGTCCGTGGAGGCCTAACTCGTCGACGTCGCTGCCACAAGGACATCGATGTGGTTGACAAATCGATGCTCCCAATCGTATTCCTACAGCTATACGTAAACTTTCGTTATCTAGTAATGTACCAAGGTTACTTGATGGTAAAGCATGTAGCCAGTAACTGGATTCCTTTGTCGAAACACCTAGAAAGCGGGCGCGGTCTCTGTCACAGTGAAAATTGTTCAGTAAGCATTTCTGCACATTCTGAACCAACGGGATGTCCCACCGTTTTTGTGAGTTAGGTTCCAGTGGAATATCCTCGCCGGGACAGAGACGTAACCATGCTTCTCTTGCCTCGGTAGCAAAGGTCAAGTCCAAATCATTCTTAAGAATTTTACGTGACAAATCATGAACACTGTGTACGGAGGCAAGGAAAGCCGGAAGCGCAATATTTGAAACCTCTCTTATACCGATACCTCCAAATCTAACAGGTAAAGTAGCTTGAGTCCAGCTAGATGAGACAAAAGATAAATTTATAATTTTTTCCAAAGCTATTTATATTTTACTATTTATATTCATATATTATCACTATTCAGCTAAAGATATCCATGTTTTCTCAATTTGGGATTGGGCATAAATGTGTATCTTCACGCAATTCCCAATACAGGAGTAGACAGAGGTCTAGTCTAGACTATTAAGGCCCTTCGACCCACCTTCCACCAAAGATATTTTCGGGACAACGTGACAGGTGGTGAGCCCGTCGCCGTCTTTATGTCCAAGCCAACGATGAAATTCTTACATAAGTTTTTGAAAAACTCATTGGTACTGCCACCTGGGGATCGAACTCGGTTCTCTTGACTCGCAATTCCGACCACCCAACCACTCGGCTATCGTGACTTTTATCGTGACTTTTGGCAGAAATGTATGAATCTTTAATTATGTTAGATATTATTAGCTGAAGCAATATATTTAGAACCAATACATTGAAAGTATTATCGACAATATATAAAACTATTTTCTTTATCAGTTCTCAAATATTAAAAATTTTCTGATAAAATTTGGTATGTTTTCACTTAAAAATTAACTAAAGTATTCTTATCAAACAAACAAACAGTATTTTTCAATATTTATAAAGTAACAATGCCACCTCCGTTTTATTGTATCGGATCTTACCAGTATGGTCAACAAATAAACATACAAGATTAACTAGCGAGAGGATATATTGTGATAAATTGGGAAAATAAACTAGCAAACTTATGTTATTACAAGTCACTGAAAGAACGGCTTCAATAAAACTCATAAGATTTTATTAATTACTTGTTATAATAATAAGTTTAAATTTAAAATTGCAGATCAACAGGTAAGCTGCTTGACAAATGGTATATTATTACAAAAAATATTTAGTATTATCTTTATCCGTGGACATCGTCTAATAATTTGCAGCTACCAAGCAAAGTGAAATCAACATTTTCTCAATTTAACTCCTACGACATATACACCCGGGGGTTATGAAGACAGGTTAAATAGTTTCTCATAAAAAAAAATCATTTTATTATCATTTATTATCAATTAATATTTTTGATCATTATTTTTTGAATTTTTATTACTTAATTATTTTTTTGACCTATGAATAATAGTTCATCATTATTTTTATTTTGCAGTTTAAACAATTAAGTTGAATGGTAAATTGTTGAGATATACATAACAGCATAAAGAAAACAAAAAACTACCACTTATAATTGTGAATGTTGTATATTTTGACTTTTATTTACGTTATATTGTTTTTCAGCGAATAAATCCATAATAAAATTAATAACTCATCACAACACATAGACTAATTATGTGTGAAAACAACATTATTATGCATATTGTGTTATTTAAGCATATCAAGTTATATAACCATGCCAAGCCTTATTTATTATTAATATTATTGATGTTATTTTGTATATTACAGAGATACTGCTGTATTTTTTCATCTTTTTCAGAATACGCAACAGAAAAACAGAATGCAAGGAATTGCAAGCCGTGTGCACTTTTCACTACGCCTTGCCTTTTGACTAACGCAATTGGGGCACCATTGACTTTGTTCTCGGCAGCGACACGCCTGTAAACATCTAAATCACATCTTACATCCCGGCTAAAAGCACTCCCCAAGTGTACAATTTCATTCACCAGTTCTAAGCATTCCTGACTGAGCCATATTTCACACTTCGTTCTCTCTTCGTCCCTTTAAAATACATGTGCAATATATTAAATGACTAGTACAATTTTCATTTTTAAGTTTAATTTTTTACCATTTACTTATTATTGTGTGGATTACATATTGTATACATTGTTACATATAGTTGAGATTTTACATATTGCATTTAAAGATTCCTTAGCATGGATACTAACAAAATATTATAATAAGAATCGGTTCTAAACTTTTGATGGAGCTGGTCTCTATGCCGAATACAGCGAAGAATCCATGGTGTTTCCCAAGGCTTAGTTATTTTTGTGCTTCTTATGAATGATATTATTTGAATCAATATTATTTTAATAAAGCAAAAATGATTTAAAGAAGAAAAGTCGAAGAGTGCTGCATTTTTATAAATTTTAGTAGAATATTTTAATTTTGGGGATTTACAATTATTATAAGAAACTAGAAAAAGCACTAAATTATGGTCAGTAATAGTAAAGCTATCGACAGACAAAGGCATGCAAAGAACTTTAACCAAAGAACCAGCAAAGAACTTTTACATGATCCAAACAGTTGTTTAAGGTTGTATATATGACCAGGCAGTAGCCCCGGTTCGGCAGCATGGTTTAGGTATAGCTAGGCTATTTTTATTAGTGTTATTTGGTTTAATATGTAAGTTGACTTCTCCTAAAAGTTATAGTTCTCCTAAAAGAGTCCGTATGATGCAGTCAATCAAGTTTATAAAATTGTCAATACAATAGAAGAATGGTGATCTGTACGTTGCCAGATTAATAATAAAGCCCCCTATTATATATATATATATATATATATATATATATATATATATATATATATATATATATATATATATATATATATATATATATATATATATATATATATATATATATATATATATATATATATATATATATATATATATATATATATATATATATATTACTAATAAAGCCCAATATTTGTTCTAGCTCTTAAATTACATAATCTGTGTCGAATTTTATGAAATTTATTTAGGAAATTAACTATTTCATCATTTTAATTACAGATATTTTCGAGTAATAGCAAGAGCAATTGTCAATGTGTGGTGGGGGCTTGAGGCTACATATCCAGCATTCGGTCGAGATGAAAATATCAAAATCAAATGTAAATCTGCTCAAATGTGCCATTACGCCATTTATATTCTTGTATATGCTGCAAATGTTTATTAAAGAGATTCTAAGAGATCTAATTGACTGATTATTCTGAATTATATTTATATCCTCGGTTTATAGTTCATATGTGATTAAATTAAAGAGAAAATATGTTTTTAAAATTTCAACTTACACGGGCGGGATTCGAACCCGCGACCTCTGCCGATCCGTGGCAACACTCTTACCTCCGAGCCACCGTGTCTTGAAATTTTAAATCTGTATTCTCTCTTCTTTACCGTGCCTTGCCTTGTTTTGGCATCGGTGCCATCTGTTATCCGTTTTGTAAGTGACAATTTGACATTCTTGACTTTTCAGGTAGGAATTATCAATAAGATAACTAATTTTTATTAGGCAATTTTATTAATTTTTAAAGCATATTTATGCTGAACTTTTATATGATTAAATTAAAGAGAAAAATGTGTGTGCAATTACATGACTATGCCACAGTAGTCACATCGATCTCATTCGAAAAATGTATATATTGATAACCAATTTAATTTTTAAAAGTCACGATAGCCGAGTTGTTGGGTGGTCGGAATTTCGAGTCGAGAGACCCGAGTTCGATCCCCAGGTGGCAGTACCAATGAGCTTTTCAACAACTTATGTACGAATTTCATCGTTGGCTTGGACATAAAGACGGCGACGGGCTCACCACCTGTCACGTTGTCCCGGAAATATCTCCGGTGGAAGTTGGGTCAAAGGGACTTAATTGTCTAGACTAGACCTCTGTCTACCTCTGTATTGGGAATTGCGTAGAGGTATATTTTTTTAAATAAAACTATTATCGGATTTTATCGCGTTTTTAATTAATTTTTACAAACTATTTTTATTTCCCGCCAACATTGTTCAGGTGGTTTACTGGGCGCGACGGCCATTTGAGAAACTTTCTCACCCAATGGTTGTCAGTTCTACGAGCCGGTCGGCCGAGCTTTTACTAGAGAGTAACGACGGTTACTAAAACGAATTTTCTTGTTTCATAGAAGCATTATAACAACTGAATGCGCTGATGAATGCAATATGTTTCGTACACGTTCACGAACGAATAAATGTTACCCCAAAAATCGCCGTCGCCGCCTTTATGTCTAACCCAACGATGTAATTCGTACACAAGTTCTTTGAAAAAACTAATTGGTACGTGCTTGCCACCTAAGGATCGAACTCGGGTCTCTCGACCTGAAATTCCGACCACCCAGACACTCGGCTATCGTAACTTATTTTAAATGTGTAGTATTCGCGTTAATATAAGAAATCATTAGGTTTTTTTTTTAATTTCAGTAAACTTTGTTATTTAAGCTCTTTTTTAATGCAGAGGATTCCTCCAATATTAATTATTGTATAAATTATTGACTAAGTTACATATATGGAATGTTATTATTGAAGCACATGGAATGATTTTTGAAAACATAAGATAAATTAAGAATTACGCCTTTGGTTCTTAGGTGGTAGGCTCGTAATAACGAGTTTTTAAATACTTACGATTTATGTCATGATGCATAACAGAACGGTTAACCTATCACCCAAACATCATTTGGACGAATCCTCCTCCTGCGGATTGAAGTCCAGTATTCCGATTCATCCCAACCGCTCCTCTATCATACCTCAAGTTACTGAATGAACGATTTTGACTAAACATTTATACCAATACCTAGCATTCATGTCAATACCTATTAATACCTGACAGTGGTTTTCTAAATGTGAAGTCCTGGGTGATGTTTGATTGTTACTGGGTTCAGAAAGCGAGCTTTTCAAGTTCGACTGAAAAAGTGGAATTTTCAAAAAAGTTAATGACCTCTTAGCCGAGTTGGTAGAGGGTTGCGGGTTCGAAGCCCGCTATAGAAACACCTTTGTGAAATACGAATGGTTGTTCTTAGGTCAAGGATGTTTATATTTATTTATTTTGTAAAATGTCAAGAAGCCTTATCATTGCGACAACTGACGGGTGGTCTGGTTTGGGGCAGCCCATCCTTAATGTCGCAACTGACGGTACCATATAATAAAATAGATACTTTATAAATAAGTAAATATTGATATACATATAAACATTCATGACTCGAGTACCAACATTCATATTCGTCGACACAAATGTTTGCCCCTGGCGGAATTCCAACCTTCAACTTCAAAGGCAGTCAGTCTTCTACTAACTCGGCTATTGAAAGGTCAGTCGTGAGTTATTGTTACTCTGAATTCAACATTATAGAATTTACTTACTATGTTTTGAAGAAAAAGGATAGCCAAAAATATAGCCACCTTTGCTGAACCCTCCATTTCATCTTCAACCTGAGCAGATCCATTAGCTGTATAAAAGTATTATTTATATATAAATGATACTTTTACGATAAAGGTATCCGTGTGGTTGGGTGGTCGGAATTTCGAGTCAAGAGACCCGAGTTTGATCCCCAGGGGGCAGGCTCGTACCAATGGGTTTTTGAAAAAAAGTTATGTACGAATTACATCGTTGGATTAGACATAAAGACGACGACGGGCTCACCACCTGTCACGTTATACCAAAAATATCTTTGGTGGAAGGTGGGTCGAAGGGACTTAACTGTCTAGACCCCTGTATTGGGAATAGCGTGAAGGTATCCATTTATTTATTTATTTACAAATTTTATTATTCAGTATCTTAAAAGATAGAAGTCACGATAGTCGAGTGGTTGGGTGGTCGGAATTTCGAGTCTAGAGACCCGAGTTCGATCCTCAAGTGGCCGTACCAATGGGTTTTCATAAAAACCTATGTACAAATTATATCGTTGGCTTGGACATAAAGATGGCGACGGGCTCACCACCTGTTACGTTGTTCTGAAAATATCTTCGGTGGAAGGTGGTCGAAGGGACTTAAATGTCTAGACTAGACCTCTGTCTACCCCTGTATTGGGAATTGCGTGAAGATATTTTTTATATATTATTTTCAGTATTTTAAAAATGTAAGTTATTAAATTATATTTTAAAAAATAAATATACTCACATCCACCTGGCTGTCGTTCCCCCATCTGGCCATGCAACTCCAGAAAGGCTACTGCAGCGTCTAGTTCCATTATAGTTACCTTGATTTTTTTTTATAGAAAAAGGGAGGCAAACGAGCAGGTGGCTCACGTGATGGTAAATGATTACCGCCGCCCATGAACACCCGCAATACCAGAGGCTTAAGCTTAATCTCGGGCTGTGTAGCGGTGCAATCGGTGAATAAGGAAAGTTTTTTACAAGTACTATTACCACGGCACCCGTCGCTCCGAAGAACTCGGTCGAAGTTCTGAAGGTTGAGTTTACTCCCTGAAGTTCCTAGACTTTGAGACTTTGGGCGACCACACCCCGGGATAACGTCTGTTTGCCAATTGACACGCCTGTCGTTGCAATTGTAACTGGCCAACAGCGTTCCAAGCGCGTCGGACACCCTATCCCTTTTCTTAGAAAAGGGCACCGGTGTTCGGCCCTGCGGTGTACTTGTACACTTCGGGGCATTAAGTCTCGTTTCGCAGGGACATCTTTCCTTAAGTCAACGACCCCCCAAACCGCTCGCTGGGTTCTGTGCTGGGCCTCCGAAAGGTTTCACCCGGCTAAGTGGCCCGCGCTGAGGGGCGGGGGGGTGTGGTCAAGCGACACAGGAACCGATATCGTTCGCACGCCTACCGAGATACGCACACGCACACACACATTACACATTAGGTACTCATTACACACATTAGTGTACAAGAATGTCGGACGAGGGGGACTCACCCCCTCCCGCCGACCACCCGACAAGCGGCGGACAACGTTCGAAAGGACACTAATGAAGAGGGACCTGTTTGATCCCGAAAAGTCGGTGATAATACCCCGGGCAGCACCAACATCAAAACCGGGATACCACGGCCGCTACCGCGTACACGCGCAACGCCCCCGACCCCCGCGTCTACTGACCGGCGATCTGAGTATCGTCAGGTGGAAGACACGGAGGTCCTGCACGGGTGACTAGCCGCAAGACGTCGCACGCCGCCGGAAATCGACGCTCCAAAAGAGAAAAGGACAAAAACTCCAGTACGACACGCAGAACCGCCGCAATCACCATCCTCATCCTCCTCGTCGGAGTATTCCCCAGCCAATGAAACGCCAGTTGAAGAGGAGGAGGGACCAGCACTTTACCCGGGAGGATGGGACTCCACCGAGTACGCCGGGCTTACGCCTTTGGAAAGCGAGGCCGGAAATACGGTTGCTGTACCCGGCGCTAGTTATGTAACACAACTCAGCACGGGACCGGCAACCAGTATAAATACCGGTAATACGGACCTCGCAACCATCGAGACGACTCATGATGCCCCCCCACCCCCTCCTGCAAAGCTCCGTAGCGGGGTCAGCGTGCAGAGGGGGGTCGCCTCGACCATACTGATAGAGCCTAAGAGGAGCATGGCTCAAAGTCGCTCTACCCCGTCTCCCTCCGAAATGGAGGTAGAGATTAAGGTAGGGAAAAAAATTATGTCGCGCCGGGCACCGCACCCGCGCTCTCCAAGGAAATGGGAACTGTGGGAGTCTCAGTTCCCATTTCCTTGGAGAGCTTCGGGGAAACCGGGTCCTAATTCAGCTCGGCGAGCGGCTCGGCGAGCGGCCGCGAGTTGTGCAACCCAACCTGACCGCACACCCGGCAACTATACAAACGAAGAAATGTCTCCCCCAACCCCATCTCCACCCGGAGACCCGGAGAGTCCTCCGGGTTGGTCTCGGCGGGCAGTCCACGCAAACCCACCTTTGCCGGCTGTTCTGTCGACGGCGCATAGCAATACCACGCTAGCGTAGCATCTTACTGCACATCGGACTGCACTACATCGGACTGCACTAAGTCAAGAGACAGTCCGCCTAAGTGCGCCAATTGTGCAAAGGCGCACACAGCGAACGATAGGCGTTGCCCGGTACTGCAGCGCATCGCCAGGAAGAGGGGTATCAGAATACCCCCTCTGGTACCCACCCGAGGCTCAACGACGCAACCGCCTAATATATATTTGTCGGCCACTTCTACGTCGTCCGCTGTCGTTATCGGCACGCCGTATCCGATATTCGCTAGTCCACTTCGGTAGGTGTCCCAGTCTGTTCTCTTCTTTGTTCCTCTGGGCGCTATGGAGTACACTCTTTGCGATATGGTGAAGTAAACAGGTAGGTGCTGCGTATCCAGGAGCTCGTGTATCCCGTACAGCCTCCTGAGCTCCTCGTCGGAAATATGGTCCATTTTAATATGGAAGAGGCATCCGGGTCTACCTCTGTTTGGCGGGATGGACATCACGAAGATCACAGTGAAGCCTAGCTCCTTCAGGGCCTCCTCGATGTCCTCCGGGTTGGTCTCGGCGGGCAGTCCACGCAAACCCACCTTTGCCGGCTGTTCTGTCGATGGCGCATAGCAATACCACGCTAGCGTAGCATCGACCTTGCTACGCTCAACGAGGTACAGCTGTACGGGATACACGAGCTCTTCTACATGCCAGGCATAATTATAGAAGCCTGGCAGGGCAGGGAGGGACCAGCCCAATGTCACAGGTGCCAGGGGTACGGACACTCCTCGTACAAATGTTACAGGCCCTTTAAGTGCGTTCGATGTGCGGGGGATTACCCGGCGGCGGACTGCACTAAGTCAAGAGACAGTCCGCCTAACAAGAGACAGTATGCCCGGTACTGCAGCGCATCGCCAGGAAGAGGGGTATCAGAATACCCCCTCTGGTACCCACCCGAGGCTCAACGACGCAACCGCCTAATATATATTTGTCGGCCGCTTCTACGTCGTCCGCTGTCGTTATCGGCACGCCGTATCCGATATTCGCTAGTCCACTTCGGTAGGTGTCCCAGTCTGTTCTCTTCTTTGTTCCTCTGGGCACTATGGAGTACACTCTTTGCGATATGGTGAAGTAAACAGGTAGGTGCTGCGTATCCAGGAGCTCGTGTATCCCGTACAGCCTCCTGAGCTCCTCGTCG
The DNA here is from genome assembly GCA_029286605.1 of Sericinus montela. NCBI lineage: Eukaryota > Metazoa > Arthropoda > Insecta > Lepidoptera > Papilionidae > Sericinus > Sericinus montela. The sequence goes on from JAGSMR010000104.1 coordinate 210,767, forward strand.
GAAATATGGTCCATTTTAATATGGAAGAGGCATCCGGGTCTACCTCTGTTTGGCGGGATGGACCTCACGAAGATCACAGTGAAGCCTAGCTCCTTCAGGGCCTCCTCGATGTCCTCCGGGTTGGTCTCGGCGGGCAGTCCACGCAAACCCACCTTTTCCGGCTGTTCTGTCGATGGCGCATAGCAATACCACGCTAGCGTAGCATCGACCTTGCTACGCTCAACGAGGTACAGCTGTACGGGATACACGAGCTCTTCTACATGCCAGGCATAATTATAGAAGCCTGGCAGGGCAGGGAGGGACCAGCCCAATGTCACAGGTGCCAGGGGTACGGACACTCCTCGTACAATTGTTACAGGCCCTTTAAGTGCGTTCGATGTGCGGGGGATTACCCGGCGGCGGACTGCACTAAGTCAAGAGACAGTCCGCCTAACAAGAGACAGTATGCCCGGTACTGCAGCGCATCGCCAGGAAGAGGGGTATCAGAAAACCCCCTCCGGTACCCACCCGAGGCTCAACGGCGCAACCGCCTAAGGCCAAAAGCCAGGAAAGGCTTAAATCTCAAATACGCCAGGCAGCGCCACGGGTGCCTCAGCCGCAAGAGCGGTGAGTGGAGAGAGCACCCACACAAATAGCCGCCCCCCCCCCACGTTCGCCGCGGTGACAACTTTGGCACCTCCGGCAAACAATGTCACTGAGAGAGGTGTACAACCCTCTCAGAATAAGAAGAAGAGGAGGGGTGGGAAGAAAAATAAGGGGGCAGCCACGTCCGAGGCTGTAATATCCTCCACACCCCACCACCTCTCCATCGTTGCCACCGCTGAAGGGCCTAGGACCAAAAAACGGCCAGGAAACCTCAGCATGCGCAAGTGCAACAAGCACAGACCGCACACACCGTAAGGGGGAGAACCGAGGCCTCCCCCTCACAACACACGCCACCAACGACGATCGAAGAAGCATTTGCGCAATTGGTCACCGTCGTTATCAAGATCCTGGGAGACGTCGTCACGGCGATGACCACGGGAGCTGACCCCTTAACAGCGGTAGTTACCGCACTGGCCCGTCTGACTACGGCTAAAAATGGCTGAGCTGAAGGTTTTATACTGGAAGCCGGCGGTATTAAGAGCCACACCGCCGGCCTAAGAACGCTTGTCCAGCAGTACGATATCCAGGTGGTACTGCTGGGAGAAACAAAGGTTAGACCAACTCAGCCATTTAAACTTCCTAATTTCTTCGTGTATCGACGCGATGAGATATCTCCCGAAAGCATCGCTGTGTTAATAAGGAGAGATCTAATACACGAAGAATTAGAGCTGCAGCCGTATGTCTCTACAACGACGATAGGTGTACGCCTACGGATAGCCGGAGAGGAGCATAGGATATATGCAGCTTATCGCCCTCCCGGTTCCCCCCTAAGCCCCTCGGACATCCACTGCATCTTCGACGGGACTTCGCCTGCCATAATTGCCGGGGATCTCATTGCCAAGCACACGGCATGGGGGTCGAACACCATATCCCCCAATGGCAAGGCATTGTACGAGGATGCAGAGAAATGGGGATATGAAGTGTTAGGCACAGAATCGCCAACACATATCCCCACAAACCGGAAACACCGACCGGATGTTATAGATGTCGTACTGTTTCACGGTATCACTCACCCGGTCCAAACGGAGGTGCTGTACGACCTGGATACGCAGCACCTACCTGTTTACTTCACCATATCGCAGAGAGTGGACTCCGTAGCGCCCAGAGGAACAAAGAAGATAACAGACTGGGACACCTACCGAAGTGGACTAGCGAATATCGGATACGGCGCGCCGATAACGACAGCGGACGACGTAGAAGTGGCCGACAAATATATTAGAGATAAGATACATCAAGTGTATCTGTCGGCCACTAAGACGGTACCTGTAGCGCGCCGTAAGGATGAACTACCACTTCGGTTGAGAACATTACTTAGGGAAAAAAGAACAACCAGGAAACTCTGGGCGCGCACACGTTGCCCACTAATTAAAACCAAACTAAATCGGCTAACGGAGGAACTGTCGGAAAGGATTCAAGCTCACCGTAGACACACATGGGATAGTCGTATAGTAGAGAGCGCTGACTATCCCCCATCTTTACACCAACTTAACCGACTGCTTCTACGGAAACCACCTCCGATTTGCCCACTAGTGGAAGACGTGGGCAACCGGTATTACGGAGTCAAGGACCGGGCAGAGATTTTGGCACAACATCTCGAGGGGCAATTCAAGCCTTATACTGCTGCAGCTGTCGCCGCAGAATTCCACAAGCTAGTCGAGCAACGCGTACAGGAGTTTATTGAAGCTCCGGTGCCGCCACTAAGCGGGGATGATTTTATCTCCCCGCTGAAGTGAGAAAAGTGGCATTGCGCTTACCACTGCGCAAAGCGCCGGGGCACGACGCTATAACGACCGTCGCGTTAAGACAACTGCCGAGAAAAGGATTTGTTGCGCTATCCCGTCTTTACAACGGGATATTGCGCACACAACACTACCCCACGGAGTGGAAAAAGGGCAGAATAGTCGTACTGCCGAAACCCGGGAAAGACAGAACGTCTCCGGCAAGCTACCACCCTATAACATTGCTATCGTACGTAGCAAAGTTATTCGAGAAATTATTGCTACGGAGGCTCCGCCCGCTCGTAGAGCCACGCGTAGAACAACACGGCTTCCGTAGCGGTCATTCTACATCGACGCAACTGGCCCGTGTGTTACACTACTTAGCGGTCGAACAACATCGCGACCGCTGCTGTCTGGGGATCCGACTAGACATGGAAAAGGCCTTCGACAGAGTGTGGCATACGGGAATAATCTACAAACTGCTGCAAGAAGAAAAAATACCACCTGCCTACGTACGATTAGTAGAATCGTTCTTAGTAGGGCGTAGCTTCTACGTCACCGTCGAGCAAGCCGATTCGGCGGTACGCACTATAGAAGCAGGCGTCCCACAGGGCAGATGTCTTTCTCCTTGCCTGTACGCAATCTACACCAACGACATCCCCACTCTCGAGGGTCGCATCCGAGAGTGGGAAGACGATGTCATGCTCGCCCTCTACGCGGACGACAGCGCGTAATTTACGTCGTCCCATCGGGCAAACATCGCTGCCCAGAAGATGCAGCGATTGTTGGACCTACTACCTGAATGGTTGGATAAATGGGGGATGACTATTAATGTCGGAAAAACATCAGCCATAATCACCAATCGCCATGGGCGCGTACCACCACAACTCAAACTGAGAGGACAGAAGATCAAGTGGCAGAGCACCGTTACCTATCTTGGTTGCCGGATAGCCAAATCGCTACGCCTCACCGCGCAGGTGGACTACGCGATAAGCAGCGCGAGAGCAGCGAGGGTGGTTCTCTATCCGGTACTTTCGACAAAAAAGTTACCTATAAAAACCAAGATAGGTATATACAGGACCTACATCAGATCAAAATTAACTTACGCGGCACCTGCGTGGTACGCGTTCACTTCAACATATCAACGTCAGCGACTACAGGTCCAACAGAATATAGCACTACGTACTGTAGTTGGAGCGGGTCGCTTTGTACTCAATGATGTCATCGCCAAGGACCTCAAAGTGGAATCTCTGGAGGAATTCGTGGTCCGGGTGTCGCGCGGAATGTAGGTCGTACATTTCGCGCGACACCCGGACCACGCTGACAACGGGCCACACGAACACCTACATCGCCTGGCGATCATCCAGGACAGACTACCGCTACACGCTCGACCACCGGAGTGGCGACCCCTCCCGAGAGATATTCTCTCATTGCCACCCGGCCCGGGGGGGACCGGGGAAGTGCAATAACGTCTCAACATAAGACGTAAAGTACGTAACACGCCTACACAACGCCGCTGAAAGGCGGTACCCAAGACCGGGGGAGCAGCAGCCCCCTGAGAAGACGCCCGAGTCATGAGGCAATGCCTCGAAACTCGCAACCCATAAGGGGGGGCCTTTTACACCCCCCTGATATGGACGACCCAAACGTCAAACGTCCAGAGGCTTATCAGATGCGTTGCCTCCCTTAGAGTGTCCCCCTCCCCCAGAATTGGAGGAGGGGGGTGTGTGGGCCACCGGTTACCTGCACTCACCAGACGAAACGCAGAAGTTTGTTAGACTTCTACTTTACGCCGGTATTCTGTGAGGTCGTGGTACTTCCCTGGTCGATCCCCATTCATGCAACAACAAAAGCTGATGCATCTACCACTCTAAAAATCATGGTTATTATTATTTTCATGAATAGCGGGCAGACATCGCTGCGAGGAGGATGCAGCGATTGCTGGACCTATTGTCAGAATGGCTAGATAGATGGCGGATGACAGTCAATGTCTCCAAGACTACTGCCATCATCACCAACCGCCGAGGGCGCACACCACCTCACTTCAGCTCCGAGTTCTGGATGGAGAGTGGAGTACAAAACTCACATACCCAGGATGCCAGATAGATTGTTCGCTGCGCATGGTTCCCCATGTGGACTATTCGGTCCAACGAGCCATTGCTGCGCGAGCGGTCCTCTACCCAGTTTTGGCATCCTAGCTGCCGATCAAGACGAAGGTCGGCATCTACAAAACCTACATCCAGCCGCGACTTACCTACGCTGCACCAGCGTAGTACGCACTTGCCTCCAAGAACCAGCGTAGCAGACTACAGGTCCAGCAACATAAGACACTCCGGGTCATCGTTTGGTCCTGTCGCTACGTTTGAAACGACGTCATAGCCAGAGATCTAGGCATGGTGAGCATTGAAGAATTCGTGGTCCGATTGGCACGGAAAATGTTCGATCGCGCCGACAACGGGCCACATGAGTATCTCCATGACCTAGCATCCATCGAGAACCTGCTTCCACTCCACGCACGACCACCTGAGTGGCGACCGTCTCAACGTGATATCATTAGTTAGTTCATATTGTAAAAAACCAACACTTGACGAGATAACCATCTCAAAAAATCACCACAACAAATTAAGCAGACTGGTGACTGGAGGCAGAGTCTACGGTGATAGATGTCTGGCACTGCCATAATCAATTTGCTTGCCAAGCGTTGCGCTTGTGGCAAATCTTACTTGACGCCTTGTATTCGATTTTTAAAGGCCGTTAACTAATAAAGAACATTAAATAGCATCATCTGCTATTACTTCTGCAAATCAACTCCTAAAGGTACTGGCTGTAAACCAACACGCTTGACACCAATTGTATCGGATGCGGATTATAATAAAAAAAACTTTAATGATTGCAGTTAAAACTTTAATACAGTTCGTTGAAGCGTTATACTCGTACCTGGACCTACTGTTTAAAGATCCCAAAAGTCTTTTAGCTTTTAGAGCTTTTCATATTGTTGTAAGAAGCTTAACTGCAGAAACTCCGTAATAAAATGTTTTATTACTTTTTATTACACATTTTACTTTTAAGGCATGGGATTAAGAATTCTTTGTGATAAGTTCAAATTTCACTTCATATAATATTCTGGTTAGAAAGCAATAAAGGAAAAAACGGAAGTGCAACGGAATGCAGAGTTGGCACGTGGAATTTTAGAGGAGGCATGAGAGATAAGACGAATGATTTGATCGAAATAATGAAAGAAAGAGAACTAGATGTCGTGTGTTTGTCGGAGACCAAACGAAAGGGCAGTAGTACTGAAGAGCTCCCTGGCGGGGCGTTAGCGTACCGGTCCGGAGTACCGGAGAGCGAGAGCGCCTGCCAGGGAGTGGGGAAGCTGCTGTCGTCTCGATTGGTCGATGTTATGACTGAATATAAGGCTGTGAACTCAAGACTTGTGGTAGAGCCACGCATCAGCTTTTGTTGTTGCATGAATGGGCCGGCTTGACCGGAGAAGTACCACGACCACACAGAATACCGGCGTAAAGTAGAAGTCTAACAAATTTCTGCGTTTCGTCTGGTGAGTGCAAGTAACCGGTGGCCCGCACCCCTGCCCTCCCCCAATTTGGGGGGGGGGAGGTCACTTTAAGTGAGGCAACGCATCTGCTATGCCTCTGAGCGTGAGCGGATTTCTTCTGCTTTCGCAGGTATCGGGCCTCGAGGCAAGCCTCATTGCCCGGGCGTCTTCTCTGGGGGCTGCTGCTCCCCCGATCCACGGTACCGCTTTCTGCGGTATATATGTCGAGATGTTGCGTATTTTACGCCATGCGTCGGGTCTTTCCTTCTTCCCCGTCCTCCCCCTCAACGAGGTCGGGTGGTGGCTGCAACAATTCCCTAGGGAGAGGTCGCCGCTCTGGTGGTCGAGCGTGCTGCGGCAGGAGGTCCGATAAGGACGCCAGGTCGCGCAGGTGTTCATGTGGCCCATTATCAGCGCGGTCATACATTTTCCGCGCCAAGTGGACCACAAAGTCGTGGATAGATTCGATTTTAAGATCTCTGGCGATGACGTCATTCCGGACGTAACGACCAGCTCCCACAATCGTTCTTAGGGAAATGTTCTGCTGAACCTGCAATCTTTTCCGCTGTGCGGAGATGTGAACGCGTACCACGCTGGTGCAGCATATGTGATTCGCGAGCGGATGTAGGTCTTGTAGATCCCTACCTTGGTCTTCGTTGGCAGGTTGGATGCCAGAACCGGACGGAGGACCGCCCTCGCAGCTCTTGCGCGCTGCATGACGTATTCGACCTGAGGGTCATACGTAGAGAGCGGTCAATCTGGCATCCAAGGTAGGTTACTGTTTTCTTCCACTCTACATCCTGGCCTCGGGCTTGAGTGGTGGTGGTACACGTCCCTGTCTATTGACAATTATGGCGCATGTCTTGCCAACGTTCACGGCCATGCGCCATTTGTCTAACCATTCAGGCAGCAGGTTCAGCAGACATTGCATCCTCCTGGCTGCAATGTCTGCCCGACGGACGACGTAAAATACGCGCTGTCGTCTGCGTAGAGGGCGAGCATGACATCTTGTTCCCATTCTTGGACGCGACCTTCAAGTGTGGGGATGTCGTTGGTGTAAACTGCGTACAGGTGCGGAAAAAGACAGCTGCCTTGTGGCACTCCTGCCTCTATCCTTCGTGCTGCCGAGTCGATCCTCTCGACGCTAACACAGAAGCTCCGTCCTCCAGAAATGACGCCACTAGTCGTATGAGCGCTGGCGGCGTTGTGGTGTGCATATTAATTTGTAGATTAGACCCGTGTGCCACACCGGTCGAAGGCCTTCTCTATGTCGAGAAAGACCCCCAGACAGGAGCGGCCGAGATGGGTTTCGGCCGCTAGGTAGTGTAGCACTCGGGTCAGCTGCGCCGTGGTGGAGTGGCCGCTGCGGAATCGGTGCTCCTTTCGGAGCTCTGCATGTGGTCGCAGTCTCCGCAGCAGCAGCCTTTCAAAAGCTTTGCTACATACGACAGTAGCGTGATGGGACGGTAGCTTGCCGGGTGTCTTCTGTTTTCCCCGGCTTCGGCAGCACTATGATTTTCCCTTCCTTCCACTTGGAAGGGTAGTGTTGGGTAGCACCCCGTTGAACAAACGGGTCAGTGCTACGACCCCTTTCCTAGGCAGCTGTCTTATTGCAGTTGTGGTGATGCAATCGTTGCCCGGCGCTTTCCGTAGTGGTAGGCGCTGTGCCACTCTTCTTACTTCAGAAGGGGACATGAAGTCGTCCCCTCCTAATGGTGGCGCCGGGCTCGTCAGGAACTCCTGTACACAATGCTCAACCTCCCTGTGGAAGTCTGCGACGACAGCAGCAGCAGTATTGGGTTTGAACTGCCCCTCTAAATGTTCTGCCAGGATCTCGGCCCGGTCTCGTGCTCCGTAGTGCCGTTTTCCTGTGCTGTCCACTAGTGGGCAAATGGGCTGTGGTGTGCGCGAAAGCTGTCGGGTGAGCTGATATAGCGAGGCTGGATGTTCCGAGGCCTCCTCGATGCGAGCGTTCCATGACTCGCCTCGGAAGGCCTTTATCCCTTCCGACAGCTTTTCGGTAATAGAGTTGAGTTTTGCCTTTACTTTGGGACATCTGGTTCTAGCCCAAAGCTTCCTAGTGGATCGTTTCTCCTCTAGGAGAGTTTTGAGCCTCCGTGGGAGTACCTCCCACGGTGCGTGTCAGGTATTGTCCTGGTGGCCGCTAGATACTCTTGATGTATCTTTTCACAGATATATTTAGCGGCCACTTCTACCTCTTCTCCAGATGTTATATTCGCACCGTAGGTAAGGTTCGCCAGCGCTCTTCTGTATCGCTCCCAGTTGGTCTTCGTTCAGGCCCCGGGGCACTACGGAGTCGGCGCTGGTCGACATGGTAATGAGAATTGGTAGGTGCTGCGTGTCCAGGTCATACAGCACCTCCACTTGGACCGGACATGTGATGCCTTGGCAGAGAACTATATCCAGGACATCCGGCCGATGTGTTGTTGTCGTGGGGATATGTGTGGGAGCTCCTGGTCCCAGCACTTCATATCCCCTTCTTCGGCGTCTTCAAACAGTCTCCTGCCGGCGGGGTTCATGATGCGCGAACCCCATGCCAGGTGCTTGGCGTTAAAATCTCCTGCCATAATGACAGGAGAACTGTTGTCCATGACGGCTCGGATGTCCGAGGGGCAGAGAGGAGGGCCGGGTGGGCTACCCCTGCGTAGATCCTTAGCTCCACACCGGCCGTCTTCAGGAGTATCCCAATGCTCCTGGTTGAGATAAATGGCAGCAGCTCAATTCCTCATGCACTAGGTCTCTCCTAACCAAAATGGCCGTGCCTCTGTAGGCCTTTCCTTCGGGAGAGACCTCGTCGCGACGATACACGAAGAAATTGGGGATCTTGAAATGGCGTCCGGGTCTGAGTTTAGTCTCCCCAGCAACACGACCTGGATTCCGTGCTGCTGCACCATAGTGCGGAGACTGGCGGTTTGTTGTTGGATGCCGCCTGGGTTCCAGTACATTACCCGGAGCTCAGCCATTTCTTGCCATTGTCAGGTGGGTCAGGGCTGTCAAAATAGCCGTGAGTGGGTCAGCTCCGTGGTCATCGCCGCTAGGACGTCGCCTAGGATTTTCATGACGACTGTGACCAATTGTGCTAGTGCAGCCTCGATCGTAGTCGGCACGGGTGTTATTTGAGGGGAGGCCTCGGTTCTCCCCTTGAGGCTTGTGCTCGGAGCTGGGTGTTGCACTCGCACATGCTGAGTTACATTTCCTTGTGTGTTGGCAACTGCTTGCCCTGGCTGGATGGTGGCAATGGGAGGGGGTATGGGTGTGGAGGTCACCCTGGCCTCGGACTTGGCCGTCTTCTTTGTCTTCTTCTTCCCCCTCCTCTTCCTCTTAGTGGTGAAGGGACCTCCCCTCTCCGTGGCCTCGTTAGCTGGCGGTTGCAGAGTTGTGACCGCTGCTAACTTTCCAGGTTTAGTGGCTGGTGCCACTTCTGTTGCCACCTCCAGGCGCCGCGGCTGTCGCGGCTGTGGCATGGGTCTCGCATCGGGTGCGCCCTCTGCGACTGGTGGTGCACCTCTGTGCGTATTTTGCCGCGGCGCATGCGCTGGCGGGGGGGGATGGGAGGGGGCATTCTAATCCCCCTCTTGCGAGCGATGCGCTGTATAACAGCGCATCTTCTGTCGTTTGCCGAGTGCGCCTTACCGCAGTTGGCGCACTTCGCGGCCCATCCCTTGGTTTGGGGCAATCTGATGCGACGTGATCCCCGGCGCATCTAACACATTTAATCGGGCGGAAGCAGTTTGCCGAGGAGTGTCCGAACCCCTGGCAACGGTGGCACTGAGCCGGGCCTTCCCTGCCTTGCCATGCCTCGATCGTTACTCCGGGCATGTAGAGGAGCTCGTGTACGTTATACAGCCTCTTGAGCTCCTCTTGGCTAAGGTGGTGTAATTTGACATGGAAAAGGCAACCCGGTCTCCCTTTCTTCGGGGGGATTGCCCTTACAAATGTAACGGGAAAGCCCAACGCCTTAAGGGCCTCCTCGATGTCTTCTGGGTGTGTGTCTGCTGGTAGCCCACGCAGTCCCACCTTAGTGGGCAATTCCGCGGTCGGTGCATAGCAGTACCATGCGAGCGCTGCGTCCTCCTTGCTGCGCTCCGTTAGGTACCTCTGCACCTTCCGGTATTCATCAGCCGAATGCGGGCGGAATCTTACCCCTTTCCCGAAGGGGCGCGCATTCGGCGCGTGCCCTAAAATGTTGTGCAGGGCACGGAAGTGTTTTGCCCACTCTGGTAGGCATTCTACTATAATAGGAGGATATTTGCTATCCTCCTTTTCCTTGGCCACCACCTTCCTAGGTGATGGCACAGGTGGGCTGCGCGGGCGTTTGGGTGCCGCTGCCATCGTGGCATACGTCGATGCGGACGACGTTCCTGGGCGCGTTGGCCCCCCCCACGTTTGGGCATCGTAGGCGGCAGCTTTGTCGACCGGTGTTCCTACCGGCGACATTGGTTTTTGCCCTGCCTTTGTCTCAACCTCCATTTCGGAGGGAGATGGGGTAGAGCGGCTTTGAGCCATGCCCCTCTTTGGCTCGATTAGTATGGCCGAGGCGACCCCCCTCTGTACGCTGACCCCACTACGGAGGTTTGCAAGAGGGGGTGGGGGGGCATCATAAGTCGTCTCGACTTTTGCGAGGTCCGTTCCTTCCGTATTTATACTGGTTGCCGGGCCCGTGCTGAGTTGTGTTACACAACTAGCGTCAGGTACAGCAACCGTATTTCCGGCCTCGCTTTCCAAATTTGAGATTCCGGCGTACTCGGTAGAATCCCATCCTCCGGGTAAAGTGCTGGTCCCCTTCCTCTTCAACTTGCGTTTCAGTGGCTGGGGAATACTCCGACGAGGAGGATGAGGATGGCGATCGCGGCGGGTCTTCATGCCGTACAGGTGTTTTAGTTCTTTTCTCCGCGGGAGCGTCGATTTCCGGCGGCGTGCGACGTCTTGCGGCTAGTCGCCCTTGTAGGACCTCCGTGTCTTCCACCTGACGATACTCAGATCGCCGGTCAGTAGACGCGGGGTCGAAACGATACGCGTGTGCGCGGCAGTGGCCGTGGTATCCCGGTCTTGCTGTCCCGGGGAGGTAAGATCACCGATTTCTCGGGATTGAATAGGTCTCGCTTCACTAGTGTCCTTTCGAACGTCGTTGTCCGCCGCTTGTCGGGTGGTTCCCTAGGCCGGCGGGAGGGGTGGGTCCCCTCATCCGACATTCTTATACACTGAGTGTAGTGTGTACCTAATGTATGTGTGTATGTGCTTATTTCGTAGACGTGCGAACGATACGGTTCCTATGTCGCTTGACCACTCCCCGCCCCTCAGCGCGGGCCACTTAGCCGGGTGAAACCTTTCGGAGGCCCAGCACAGCGCCCAGCGAGCGGTTTGGGGTTTGTTAACTTAAAGAGATGTCCCCGCGAAATGAGACTTAATACCCCGAAGTGTACAAGTACACCGCAGGGCCGAACACCGGTGCCCTTTTCTAAGAAAGGGATAGGGTGTCCGACGCGCTTGGAACGCTGTTGGCCAGTTACAATTGTTACGGCAAGGGCGTGTCAATTGGCAAACAGACGTTATCCGGGGGTGTGGTCGCCCAAAGTCTCAAAGTCTAAGAACTTCAGGGAGTAAACTCAACCTTTAGAACTTCGACCGAGTTCTTCGGGCGACAGGTGCCGTGGTAATAGTACTAGTTAAAAACTTTCCTTATTCACCAATTGCACCGCTACACAAGCCCGAGATGATGATGCGCATGTTCATGGGCGGCGGTAATCACTTACCATCACGTGAGCCACCTGCTCTTTGCCTCCCTTTTCTATAAAAAAAAAACTTCTCTGGGTTCGCTTTAAATTGGGACTGACGAAGTTATTCCTTTTGGCTGTTTATGCGCCGGTAGCATCGTCGTCCAGGGCTGAGCTGGAGGAGTTTTAGGAGAATGTAAGAAAAGTTCTAGATTTGATTAGAGGAAACGAAAGAATTGTTGTATGTGGTGATTTAAATGGATGGGTTGGTACCGCTCGGCCAGGGTACGAGTCGGTGCTTGGAATGTTTGATGATAAAAGGGTTACCGATGCTGGCAAGCTTATACTGGCTGTATGCAAGGAAAAGGGTATTCTTGTGACAAACTGATATATACGTGTGTAGTACGGTCATCCAACCAGTAATAAACGAGTGTTACAAGACAGCGGTTGTTTCATTGCATTCACAAACATATCATTGGCGACGAGGTAGGAGTACCCACGAGTAAAAAAAATGGCTTATCTGGGAAATCTGCCTATTTTTGACCATAAGTCAAGTAAATGGTCAATTTTCAAAAGCAGACTAACTCAGTTTGCGAAGATAAATCGCGTCGAAGAAGTGAACAAAAGTGGAATTCTTCTCACCCATCTTACGGATGAAACGTATCGCTTGGTACGAAGCGTACTTAGCGTACCCGCAAGACTTAGAATCTTTAAGTTACTCGAACCTCGTTAAATTACTCGACGGTCATTTCAAGCCAAAAAAATGCTCATTTGTAGATAAAGAAAAAATTTTTGGGGCTACCAGAAATCCAGGCGAATCATTGGGAGACTGGGCAGCGCGATTGAGAGGTCTCGCAAGCAATTGTGACTTCGGCACTGCCTTGGAAACGAATTTAAGAGATCGTTTCGTCCTCGGCCTGGGCCCTGGCCCGGAACAATATAAGTTGTTCGAACAAGACCCGTCCACATTGACACTGTCAGTAGCTATGGAGCGTATGCCAGGCAGGCGAAGGTTATGTTGTGCACCAGCGAACATGCTCCAATGAAGGAGGAACCGGTATACCGAGCAAAATTTCAAGGTCAAGGAGACAGCGGCGCGGTTATACGGCGTCCTAATGCTGGCAGGACATCAGCAGGTCGCGACCAACCGGGAGATTTTTCTCGTTGTTCGGTCTATGGCTTGAAGAACCACCAAAGTGATAAGTGCCGTTATAAAAGTTACAAATGTCAAAAGTGCGGTGAAAAAGGTCATTTAAAGAAAGTGTGCTATAGTGTCAATAGATCGCGGATGTACCATATCGAGTCGGTAAGCGAACCAGAGCAGGTCAAGGACACGTCTTGTGAGGAGTGCCACAATTTTAATTTGAGGTATGTGACTGATAAGAACATGTCAATTGATGTAATAATAGGTAATCAGTGTATGACAATGGAGCTTGATTCAGGATCCAGTAAAAGTGTGATTTCTTATAATACATATAAGGAAAAATTCTTAAAATATCCATTACGTAGTAGTTCTGTAAAAATGTGCTTATATAACGGACACAAGATTGATCCATTAGGTTATATTACTGTAGAAACTAGTTACAATAACAGTACAAAATTGATTAAATATTTTGTTGTCAAAAATGGGGGACCTCCCCGCGCCCTGGCCTCCCTCCACCGCGCCATGGCAACGAGTGCACATTGATTACATGACTGTAGGGCAGAGGGTATGTCTGGTAATCGTCGACTCCTACAGTAAATGGATAGAATGTCTATACATGCATAACAGAACCTCATCTAATGCTTTAATAACAACACTAAAAGGCGTTTGACTGGTACGCCAGACTCGGACCTCGATGACACTGAGGTCATCAGTATGAAAGAGATTGAATGTGCGATTCGAAGATTGAAATGTGGTAAAGCTGCGGGATTAGACAGAGTTACTGCTGAAATGGTCAAGTATGGTGGGCCACGCGTCTGGGACAGCTTTCATCTGCTGTGCAATTTGTGCTGGCGAACGGGCGCTGTTCCGGATGATTGGCGATCCGCGGTCATTGTGCCTTTATATAAAGGTAAAGGTTCACATTATGACTGCGGGTGCTATCGGGCGATCAGCTTGACCAGTTTAGCAAGTAAAGTTTACTCGAAGATTTTGACACGTAGGATGCAAGAGAAATTGGAAATATTTCTATGGGAGGCACAATGCGGATTTAGACCTGAAGAGGATGCACGGATCAAATGTTTTCTCTCTGCATGATCACGGAGAAGCTTCTGGCTGCCAACCAGAAGATTTTCTGTGCTTTTGTGGATCTTGAGAAAGCATTTGATAAGGTTGTAAGGAAGAAAATGTGGGAACTGTTGCCGGGGTATGGTGTGGATGGTCGATTGCTAAGGGCTGTGCAGTCACTTTACTGTGACTGTTAGGCTTGTGTGCGGGTAGGGCATGACCTGTCACCCATGTTTAGTGTCCAAACGGGCGTAAAACAGGGTTGTGTCATGTCTTCCTGGCTGTTCATACTGTATCTCGACAGCTGTTTACAGAAGCTGAAAGATAGCTCTTTGGGTGTGAAATTGGGTGACATAAAAGTAAATTGTCTGCTGTATGCTGATGATGCAGTGCTTGTTGCACCATCAGAGGCAAAAATGCAGGCATGAGTCACCTGTATGAAATAAGAATGTGAAATTAATGGTCCGTTTGAATGCTAATAAAACTAAGGTTCTGGTATTTGAAAGGGACGAAGAAAGAATGAAGTGTGAAATATGAGTAAATCAGGAATGTCTAGAACAGGTGAATGAAATTGTATACTTGGGGAGTGCGTTTAGCCGGGATGGAAGATGTGACTTAGATGTGGACAAGCGTGTCGCTGCCGGGAACACAGTCAATGGTGCCCTGACTGCGTTAATCAAAAGGCAAGGCGTAGTGAAAAGTGCACGCCTTGCAATACATAACGCAGTGTTGGTACCGACTTTGTTATATGGCAGCGAAACCTGGGTATGCCAGAAGAAGCATTAAAGGAGGTTGAATGCAGTGGAGATGCGATCTCTTCGTAAAATGTGCGGCCTTACCATGGCCGACCGAAAGCGAAACGAAGAGGTTCGCAATATGGCAGGTTTGAAAGATGACCGTGTCACAAAACTTGATAAGGGCGTGCTTCGATGGTTTGGGCACGTTAAGCGAATCAGTGAAGACCGAATGGTGAAGAAAATATATAGCGCGAAAGTTAACATTAAAAGGGGTCGAGGTAGACCGAGACTAACTTACGAAGACCATGTGAGCAAATTGCTCGAAGAGAGGAGGGTCAAGAGTACTCGGATACCTCGACGTGCATATATGAAGAAGATGATGAATCTGAAAGAAGCAAAAGAGGTATGTAGGGATCGTGACACTTGGCGATCTGTTCTCTCTGGCTACCCCGTCAGGGATTGATTTATTATTATTTATCTTTTATTTTCTTATTTAACAAATTTTCTTAAAAAATGTAAAGAAACTTTTTCCCCAAACTATTGTATAAACCGATGTCGGAAATCATCTTTTTTATTTTAAAGGACATCATTCTCGTAGGGTCTCTTGGAACACGTCACGATCTGGTTATGGTATCCCAAGAAAACTCCTCAAATTTTATAAGCATCTTAATTTAAAAGTATTAAGCACAATAATATAAAAGGTGAATAAGATAAAAGGTGAATTGGACTTTTAAAGTTTTCACTGACTGGTTAGTGGGTTTTCGGATGTCACTCTCAATCATTATAATTATTATCAACATCATAAAGACAACCGGATTCGCCTTCTTTGAGATATTTGGCTGATATTATAGATATTGGCCCTACGTTAGTATCATCGGATTATAACGTAGTCCTACTTAAGTTTTTGTAAAAATAATAAACAAAATAAATATCTTCACGCAATTCCCAATACAGGGGTAGACGGGTCTAATCTAGACAATTAAGTCCCTTTGACCCACGTTCCACCGAAGATATTTTCGGGACAACGTGACAGGTGGTGAGCCTGTCGCTGTCTTTATGTCCAAGCCAACGATATAATTCTTACATAAGTTTTTGAAAAACCCATTGGTACGAGCCTACCACCTGAAGATCGAACTCTGGTCTCTTGACTTGAAATTCCGACCACCCAACCACTCAGCTATCGTGACTTTACCTTCACTTGTTTTTTAAGTTTTTGTAACATAAAAATTCAAAATAACTATTAAAAATTACCCACGCCAAACAGAACACAAAAAAGGAAAAAATAACATTCTCAGCTAAGCTTTTTACTTATTAAAAGACCTGAAATATTCTAATAAGCAACACCTGATATGTTTGAAGACTGTGCTAAGATGGAAACTCAATAATAGTGATATAACTTTATGGAGTTTCGTTGTAATAAAATTTTATTTCACGAGGTGTTTTCTTACTACGTTGGAATAGAAGTGTGTCAAAGGTAAAATGTTGCACTGTTAAAACAGCGGAAGCAAAGCGAACTGTACAGCTTTACTTCCTCTGTTGAACGGGCGCTTCTATAGAATATTTCATATGAATGATTAAGCTTAGCTAAAAAATTTACACATTTTGAAAATAGTGTTGTTAATAATAATTTAATAGCAAATACATAGGTAGATATTACATTAGGTTATTTCTATTGGATTGTTTGAGATATATATACAATAAATGAAGGATGGATTGTTTGAGATATATATACAATAAATGAAGGATGGATTGTTTGAGATATATATACAATAAATGAAGGATGGATTGTTTGAGATATATATACAATAAATGGAATCCTTCACCTTAAAACTTTTAACCGATAGATAGCGGGATTACTATCTAATAAAATATGAAACCAAAATTAGGGAGACCGATCACAAGTAGCGTCTAGGATTTTTTTTTTTTGATAACCGTGGAGGAAAATGCTTTACGCACGAACGTTTCCTGACCGGGAGGCCACCGAAACGAACAGTGTCGGACTCGGATCTCAGAAGGAGAAACATACCGACTATAAACCATCCACGGGATGCTGTTGGCCCGGAGGCCTTTACAGCGTCATCTGAGGAGACCTGCGAGAACGAAGGCCCGCAGGTAAAAAGAAGAAAAGAGACAACGTCGTGACGCACTCGAACCCTGTAACGAAACGAAGACCTTCGACATACGGGGGAGGGGGGCGTCTAGGATGCGAGGTGCCTGGTACTTTTATATCTACTCCGCTCACCAAGCATGACGCAATTCCCAATACAGGGGTAGACAGAGGTCGAGTCTAGACAATTAAGTCCCTTCGACCCACCTTTCACCGAAGATATTTTCGGGACCAAGCATGACGATTATGTTAAATACTACCAGGGGAGACCTTTGTCCAGCCGTTAACACAGTGTAACGTTACGTCGTTCCTCATATATCTAATATAATATAATGATGATGATAATATATCTTCATTTATTTATTTATTCTTTAAATAATCTTACAAAACAGTAGTTAGCTGGGAGTACAGAATAATTAAAACTAAAGATAATTTGTTAATGATAGCCGAGTTGTTTCGAGTCGAGAGACCCGAGTTCGATCCCCAGGTGGCAGTACCAATGAGTTTTACAAAAACTTATGTATGAATTTCATCGTTGGCTTGGACATAAAGACGGCGACGGGCTCACCACCTGTCACGTTGTCCTGAAAATATCGTCGGTGGAAGGAGGGTCAAAGGGACTTAATTGTCCAGACTTGACCTCTGTCTACCCCTGTATTGGGAATTACGTGAAGATATTTATTTATTATTTTATAAAGATAATTTGGAGGTCATAATAAATAAAAAAAAGTTACAAATTTAACACGAAACATCTGCAGATTGAAGGACCATCTAAGCCTATCTATATTTCTGAGTACCTCACCAGTAAAGTATGCCAAAATCAATGACTACATGTTTTGTTGGACTACCCACGGTAGAATAAATCTGCGAAAAAAAGAATCCTCTAATCAGAATCAACACCGAAGCCGATCTAGGGAAATTAAAGCAAATGTGACTATCTTTTACTAGTAGGCAATATGTTCTTAAAACATTCTTGGTGTCAACTTTTCAATTCATATATTATTTTAACTTAACTTTATGCAGAATAGTTAACAGCTTATTGATATTTTCTTAGAAATTAGTTCTTATTTTTCTAAAATTTGTTATACTCATACTCCCAAAGTACACTTCACATATGCATCATGCACTCATGTACATCCTTCATACAAAACTAAACGTCTGAACACACTAACCACGTACTTAACCAAAACATTTAGCTCAAAAAATTCATATTGTTTTAGATTTATTTACTAGGAATTCAAATATTTATAGTAAATTACTGATAATAATTCTTTATTACTCTGCGCTTTGTTTATCATTTAAACCAAATAATGAATAAATCTAACAATAGTGGATATTGACGAAATCTACAATAATAAGTGTTGCACCTTCTTAGATGATCCATCTAAATGCTCACAATTAATTAATTCTGATAAAAAATGTAACGCCATTGACAAACTTATAATACTCACATTGAACTTCAGAAGTATTAACCGAAATTACGATTTACTCCTCGCATTTCTTTCAATTTTTGATGTTCAGGTTGATGTTATAGTATTGACTGAGTGGTGGACTAATAAGAATTTTGTTCCACCCTTAATGACTAATTACTATATGTACCAATCTAACAATTTTCTAAATCAAAATGATGGCATTGTCGCATACATTCACAATACACTCAATATCTCCTCTACTGAACCATCTATGCAAGAAGGAAATTGCTTAGTTCTTGATATCAAAGCACAATATATAATTGTTTGCTCTTATAGACCTCCATGCTATAGAAATCCAAGCAATTATCTACTTTTTTTGATCAGTTTTGGATCTTGCTAATTTGGATGTGCACTCCCTTATACATTCTGTCGCCAAAGACACAGTCTCGTTGGTTTCCCATTAGAAGTTAGCAACACATCAATTATGTGATTGTTTTTTGTATGCTAAGTTATGTATTAAGTAATGTTTTAAGTTTTCACCCTACCTCACTGCACTCTCCGGTACACGACAGTTGTCAACTATAATTAGAACGAGATCTAAATGTTTCTTTGATGGCTTTTTGGATAAGCTGGCGAGGATTAGCACGGGAGTGAGTAGCCAAAACGCTAAAAAGTAAAATAAATCTTCGCGCCATTCCCGATACATTTGACAATTAGGTACTTTCGATCAACCTTCCAACGAAAACATTTTTTGGGACAATATGACTAGTAGTAAACTCGGTCGCCGTCTTTATGTTCAAGCCTCCGATATAAATCGTACATAAGTTTTTAAGTTAAACTCATTGGTACGACTCTGCCCCCTGGAAATCGAACTTGGAATCTGTAGACCCGAATTTCGATGACCCAATCACTCGAATTTGCACATTTTGAATATTTTTAATAAACATTTATTCATTAATAAATATATACCTCCGCGAAAATTATTCGGAGAAATTCTGCTCCCAGTTATTTTCTTGTGACATTCGTGTCAGACGAGTAATCCATATTTTTTAAAAGTCGGCTGGTTTCTGTTGCGGGTCCATCGCCTGTCGGAACCTATTAAAACACAAAAACTCATACAAAGTCTTACATAAATACGAATATAGAACAGTTAATCACATCTTTTATGTATACAAGTTTTCGTAATTGCCTTGCATATTATGTCGCTGTTATGGCTAGTTGTTAGTCGTCGAATTACTCAAAGTATCTATCAATACTAAAAGTAGTCCCATATTTACTTTTAAGTGTAAACGCACACATTAGCGAAAGCTATATCACAACTAAATCCTTTCTCGTAAAGGACATAGATAAATCGACGTATAAGAGCTTATACACACTCGTGTGTATAATCTCTTATACGTCGTATAAGAGTACAAACCACTCGGTTTAGTAATCATTATTCGGTCAGTTAGAGGCCCGAGTTGGATCCCCAGGTGGTACGCTTGTACCAAAGGTTTTTGTAAAAACTTATGTACGATTTCTATCGTTGGCTTGGACATGAAGACGGCGACGCTACGCTGTCCTAAAAATATCTTTGGTCGAAAGGACTTAATCGTCTAGACCTCCGTCTACCCCAGTACTGGGAATGGCGTGAAGATAAGAGATTATGTTAAAGAAGTAATAATTTTCCAGTATATGCATTGAATTAAACAATATTTAAACAGTATTTATTTACATAGACATACCATACCATCATTTTAATTCACCTTTGTTTTGTTTTGTTTAGGTACCTCGGTGTTGATATTCCTCTCTTCCAGGAGTGTTTGAGATGATTCCTTCGAAATAAAAAAATAGATAATAAATAAAAATGAATTAAATAAATAAATATCTTCAGGCAATTCCCAATACCCCCTATATTGGGTAAGCATTTTGTTCTTATTAGATACATTGATAAGAGCAGTCTGAGGGCAATGATTAAAATAAATGATTATGTAACGTCTCATCTATTATAATCATTTATATTTTATTTCACGATAGCCGAGTGGTTGGGTGGTCGGAATTTCGAGTCAAGAGACCCGAGTTTGATCCCCAGATGGCAGGCTCGTACCAATGGGTTTTTCAAAAACTTATGTACGAATTATATCGTTGGCTTGGACGTTGACGTAGACGTTATCCCGAAAATACCTTCGGTGGAAGCTGGGTCGAAGGGACTTAATTGTCTAGACCTCTGTCTAGCACAGTATTGGGAATTGCCTGAAGATATTCATTTATTATTTATTTACTTTAAAGTGGGTAGTAAACGAAGAATGTTTCATTTATATCAGTTGCTACAAGTCACGTTTGCAAAAAAAAAAAGATTCAGAGTCGGATTTGGAGTTTATCGATTATGTATTTTTTAATTTATTTTAATTATGTCAAAGCTTGTATAATTTAATTTGGCAATCGATTATGTAATTAACCCCCCATAAAATATAGACTCTGTCTACCATAATTTGTTCGTACTTTAGGTACAAAGACATAGTTGGCATTACGAAGCATATGCTTTGCCTTATTCTAATTTTGTAATATCCTAATTTCTTATAAAATTTATTTGTGAATGTATTTTTTTAACTAATTTTTTTATCAATATAAAAAAATTTCCTCACACCATTCGCAATACAGGGGAAGACAGAGCTCTAGACAATTAAGTCGTTTCGACCCACCTTCCACCAAAGATATTTTTGGGACAACGTGACAGGTGGTGAGCCCGTCGCGATCTTAATGTCTAAGCCAACGATATAATTCGTACATACGTTTTTGAAAAACCCATTGGTACGAGCCTGCCACTTGGGAATCGAAGTCGGGTCTCTTGATTCGAAATTCCGATCACCTAACGCACGGTTTTCGTAACTCTCATTATTAATATGCATGTGTGATTTTCATTCGTAATTTTGCTTTGCCTATACAATTTGTCTGTCCGTGTAAGGAAATCGTATACGAAAAAATATTATTTCATTTTGACTCTTTTGTAAGTATTTTAATGTTGTTTTGTAGGCACTGTCACTAATTAAAACAAAATAATCCAAATGTGGTTTTACTTGCGTGTTATATATTAGTTAATATGCGTCGAATACATCCATATAAGGAACCCAAAAGGGAAGGTAGTTTTGATTTATTTTTCCTATATAACCCTTCCATGATAAAGAATTATCCAGTAGTCGCACAAATATTTTCCTTCAGTTGACTCCTGTATAGCATTTTTAATTGAAACCATTTACATGGTATATTTAAATTAGCTTGAGCTTGCAAGATAAGGTGACATATTAATTAACCAAAGTATAAAATGTAAGTGTTATCAGCAGAGAAGGAGAATTCGCCATTAATTTCAGGTTAGTGATGTTGTTACTTTAAATTATTAAAAGATTACGGTGGAAGGTACATCTGTATTGGTAGAGGAATGAAGATACATTTTTTCACCACATTAGTCACGGAAGCCAAGTGGTTGGGTGGTTGGATGGATTCGAGTCATGATACCCGAGTTCGATTCCTAGGTATCAGGCTCGAACGAATGGGTTTTTTCAAAAACTTACGGTTAGGTGGGTCCAAACGACCTAACTGTCAAGACCTATTAAGTACATAGCATTTACGAAAATTTCCTAGTTACTATTCTTTATTTGTTAACAGCCTTTAAAAATCGACTGCAAGGCGTCAATCGTAATCGTAAATACTAGTGCAAATGTTGCATAATAAAGAGCCCCAAGCCCTGCAGTAGATTTTTACAAGTCGTTTAGTAAGAAAATAATACCGATTGTTACGCGACAAAATTACTTGTTATGTTTGCGTTAAAATTTTGGATTAAATACATCTCCGGAGTTTCATCCATAATCTGTATGTCTGTATCAGTATGTTACATATATAGTACTGCATAGTATAGTATAGTATTACAATGACTAACTAGAATAGTTTCTTGCAGCCAATATGTCCATGGTAGCAAGGAGCTTGAAGCTGCAGAAACCCTTCTTGAGCTACAGGGACAGATGGAGAGAACAACAGCCAGATGAGTATTATGGATATAGAGTATAATGGCTGTGAGTATATATAAATCGTAAGTAAATAATAAATATCTTCACGCATTTCCCAATACTGGGGTAGACAGAGGTCTAGTCTAGACATTTAAGTCCCTTTGATGCACATTCCACTGAAGATTTTTCGGGACAACGTGACAAGTGTCGAGACCATCGCCGTCTTTATCTCTAAGCCAACGACATAATTCGTACATAAGTTTTTGAAAAACCCATTGGCATGAGCCTGCTACTTGGGAATCGAACTCGGTTCTCTTGACTCGAAATTCCGACCACCCAGCAACTCGGCTATCGTGAATTTTTAAATTTCTTCTTTTGTGCCGCAGTTTAAATTTCTTCATTCCTACGAATATTTGTGGAATGAAGAAATTGTAGTCTGATATTGACTAATCAGGCTAGATGAAAGCTTCTGTCTCTTATGTTTGAAATAACGTGATCTATCATAGTATTCGTGGTTTAAGTCATACGAGTTGAGTATTATTAGGTTGGCATTTTTATTCAAGTATTGGGAACGACGTGAATATATTATATTACATTCATACATTAAAACCTTGACCAATTTTTTTCAGTAGATTGTTCGTAACTAAATAAAATAAAATCGTACATTTTAACTTAACCTTTGTATTGTACGTTATGGACTCGTACTACACAGAGCTGAAGGTGTTCAGTAATACAAAAGGTATTACTGAACCGAAATTCATTACACAAATGTTTGCCCGTAGCGTATTTTCTAACTCGAATAAAATATGAAGAGAATTTATACTTTCGCGATTCCTTGAAATTGTAGGCGATATTTTAAATAATTAAAAGAAATTTGTACCAATTACAAAGAATTTTAATCCCATGCATTAGATAGATAGATAGTATAATGGCGGAATAGAAAGTTATAAAACGTTTTATTAATGACTTTCTGCAGTAAAGCTTCTTAAAATAATTTCAAAAGCGCTAATGAATTTGAGTAATCTTAAAACAATAGGTCCAGGTACGAGATCAGTTCATATCGAACTTTTACATAGATTACTGGTGTTAACTACAGGGATCTTTTAAAATAGTATCATTTTCTGTCATTGTGTAGGTATTAAATTCATTTATCTCTCTAAATAGTAAGTATAATTTACATAGCATTTATGAAAATTTCCTAGATACTGTTCTTTATTTGTTAACAGCCTTTAAAAATCGACTGCAAGGCGTCAATCGTAATCGTAAATATAATAGCAAATGCTGCATAACGAAGAGCCCTAAGCCCTGCAGTAGATTTTTACAAGTCGTTGAGTATGAAAATAATACCGATTGTTAGCGTTAAAATTTTGGATCAAATACCTCTCCGGAGTTTCATCCATAATCTGTGTGTCTGTATCTGTATGTTACATATATAGTACTGCATAGTATAGTAAAGTATTACAATTACTAACTAGAATAGTTTCTTGCAGCCAATATGTCCATGGTCGCAAGGAACTTGGAAGCTGCAGAAACTCTTCTTGAGCTACAGGGACAGATGGAGAGAACAACAGCCTGATGAGTGTCAGAATGATTGCTGTGAGTATATATAAATCATATATAAATAATAAATATCTTTACGCAATTCCCAATTCAGGGGTAGACAGAGGTCTAATTTAGACAGGTAGGTTGAAGGGACGAGCCTGCTACCTGGGGATCGAATTCGGTTCTCTTAGCTTGAAATTCCGACCACCCAGCCACTCAGCTATTGTGAATTTTTAAATTCCTTCATTCGTGCTGCAGTTTAAATTTCTTCATTCCTACGAATATTTGTGGAATGAAGAAATTGTAGTCTGATATTGACTAATCAGGCTAGATGAAAGCTTCTGTCTCCTATGTTTGAAATAACGTGATCTATCATAGTTTTCGTGGTTTAAGTCATACGAGTTGAGTATTATTAGGTTGGCATTTTTATTCAAGTATTGGGAACGACGTGAATATATTATATTACATTCATACATTAAAACCTTGACCAATTTTTTCAGTAGATTGTTCGTAACTAAATAATATAAATTCGTACATTTTAACTAAACCTTTGTACTGTACGTTGTTGTCTCGAACTACACAGAGCTTAAGGTGTTCTTTAGTATTACTGAACCGAAATTCATTACACAAATGTTTGCCCGTAGCGCGATTCAACAACATATTTGAAAATTCTATATTATCTTCTAACTCGAATAAAATATGAAGAGAATTTATACTTTCATGATTCCTTGAAATTGTAGGCGATATTTTAAATAATTAAAAGAAATTTGTACCAATTACAAAGAATTTTAATCCCATGCATTAGATAGATAGATAGTATAATGGCGGAATAGAAAGTTATAAAACGTTTTATTAATGACTTTCTGCAGTAAAGCTTCTTAAAATAATTTCAAAAGCGCTAATGAATTTTAGTAATCTTAAAACAATAGGTCCAGGTACGAGATCAGTTCATATCGAACTTTTACATAGATTACTGGTGTTAACTACAGGGATCTTTTAAAATAGTATCATTTTCTGTCATTGTGTAGGTATTAAATTCATTTATCTCTCTAAATAGTAAGTATAATTTACATAGCATTTATGAAAATTTCCTAGATACTGTTCTTTATTTGTTAACAGCCTTTAAAAATCGACTGCTAGGCGTCAATCGTAATCGTAAATATAATAGCAAATGCTGCATAACGAAGAGCCCTAAGTCCTGCAGTAGATTTTTACAAGTCGTTTAGTAAGAAAGTAATACCGATTGTTATGCGACAAAATAACTTATGTAGAATAGTTTCTTGCAGCCAATATGTCCATGGTCGCAAGGAACTTGGAAGCTGCAGAAACTCTTCTTGAGCTACAGGGACAGATGGAGAGAACAACAGCCTGATGAGTGTCAGAATGATTGCTGTGAGTATATATAAATCATATATAAATAATAAATATCTTTACGCAATTCCCAATTCAGGGGTAGACAGAGGTCTAATTTAGACAGGTAGGTTGAAGGGACGAGCCTGCTACCTGGGGATCGAATTCGGTTCTCTTAGCTTGAAATTCCGACCACCCAGCCACTCAGCTATTGTGAATTTTTAAATTCCTTCATTCGTGCTGCAGTTTAAATTTCTTCATTCCTACGAATATTTGTGGAATGAAGAAATTATGGTCTGATATTGACTAATCAGGCTAGATGAAAGCTTCTGTCTCCTATGTTTGAAATAACGTGATCTATCATAGTATTCGTGGTTTAAGTCATACGAGTTGAGTATTATTAGGTTGGCATTTTTATTCCGAGTATTGAGAATGACGTGAATATATTATATTACATTCATACATTGAAACCTAGACCAATTTTTTTCAGTAGATTGTTCGTAACTAAATAATATAAATTCGTACATTTTAACTAAACCTTTGTACTGTACGTTGTTGTCTCGAACTACACAGAGCCTAAGGTGTTCTTTAGTATTACTGAACCGAAATTCATTACACAAATGTTTGCCCGTAGCGCGATTCAACAACATATTTGAAATTCTATATTATCTTCTAACTCGAATAAAATATGAAGTGAATTTACACTTTCGCGTTTCATTGAAATTGTAGGCGGTATTTTAAATAATAAAAAGAAATTTGTACTTATTACAAAGAATTTTAATCCAATGCAAGAGATAGATAGATAGTTACTAGAATGGCGGAATAGAAAGTTATAAAACGTTTTATTAATAAGTTTCTGCAGTTAAGCTTCTTAAAATAATTTCAAAAGCGCTAATGACTTTTAGTAATCTTAAAATAATAGGTCCAGATACGAGATCAGTTCACATCAAACTTTTACATAGATCACTGATGTTAACTACAGGGATCTTTTAATATAGTATCATTTTCTGTCATTGTGTAGATTTTATATTCATTTATCTCTCTAACTAGTAAGTATCATTTACATAGCATTTTCGAAAATTTCCTAGTTACTATTCTTTATTTGTTAAGTCTTTAAAAATCGACTGCAAGACGTCAATCGTAACCGTAAATAAAATAGCAAATGCTACATAATGAAGAGCTCTAAGCCCTGCATTAGATTTTTACAAGTCGTTTAGTAAGAAAGTAATACCGATTGTTATGCGACAAAATAACTTATGTAGAAAAGTTTCTTGCAGCCAATATGTCCATGGTAGCAAGGAGCTTGAAGCTGCAGAAACCCTTCTTGAGCTACAGGACAGATGGAGAGAACAACAGCCAGACGAGTGTGAGTGTGATGGCTGTGAGTATATATAAATCATATATAAATAATAAATACATTTACGCAATTCCCAATTCAGGGGTAGACAGAGGTCTAATTTAGACAGGTAGGTTGAAGGACGAGCCTGCTACCTGGGATCGAACGCGGGGGTCCGAAAAATTTCGACCACCCAACCACTATATACGAGGATAAATATTTATATCTCCGATTTCGGTTGTATAACATAGTTAGTAGTATTATTAGTATTATTCCAAAATAGCGGACAATGATCAGCTGACTACAACACAAGCGACTGATGAGACGAGTTGTTTAACCTGACAGATAATACGAACAAATTAGGTTGGCATTTTTATTCCGAGTATTGAGAATGACGTGAATATATTATATTACATTCATACATTGAAACCTAGACCAATTTTTTTCAGTAGATTGTTCGTAACTAAATAATATAAATTCGTACATTTTAACTAAACCTTTGTACTGTACGTTGTTGTCTCGAACTACACAGAGCCTAAGGTGTTCTTTAGTATTACTGAACCGAAATTCATTACACAAATGTTTGCCCGTAGCGCGATTCAACAACATATTTGAATTCTATATTATCTTCTAACTCGAATAAAATATGAAGTGAATTTACACTTTCGCGTTTCATTGAAATTGTAGGCGGTATTTTAAATAATAAAAAGAAATTTGTACTTATTACAAAGAATTTTAATCCAATGCAAGAGATAGATAGATAGTTACTAGAATGGCGGAATAGAAAGTTATAAAACGTTTTATTAATAAGTTTATGCAGTTAAGCTTCTTAAAATAATTTCAAAAGCGCTAATGACTTTTAGTAATCTTAAAATAATAGGTCCAGATACGAGATCAGTTCACATCAAACTTTTACATAGATCACTGATGTTAACTACAGGGATCTTTTAATATAGTATCATTTTCTGTCATTGTGTAGATTTTATATTCATTTATCTCTCTAACTAGTAAGTATCATTTACATAGCATTTTCGAAAATTTCCTAGTTACTATTCTTTATTTGTTAAGTCTTTAAAAATCGACTGCAAGACGTCAATCGTAACCGTAAATAAAATAGCAAATGCTACATAATGAAGAGCTCTAAGCCCTGCATTAGATTTTTACAAGTCGTTTAGTAAGAAAGTAATACCGATTGTTATGCGACAAAATAACTTATGTAGAAAAGTTTCTTGCAGCCAATATGTCCATGGTAGCAAGGAACTTCAAGCTGCAGAAGCCCTTCTTGAGCTACAGGGACAGATGGAGAGAACAACAGCCAGACGAGTGTGAGTGTGATGGCTGTGAGTACATATAAATCGTAAATAAATAATAAATACATTTACGCAATTCCCATACAGAGGTGAACAGAAGTCTAGTCTAGACAATTAAGTCCCTTTGACCCACATTCCACCGAAGATGTTTTCGGGACAACGTGACAGGTGGTGAGCCCGTCGCCGTCTTTATGTCCAAGCCAACGATGTAATTCGTACAAATGTTTTTGAAAAACTCATTGGTACTGCCTCCTGGGATCGAACGCGGGGGTCCGAAAAATTTCGACCACCCAACCACTATATACGAGGATAAATATTTATATCTCCGATTTCGGTTGTATAACATAGTTAGTAGTATTATTAGTATTATTCCAAAATAGCGGACAATGATCAGCTGACCACAACACGGGCGACTGATGAGACGAGTTGTTTAACCTGACAGATAATACGAACAAATTAGGTTGGCATTTTTATTCGAGTAGTCGCAGCAAAATTTTCAAGTTCCACTATTTTTGGATTTAACTTACATACATGGCTTAAATAAAAAGTTTGAAATATTTATTATATTTTGTCTTTATTATTTCGTATTTCTCATCGTTTGATAAAATCAGGCCTAAGTAGATTAATTTGAAAATTCTAAGCAATTTATATACCTTCACGCCTTTCCCGATTCTGATCTACACCAGAGACATTTTTGATGCAAACTACAACAAAACATTTACTATGACTATGCTATGCTATGCTGTATGCTACTCATCTTAAGCCGGGACGAGTCGCTAGTCTCCCATGTCTAGGAGGGATAAGGTGTACCGCATTTTTTAAGTTATGGAAACTGAATATTAGAAAATCAAAATTGTCGTAAATCCGTTCTAGATATTTGGTTATAAATATCCCACAGGAACCTTTAGTCTTTCCGGGATGAAATCTTCAGCACTTATGAAATCCGAATGATAACACACGAACAGATAAAGTTATAAAACGTTTTATTAATGACTTTCTGCAGTTAAGCTTCTTAAAATAATTTCAAAAGCGCTAATGAATTTTAGTAATCTTAAAACAATAGGTCCAGGTACGAGATCAGTTCATATCGAACTTTTACATAGATTACTGGTGTTAACTACAGGGATCTTTTAAAATAGTATCATTTTCTGTCATTGTGTAGGTATTAAATTCATTTATCTCTCTAAATAGTAAGTATAATTTACATAGCATTTATGAAAATTTCCTAGATACTGTTCTTTATTTGTTAACAGCCTTTAAAAATCAACTGCAAGGCGTCAATCGTAATCGTAAATATTGCATTGCAAATGCTGCATAACGAAGAGCCCTAAGCCCTGCAGTAGATTTTTACAAGTCGTTGAGTATGAAAATAATACCGATTGTTAGCGTTAAAATTTTGGATCAAATACCTCTCCGGAGTTTCATCCATAATCTGTGTGTCTGTATCTGTATGTTACATATATAGTACTGCATAGTATAGTAAAGTATTACAATTACTAACTAGAATAGTTTCTTGCAGCCAATATGTCCATGGTCGCAAGGAACTTGGAAGCTGCAGAAACTCTTCTTGAGCTACAGGGACAGATGGAGAGAGAACAACAGCCTGATGAGTGTCAGAATGATTGCTGTGAGTATATATAAATCATATATAAATAATAAATATCTTTACGCAATTCCCAATTCAGGGGTAGACAGAGGTCTAATTTAGACAGGTAGGTTGAAGGGACGAGCCTGCTACCTGGGGATCGAATTCGGTTCTCTTAGCTTGAAATTCTGACCACCCAGCCACTCAGCTATTGTGAATTTTTTAAATTCCTTCATTCGTGCTGCAGTTTAAATTTCTTCATTCCTACGAATATTTGTGGAATGAAGAAATTATGGTCTGATATTGACTAATCAGGCTAGATGAAAGCTTCTGTCTCCTATGTTTGAAATAACGTGATCTATCATAGTATTCGTGGTTTAAGTCATACGAGTTGAGTATTATTAGGTTGGCATTTTTATTCCGAGTATTGAGAATGACGTGAATATATTATATTACATTCATACATTGAAACCTAGACCAATTTTTTTCAGTAGATTGTTCGTAACTAATTAATATAAATTCGTACATTTTAACTAAACCTTTGTACTGTACGTTGTTGACTCGAACTACACAGAGCTTAAGGTGTTCTTTAGTATTACTGAACCGAAATTCATTACACAAATGTTTGCCCGTAGCGCGATTCAACAACATATTTGAAATTCTATATTATCTTCTAACTCGAATAAAATATGAAGTGAATTTACACTTTCGCGTTTCATTGAAATTGTAGGCGGTATTTTAAATAATAAAAAGAAATTTGTACTTATTACAAAGAATTTTAATCCAATGCAAGAGATAGATAGATAGTTACTAGAATGGCGGAATAGAAAGTTATAAAACGTTTTATTAATAAGTTTATGCAGTTAAGCTTCTTAAAATAATTTCAAAAGCGCTAATGACTTTTAGTAATCTTAAAATAATAGGTCCAGATACGAGATCAGTTCACATCAAACTTTTACATAGATCACTGGTGTTAACTACAGGGATTTTTTAAAATAGTATCATTTTCTGTCATTGTGTAGGTTTTAAATTCATTTATCTCTCTAACTAGTAAGTATCATTTACATAGCATTTTCGAAAATTTCCTAGTTACTATTCTTTATTTGTTAAGTCTTTAAAAATCGACTGCAAGACGTCAATCGTAACCGTAAATAAAATAACAAATGCTACATAATGAAGAGCTCTAAGCCCTGCATTAGATTTTTACAAGTCGTTTAGTAAGAAAGTAATACCGATTGTTATGCGACAAAATAACTTATGTAGAAAAGTTTCTTGCAGCCAATATGTCCATGGTAGCAAGGAACTTCAAGCTGCAGAAGCCCTTCTTGAGCTACAGGGACAGATGGAGAGAACAACAGCCAGACGAGTGTGAGTGTGATGGCTGTGAGTACATATAAATCGTAAATAAATAATAAATACATTTACGCAATTCCCATACAGAGGTGAACAGAAGTCTAGTCTAGACAATTAAGTCCCTTTGACCCACATTCCACCGAAGATGTTTTCGGGACAACGTGACAGGTGGTGAGCCCGTCGCCGTCTTTATGTCCAAGCCAACGATGTAATTCGTACAAATGTTTTTGAAAAACTCATTGGTACTGCCTCCTGGGGATCGAACGCGGGGGGTCCGAAAAAATTTCGACCACCCAACCACTATATACGAGGATAAATATTTATATCTCCGATTTCGGTTGTATAACATAGTTAGTAGTATTATTAGTATTATTCCAAAATAGCGGACAATGATCAGCTGACCACAACACGGGCGACTGATGAGACGAGTTGTTTAACCTGACAGATAATACGAACAAATTAGGTTGGCGTTTTTATTCGAGTAGTCGCAGCAAAATTTTCAAGTTCCACTATTTTTTGGATTTAACTTACATACATGGCTTAAATAAAAAGTTTGAAATATTTATTATATTTTGTCTTTATTATTTCGTATTTCTCATCGTTTGATAAAATCAGGCCTTAGTAGATTAATTTGAAAATTCTAAGCAATTTATATACCTTCACGCCTTTCCCGATTCTGATCTACACCAGAGACATTTTTTGAGGCAAACTACAACAAAACATTTACTATGACTATGCTATGCTATGCTGTATGCTACTCATCTTAAGCCGGGACGAGTCGCTAGTCTCCCATGTCTAGGAGGGATAAGGTGTACCGCATTTTTTAAGTTATGGAAACTGAATATTAGAAAATCAAAATTGTCGTAAATCCGTTCTAGATATTTGGTTATAAATATCCCACAGGAACCTTTAGTCTTTCCGGGATGAAATCTTCAGCACTTATGAAATCCGAATGATAACACACGAACAGTTAAAGTTATAAAACGTTTTATTAATGACTTTCTGCAGTTAAGCTTCTTAAAATAATTTCAAAAGCGCTAATGAATTTTAGTAATCTTAAAACAATAGGTCCAGGTACGAGATCAGTTCACATCGAACTTTTACATAGATTACTGGTGTTAACTACAGGGATCTTTTAAAATAGTATCATTTTCTGTCATTGTGTAGGTATTAAATTCATTTATCTCTCTAAATAGTAAGTATAATTTACATAGCATTTATGAAAATTTCCTAGATACTGTTCTTTATTTGTTAACAGCCTTTAAAAATCAACTGCAAGGCGTCAATCGTAATCGTAAATATTGCATTGCAAATGCTGCATAACGAAGAGCCCTAAGCCCTGCAGTAGATTTTTACAAGTCGTTGAGTATGAAAATAATACCGATTGTTAGCGTTAAAATTTTGGATCAAATACCTCTCCGGAGTTTCATCCATAATCTGTGTGTCTGTATCTGTATGTTACATATATAGTACTGCATAGTATAGTAAAGTATTACAATTACTAACTAGAATAGTTTCTTGCAGCCAATATGTCCATGGTCGCAAGGAACTTGGAAGCTGCAGAAACTCTTCTTGAGCTACAGGGACAGATGGAGAGAACAACAGCCTGATGAGTGTCAGAATGATTGCTGTGAGTATATATAAATCATATATAAATAATAAATATCTTTACGCAATTCCCAATTCAGGGGTAGACAGAGGTCTAATTTAGACAGGTAGGTTGAAGGGACGAGCCTGCTACCTGGGGATCGAATTCGGTTCTCTTAGCTTGAAATTCCGACCACCCAGCCACTCAGCTATTGTGAATTTTTAAATTCCTTCATTCGTGCTGCAGTTTAAATTTCTTCATTCCTACGAATATTTGTGGAATGAAGAAATTATGGTCTGATATTGACTAATCAGGCTAGATGAAAGCTTCTGTCTCCTATGTTTGAAATAACGTGATCTATCATAGTATTCGTGGTTTAAGTCATACGAGTTGAGTATTATTAGGTTGGCATTTTTATTCCGAGTATTGAGAATGACGTGAATATATTATATTACATTCATACATTGAAACCTAGACCAATTTTTTTCAGTAGATTGTTCGTAACTAAATAATATAAATTCGTACATTTTTAACTAAACCTTTGTACTGTACGTTGTTGTCTCGAACTACACAGAGCCTAAGGTGTTCTTTAGTATTACTGAACCGAAATTCATTACACAAATGTTTGCCCGTAGCGCGATTCAACAACATATTTGAAATTCTATATTATCTTCTAACTCGAATAAAATATGAAGTGAATTTACACTTTCGCGTTTCATTGAAATTGTAGGCGGTATTTTAAATAATAAAAAGAAATTTGTACTTATTACAAAGAATTTTAATCCAATGCAAGAGATAGATAGATAGATAGTTACTAGAATGGCGGAATAGAAAGTTATAAAACGTTTTATTAATAAGTTTCTGCAGTTAAGCTTCTTAAAATAATTTCAAAAGCGCTAATGACTTTAAGTAATCTTAAAATAATAGGTCCAGATACGAGATCAGTTCACATCAAACTTTTACATAGATCACTGATGTTAACTACAGGGATCTTTTAATATAGTATCATTTTCTGTCATTGTGTAGATTTTATATTCATTTATCTCTCTAACTAGTAAGTATCATTTACATAGCATTTTCGAAAATTTCCTAGTTACTATTCTTTATTTGTTAAGTCTTTAAAATCGACTGCAAGACGTCAATCGTAACCGTAAATAAAATAGCAAATGCTACATAATGAAGAGCTCTAAGCCCTGCATTAGATTTTTACAAGTCGTTTAGTAAGAAAGTAATACCGATTGTTATGCGACAAAATAACTTATGTAGAAAAGTTTCTTGCAGCCAATATGTCCATGGTAGCAAGGAACTTCAAGCTGCAGAAGCCCTTCTTGAGCTACAGGGACAGATGGAGAGAACAACAGCCAGACGAGTGTGAGTGTGATGGCTGTGAGTACATATAAATCGTAAATAAATAATAAATACATTTACGCAATTCCCATACAGAGGTGAACAGAAGTCTAGTCTAGACAATTAAGTCCCTTTGACCCACATTCCACCGAAGATGTTTTCGGGACAACGTGACAGGTGGTGAGCCCGTCGCCGTCTTTATGTCCAAGCCAACGATGTAATTCGTACAAATGTTTTTGAAAAACTCATTGGTACTGCCTCCTGGGGATCGAACGGGGGGTCCGAAAAAATTTCGACCACCCAACCACTATATACGAGGATAAATATTTATATCTCCGATTTCGGTTGTATAACATAGTTAGTAGTATTATTAGTATTATTCCAAAATAGCGGACAATGATCAGCTGACCACAACACGGGCGACTGATGAGACGAGTTGTTTAACCTGACAGATAATACGAACAAATTAGGTTGGCGTTTTTATTCGAGTAGTCGCAGCAAAATTTTCAAGTTCCACTATTTTTTGGATTTAACTTACATACATGGCTTAAATAAAAAGTTTGAAATATTTATTATATTTTGTCTTTATTATTTCGTATTTCTCATCGTTTGATAAAATCAGGCCTAAGTAGATTAATTTGAAAATTCTAAGCAATTTATATACCTTCACGCCTTTCCCGATTCTGATCTACACCAGAGACATTTTTTGAGGCAAACTACAACAAAACATTTACTATGACTATGCTATGCTATGCTGTATGCTACTCATCTTAAGCCGGGACGAGTCGCTAGTCTCCCATGTCTAGGAGGGATAAGGTGTACCGCATTTTTTAAGTTATGGAAACTGAATATTAGAAAATCAAAATTGTCGTAAATCCGTTCTAGATATTTGGTTATAAATATCCCACAGGAACCTTTAGTCTTTCCGGGATGAAATCTTCAGCACTTATGAAATCCGAATGATAACACACGAACAGATAAAGTTATAAAACGTTTTATTAATGACTTTCTGCAGTTAAGCTTCTTAAAATAATTTCAAAAGCGCTAATGAATTTTAGTAATCTTAAAACAATAGGTCCAGGTACGAGATCAGTTCACATCGAACTTTTACATAGATCACTGATGTTAACTACAGGGATCTTTTAAATTAGTATCATTTTCTGTCATTGTGTAGGTATTAAATTCATTTATCTCTCTAAATAGTAAGTATAATTTACATAGCATTTTCGAAAATTTCCTAGATACTGTTCTTTATTTGTTAAGTCTTTAAAATCGACTGCAAGACGTCAATCGTAACCGTAAATAAAATAGCAAATGCTACATAATGAAGAGCTCTAAGCCCTGCATTAGATTTTTACAAGTCGTTTAGTAAGAAAGTAATACCGATTGTTAGCGTTAAAATTTTGGATTAAATACCTCTCCGGAGTTTCATCCATAATCTGTGTGTCTGTATCTGTATGTTACATATATAGTACTGCATAGTATAGTAAAGTATTACAATTACTAACTAGAATAGTTTCTTGCAGCCAATATGTCCATGGTAGCAAGGAACTTCAAGCTGCAGAAGCCCTTCTTGAGCTACAGGGACAGATGGAGAACAACAGCCTGATGAGTGTCAGAATGATTGCTGTGAGTATATATAAATCATATATAAATAATAAATATCTTTACGCAATTCCCAATTCAGGGGTAGACAGAGGTCTAATTTAGACAGGTAGGTTGAAGGGACGAGCCTGCTACCTGGGGATCGAATTCGGTTCTCTTAGCTTGAAATTCTGACCACCCAGCCACTCAGCTATTGTGAATTTTTAAATTCCTTCATTCGTGCTGCAGTTTAAATTTCTTCATTCCTACGAATATTTGTGGAATGAAGAAATTATGGTCTGATATTGACTAATCAGGCTAGATGAAAGCTTCTGTCTCCTATGTTTGAAATAACGTGATCTATCATAGTATTCGTGGTTTAAGTCATACGAGTTGAGTATTATTAGGTTGGCATTTTTATTCCGAGTATTGAGAATGACGTGAATATATTATATTACATTCATACATTGAAACCTAGACCAATTTTTTTCAGTAGATTGTTCGTAACTAATTAATATAAATTCGTACATTTTAACTAAACCTTTGTACTGTACGTTGTTGACTCGAACTACACAGAGCTTAAGGTGTTCTTTAGTATTACTGAACCGAAATTCATTACACAAATGTTTGCCCGTAGCGCGATTCAACAACATATTTGAAATTCTATATTATCTTCTAACTCGAATAAAATATGAAGTGAATTTACACTTTCGCGTTTCATTGAAATTGTAGGCGGTATTTTAAATAATAAAAAGAAATTTGTACTTATTACAAAGAATTTTAATCCAATGCAAGAGATAGATAGATAGTTACTAGAATGGCGGAATAGAAAGTTATAAAACGTTTTATTAATGACTTTCTGCAGTTAAGCTTCTTAAAATAATTTCAAAAGCGCTAATGACTTTTAGTAATCTTAAAATAATAGGTCCAGATACGAGATCAGTTCACATCAAACTTTTACATAGATCACTGGTGTTAACTACAGGGATTTTTTAAAATAGTATCATTTTCTGTCATTGTGTAGGTTTTAAATTCATTTATCTCTCTAACTAGTAAGTATCATTTACATAGCATTTTCGAAAATTTCCTAGTTACTATTCTTTATTTGTTAAGTCTTTAAAAATCGACTGCAAGACGTCAATCGTAACCGTAAATAAAATAACAAATGCTACATAATGAAGAGCTCTAAGCCCTGCATTAGATTTTTACAAGTCGTTTAGTAAGAAAGTAATACCGATTGTTATGCGACAAAATAACTTATGTAGAAAAGTTTCTTGCAGCCAATATGTCCATGGTAGCAAGGAACTTCAAGCTGCAGAAGCCCTTCTTGAGCTACAGGGACAGATGGAGAGAACAACAGCCAGACGAGTGTGAGTGTGATGGCTGTGAGTATATATAAATCGTAAATAAATAATAAATACATTTACGCAATTCCCATACAGGGGTGAATAGAAGTCTAGTCTAGACAATTAAGTCCCTTTGACCCACATTCCACCGAAGATGTTTTCGGGACAACGTGACAGGTGGTTAGCCCGTCGCCGTCTTTATGTCCAAGCCAACGATGTAATTCGTACATAAGTATTTGAAAAACTCATTGGTACTGCCTCCTGGAGATCGAACTCGGGTCTCTTGATTCGAAATTCCGACCACCCAACCACTATATACGAGGTTAAATATTTATATCTCCGATTTCGGCTGTATAACATAGTTAGTAGTATTATTAGTATTATTCCAAAATAGCGGACAATGATCAGCTGACCACAACACGGGCGACTGATGAGACGAGTTGTTTAACCTGACAGATAATACGAACAAATTAGGTTGGAATTTTTATTCGAGTAGTCGCAGCAAAATTTTCAAGTTCCACTATTTTTTGGATTTAACTTACATACATGGCTTAAATAAAAAGTTTGAAATATTTATTATATTTTGTCTTCATTATTTCGTATTTCTCATCGTTTGATAAAATCAGGCCTAAGTAGATTAATTTGAAAATTCTAAGCAATTAAAAAAATATATACCTTCACGCCTTTCCCGATTCTGATCTACACCAGAGACATTTTTTGAGGCAAACTACAACAAAACATTTACTATGACTATGCTGTATGCTACTCATCTTAAGCCGGGACGAGTCGCTAGTCTCCCATGTCTAGCAGGGATAAGGTGTACCGCATTTTTTAAGTTATGGAAACTGAACATTAGAAAATCAAAATTGTCGTAAATCCGTTCTAGATATTTGGTTATAAATATCCCACAGGAACCTTTAGTCTTTCCGGGATGAAATCTTCAGCACTTATGAAATCCGAATGATAACACACGAACAGAGTTCGATCTCCAGGTAGCAGGCTCGTACCAATGGTTTTTGTCAGAAACTTATGTACGAATTATATCGTTGGGTTGGACATTAAGACGGCGATGGGCTTACCAACTGTCACGTTGTCCCAAAAATATCTTCGGTGGAAGGTGGGTCCAAACGACTTAACTGTCTAGACCTCTGTCTACCCCTGTATTGGGAATGGCGTGAACATATTATATTAAAATCATACATTGAAACCTTGACCAATTTCTATCAGTAAATTGTTCGTAATTAAATATAAATCGTACATTTTAACTAAACCTTTGTACTGTACGTTGTTGACTCGTACTATACAGAGCTTAAGCTGTTCTTTTGTATTACTGAAACGATTTCAACAATAATTACACCAGTTTGTAAGTTGGTAAATATCCATGCCTTGGAATTTCAGTCCAGGTGGCAATCTACATTGACTATACAAATGTTTGCCCCTAGCGCGAATCAACATCATATTAAAAATTATATATTATTTTCTAACTCGAATAAAATATGAAGAGAATTTAAGCTTTCGCGATTCATTGTTATTGTAGGCGTTATTTTAAATAATAAAAAAGAAATTTGTACTTATTACAAAGAATTTTAATCCCATGCAATAGATAGATAGATAGATACTAGAATGGCGGAATATAAAGTTATAAAACGTTTTATTAATGAGTTTCTGCAGTAAAGCTTCTTAAAATAATTTCAAAAGCGCTAATGACTTTTAGTAATCTTGAAATAATAGGTCCAGATACAAGATCAGTTCACATCGAACTTTTACATAGATCACAGGTGTTAACTACAAGTATCTTTTAAAATACTATCATTTTCTGTCAATGTGTAGGTATTAAATTCATTTATCTCTCTAACTAGTAAGCATCATTTACATAGCATTTATGAAAATTTCCTAATCGTAAATATAATAGCAAATGCTGCATAACGAAGAGCCCTAAGCCCTGCAGTAGATTTTTACAAGTCGTTGAGTATGAAAATAATACCGATTGTTAGCGTTAAAATTTTGGATTAAATACCTCTCTGGAGTTTCATCCATAATCTGTGTGTCTGTATCTGTATGTTACATATATAGTACTGCATAGTATAGTATAGTATTACAATGACTAACTGAAATAGTTTCTTGCAGCCAATATGTCCATGGTAGCAAGGAGCTTGAAGCTGCAGAAACCCTTCTTGAGCTACAGGGACAGATGGAGAGAACAACAGCCAGATGAGTGTGAGTGTGATGGCTGTGAGTATATATAAATCGTAAATAAATAATAAATATCTTCACGCAATTCCCAATACTGGGGTAGACAGAGGTCTAGTCTAGACAAATTAGTCCCTTCGACGCACATTCCACTGAAGATATTTTCTGGACAACATGACAGTTGGTGAGCTCGTCGCCGTCTTTATGTCCAAGCCAACGACATAATTCATACATAAGTTTCTGAAAAACCCATTGGTACGAGCCTGCCACTTGGGGATCGAACTCGGTTCTCTTGGCTCGAATTTCCGACCACCCAGCCACTCAGCTATCGTGAATTTTTAAATTTCTTCATTCCTACGAATATTTGTGGAATGAAGAAATTGTGGCCTGATATTGACTAATCAGGCTAGATGAAGCTTCTGTCTCTTATGTTTGAAATAACGAGTTTTATAATAGTTTTCGTGGTTACGAGTTGAGTATTATTAATCTTTTTATTCGAGATAGTATAGCCTGATTCATTTACTACATGTAACTGAGTTTTATCTGAGAATAAATAGATTGAGTAAACAATGTTTCTATTTTACTATATACTTATCCAGGTATAAGTACTCTATATGAGGTTAAATATTTATATCTCCGATTTCGACTGTATAACAATGTAGTATTATTAGTATCATTCCAAAATGGAGGAAAATGATCAGCTGACTACAACACGAGCGACTGATGAGACGAGTTGTTTGACCTGACAGATAATACGAACAAATTAGGTTGGCATTTTTATTCGAGTAGTTAAAGGTATATATTTTTAGCTTTAACAGGCCGTACGATGCAGTCAAGTGAATTTAAAAAATTGCCAATACAATAGAAGGATGTTGATATGTACGTTGCCAGATTAATAATATCGGGAAGTACCCTTATACCTATTTGATTTATCTCCTCAATCACATAATCTGTGTGTCTGTATCTGTATGTTACATATATAGTACTGCATAGTATAGTATAGTATTACAATGACTAACTGGAATAGTTTCTTGCAGCCAATATGTCCATGGTAGCAAGGAGCTTGAAGCTGCAGAAACCCTTCTTGAGCTACAGGGACAGATGGAGAACAACAGCCAGATGAGTGTGAGTGTGATGGCTGTGAGTATATATAAATCGTAAATAAATAATAAATATCTTCACGCAATTCCCAATACTGGGGTAGACAGAGGTCTAGTCTAGACAAATTAGTCCCTTCGACGCACATTCCACTGAAGATATTTTCTGGACAACATGACAGTTGGTGAGCTCGTCGCCGTCTTTATGTCCAAGCCAACGACATAATTCATACATAAGTTTCTGAAAAACCCATTGGTACGAGCCTGCCACTTGGGGATCGAACTCGGTTCTCTTGGCTCGAATTTCCGACCACCCAGCCACTCAGCTATCGTGAATTTTTAAATTTCTTCATTCCTACGAATATTTGTGGAATGAAGAAATTGTGGCCTGATATTGACTAATCAGGCTAGATGAAGCTTCTGTCTCTTATGTTTGAAATAACGAGTTTTATAATAGTTTTCGTGGTTACGAGTTGAGTATTATTAATCTTTTTATTCGAGATAGTATAGCCTGATTCATTTACTACATGTAACTGAGTTTTATCTGAGAATAAATAGATTGAGTAAACAATGTTTCTATTTTACTATATACTTATCCAGGTATAAGTACTCTATATGAGGTTAAATATTTATATCTCCGATTTCGACTGTATAACAATGTAGTATTATTAGTATCATTCCAAAATGGCGGAAAATGATCAGCTGACTACAACACGAGCGACTGATGAGACGAGTTGTTTGACCTGACAGATAATACGAACAAATTAGGTTGGCATTTTTATTCGAGTAGTTAAAGGTATATATTTTTAGCTTTAACAGGCCGTACGATGCAGTCAAGTGAATTTAAAAAATTGCCAATACAATAGAAGGATGTTGATATGTACGTTGCCAGATTAATAATATCGGGAAGTACCCTTATACCTATTTGATTTATCTCCTCAATCATATAATCTGTGTCGAATTTTGTGAAATTTCTTTACGAAATTAACTATTTCATCATTTTGATTACAGATATTTTCGAGTAATAGCAAGAGCAATAATTAATGTGTGGTGAAGACTTGAGGCTACATATCCTGCATTCGGTCGAGATTAAAATATCAAAATGAAATGTAGATCTGTTCAAATGTGCCTTACGCCATTTATATTCTAGTATATGCTGCGAATGTTTATTAAAGAGATACTAAGAGATATACTTGACTTTTTTTTTTAATGGAA
Source organism: Sericinus montela (assembly GCA_029286605.1). Taxonomy (NCBI): domain Eukaryota; kingdom Metazoa; phylum Arthropoda; class Insecta; order Lepidoptera; family Papilionidae; genus Sericinus; species Sericinus montela. The sequence goes on from JAGSMR010000104.1 coordinate 251,706, forward strand.
AAGGGAGGCAAACGAGCAAGTGGCTCACGTGATGGTAAGTGATTACCGCCGCCCATGAACACCCGCAATACCAGAGGCATAGCCACCACCCGACCTCGTTGAGGGGGAGGACGGGGAAGAGTGAAAGACCCGCCGCATGGCGTTAAATACGCAACATCTCTACACATATACCGCAGGAAGCGGTACCCAGGACCGGGGGAGCAGCAGCCCCCCTGAGAAGATGTCCGGGCCATGAGGCTTGCCTCGAGGCCCGATACCTGCGAAAGCAGAAGAAATCCGCTCACGCTCACGCGCTCAGAGGCATAGCAGATGCGTTGCCGGCCTTAGAGTGCCCCCTCCCCCCAGAATTGGAGGAGGGGGGTATGTGCGCCGCCAGTTACCTGCACTCACCAGACGATACGCAGAAGTTTGTTAGACTTCTACTTCACGCCGGTATTCTGTGAGGTCGTGGTACTTCCCCGGTCGAGCCGGCCCATTCATGCAACAACGAAAGCTCGAAAGTGGCTCTACCCCTGTCATAATTTTTTTTTAAAGTAAACCTGAATATAGGTCCTGCTTTTTGTATACCTTTCTTTGGTTAAAGAATACACTAATTAGCCTCATAAATTTTTGTTCATTGTATTAAAGTAACTCGTAAGACTAAATGTATAATAAGTGTATAGTACCGGGCAGTTGTTTAAGTCTTAATTAAAAGTAAAATTTTTACCTATACAAAATATAATTAATATACAAATAAGGAAACGGCGACAGGCTCAACACCTGTCACGTAGTCCCGAAAATATCTTCGGTGGAAGATGGGTCAAAGGGACTTAATTGTCTAGACTAGACCTCTGTCTACTCCTGTATTGGGAATTGAAGATATTTATTTATATTTACAAATAAGGAACGTTGAATTACAATCAATGCATCAACATTCTTCTTCCGATGCGTGAACACTTATATATACACTAACTGTGGAGTATTTTCCTGATCAATGTTGTCGGGATTACATTTATTCACTTGTCAGCGTATATGAAACGAAACATCTTGCATTAAACGACACACTTACTTGTTAATCTGGTTCTGTAAAACAAAAGAAAATTCGATTTAGTAACCGTAGTTACTCTCTAGTAAAGGCTTGGCCGACCGGCTTGTAGAACTGACAACCATTGGGGTAGAAAGTTTCTCAAGTTGTCGTCACGACCAGTAAGCGACCTGAACAATGTTGCCGGGAGTCGATGGATGTATATGGGACAAGTCCGCTCTTTGTGGCAATCTTCGAGGAAACTCCGTTAACGGAAACGTTAAACAGTGGAATAGTGATATGCTGTTATGATGAAGATCAACCTATCAATATTCCACATTATTACGAATACTGTCTGTGGTTTGGATGCGCATTTCCCCTCTGCATTCAGTCCCCAAAGACACACTTTCACGTTGGTAGTAGTAGCAGTAGGACATAGCAACACGTCAAGCACATGTGATTATGTATTGTATGTCAAGTTATGTATTAAGTTATGATTCAAAGTTTTTCACCCTACTACACTACACTCTCTCCCTACACTCTCCGGTACATGACAGTTATCAACAATATGCATACCCTATCAATATCAGTGTAGTTGAATGATTATTGATAACATAAGATAAATTAAGAATTAAGCGTTTGTCCTCCTGTGGATCGAATTCCAGTCTTCCGATTCATCCCAACCGCTCCTCTATCATACCTAAGGTACTGAATAAACGATTTTTATTACACATTTCTAACATAAATATCAATACCTATTAATACCTGACAGTCTTTTTCTCAATGTGAAATCCTGGGTGATATTTGGTTGTTACTGGGACTGGAAAGCGAGCCTTTCAAGTTCGACTGAAAAAAGGGGTAGTTTCCAAAAGGTTGATGACCCCTTAGCCGAGTTGTATGAGGATTGCGTGTTCGAAACCCGCTATGGAAACACCTTTGTGTGATAAATACGAATGGTGGTTGTCAAAAAGTCTTATTAAAATGTCAAGAAGCCTTATTATTGCGACAACTGATAGGTAGTCTGGTTTGGGACAGCCCATCCTTGTCTTAATGTCGCAACTGACGGTACCATATAATAAAATAGATACTTTTTAAATAAATATTCATATTCATATAAACACACATGACTCGAGCACAAATATTCATATTCATGACACAAATGTTTGCCCCTGGCAGGATTTCAACCTTCGGCTTCAAAGGCAGTCAGTCTTCTACTAACTCGGCTTTCGAAAGGTCAGTCGTGTGTTATTGTTACTCATAACTATAGAAATCTAATTCAAAATAATAATATTTATTTATCTTTACGCACAATCCCCGACGGGGTAGCCAGAGAGAACAGATCGCCAAGTGTCACGATCCTTACATACCTCTTTCGCTTCATTCAGATACATCATTTTCTTCATACATGCACGTCGAGGTATCCGAGTACTCTTGACCCTCCCGTCTTCGAGCAATTTGCTCACATGGTCTTCAAAAGTTAGTTTCGGCCTATCTCGACCCCTTTTAATATTAACTTTCGCGCTATATATTTTCTTCATCATTTGATCTTCGCTCATTCGCTCAACGTGCCCAAACCATCAAAGCACGCCCTTATCCATTTTAGTGATAAGTTCAACTTGCTTTTATACTTCGATATCCAACCAACCAACAACTTGAATATGCAGCGAACAAGTAGTGTGCTAATATTATTCAAATATTTTCCATTAATTCAACTTTATTCGTTTTGTTTTTGACTGATTTGCCATGCCGAGACATGATTTCAAGAGAAAATATTTAAAAGTGTAGTGTTAATTATTATATCATTGTACGAATGATTTTCGACGACCAAAGTTAAAGTTTACGATTGACTATTGTCCTTAATATTTGAAAAATCAGAGCTCACACAAATAAGAGGACAATTTTATTATAATTACGCCACAAATTTGATATAATTGAATATGCTACTTTTGTATCTTATAATTTTAAATTATCCGGTGTTTATAAAACAAATTATGTAATAACTATAATATTCAAGTACGAGCTTGATTTCGATAAAGTCCATCACACGTTAATTAGGCTTAACATTCAGTTCTTTCTTTTTTTTAATATTTTAATTGAAGAAAAGAAATGTTCATATTGTTAAATATTAATTGATTTTAAAGCATATTAGTTATGTTGAACAAAAGCTATCTTTATTTAAATTTCAACTTTATGGATTTAGCAATTTTATGTATTTGTTTGTCTTAAACTAGTCAAGCGTGAATCATAGTAAATTTTTACCAAGATCATAGACATTTTGGCTGCAAGAAACTATTATAGTCAGTCATTTAAATACTAAGAACTACAAGTCGACTAGTTTACCTAAATTTTCCGTTATAGAAACTCAGGTTTGTAAAGCATGACTAGTTGAATTATGTTAGTTAATGACGCATTCATGACATGTAGGTTATGGATGAAACTCCGGAGAGGTATTTAATTCAAAATTTTAATGCTACACCAAGCGTTTTTGTCGAATAAAAATCGTTGATACGTTCTTACTAAACGACTTAGTTAAATCTACTGCAGGGCTTAAGGCTCTTCATTGAGGAGCATTTGCTATAATATTTAGAATTACGATTGGCATGCAGAATGATGATTGCAGTACTAGACAACAAGCATCTTAGGCTCTCCAATTGCCACTCTTTTCTTCTGGCGGGTCTCGTAAAACGAACGCGAACGAAGCCTTGAACAAGAGGACTAAGTGAAACGCCTGAATATTGTAAAAAACCATCACATAACGAGATAACCATCTCATATATTTTTTGATATGGTTATCTCGTCATGTGTTGGTTTTTTTATTATATACATGCGTTGGGGCCTTAGAGTACCCCCCCCCCCAGAATTGGGGGAGGGAGTGTGTGGGCCTCCGGTTACCTGTACTCACCAGACGAAACGCAGAAGTTGGTTAGGCTTCTACTTCACGCCGGTATTCTGTGAGGTCGTGGTACTTCCCCGGTCGAGCCGGCCCATTCATGCAACAACAAAAACTGATGCGTGGCTCTGCCACTGTTAAACTAAAATATATGTGGTATTGCTATAATCAATTTGCTTGATTAGTGTTGCGATTGTAGCAAATCCTACTTGACGCCTTGCAATTCGACTATTTTTAAAGGCCGTTAACTAATAAAGAACAGTAAATAGCATCATCTGCTATGACTTCTACAAATCACCTCCTAAAAGTACTGGCTGTAAAACAACACTCTTAACACCAATTGTCTCGGATGTGGATTATAACAAAAATATTTTAATGATACCAGTGAATACTTTAATACAGTTCGTTGAAGCGTTATACCTGGACCTATTGTTTATTGATCCCAAAAGTCTTTGGCGCTTGTCAAATTATTGTAAGAAGCTTACATGCAGACAATCAGTAATAAAATGTTTTATAACTTTTTATTACACACTTTTCTTTTGTCTATTGGGGCATGGGATTAAGAATGCTTTGTAATAAGTACAAATTTCACTTCGTATAACATTCGGGTTAGAAAACAATATAGAATTTTAAATATGTTGTTGAATCCCGCTGGGGGCAAACATATGTATCGTGGACGGATTTTAATCAATTTTGATGGCCTATGTTACCTCCTTTTTTTATACGCACTGAAATACCTCACATATACTGCCCTCGCAGGACAAGGACAGGTTATGTCCGGCTCGCTCGGACTAAAACCCCATGTAGGTTTCTCTTGATTCACTTATCTAGTAGTCTATACATAGGAAACAGCGACTCGTCCCGACATTGCACGCCTAGCAGAGCTCACACACTATACGTTTTGTCCTGAGATTTTATATCAAAGATACATACATATATACATAGGGACAACATCTCATACATTGTTCTAATTCCAAAATAAATAGATTAAGCACTTGTGCAATGGAATTAAAAACAACGAAGGTACCACGAACATCCAGCCCCGAGAAAATGTAGTAAAAGAATTTTTCGATTGACTTGACCAGGAATTGTACCTCTGGGCTGGCAGGAAAACCGGTGTGGACGCCACTCTTCTACGGAGACCGTCAAAATGTCATTTCTTAAGAAAGTTAAATAAATTCACATCGGAAATGTGTTAAAGTTTTTAAGTTCTGTAGTAAATTAATTCCAGTACTCATTAAGGTCAATTTGTAATGTTTAAGTACATTGTATTGACACATAAGAAATAACCAACAGATTTTACGAAAACCATCCCCAATTTGCCCACTATTGGACAACGTGGGCAAATAGCATTACGGAGCCAAGGACCGGGCAGACATCCTGGCACAACATCTCGTGGGGCAATTCAAGCCGAACACTTCTGCAGCTGTCGCCGCAAAATTCCACAGACAATTCGAGCAACACTTGCAGGAGTTTTTGGAAGCCCCGGTTCCGCCACTAAGCGGGGGTGACTTTATATCCACCGCTGAAGTGAGAAAAGTGGCATTGCGCTTGCCACTGCGCAAAGCGCCGGGTCACGACGCTATAACAACCGTCGCGCTATGACAACTGCCGAGAAAAGGGTTTGTTTCGCTGTCCCGTCTTTACAACGGGATATTGCGCACACACCACTATCCCACAGAGTGGAAAAGGGGCAGAATAGTCGTACTGCCGAAACCCGGAAAAGACAGGAAGTCTCCGGCAAGCTATTGCCCTATAACATTGCTATCGTACGTAGAGAAGTTATTTGAAAAACTACTGCTACGGAGGCTCCGCCCGCTCTTAGAGTCACGCGTAGAGCAACACGGATTTCGTAGCGGTCAGTCAACATCAATGCAACTTGTCCGTGTGTTACACTACTTAGCGGCCGAACAACATCGCGGCCGCTTTTGTCTGGGGGTCCTACTAGACATGGAAAATGCCTTCAGCATACGGGACTCATCTTCAAGCTGTTGCAAGAAGAGAAGATACCACCTGCCTACATACGATAAGTAGAATCGTTCTCAGTAGGGCGTAGCTTCTACGTCACCGTCGAGCAAGCCGATTCGGCGGTAAGCAATATAGACTTTCACCTTGTCTGTACGCAGTCTACACCAACGACGTCCCCACTCTCGAGGGTCGCATCCGAGAGTGGGAAGACGATGTCATGCTCGCACTCTACGCGGACGACAGCGCGTACTTTACGTCGTCCCGTCGGGCAAACATCGCTGCTAGGAAAATGCAGCGACTATTCGACCTACTACCTGAATGGTTGGATAAATGGCGGATGACTATTATCGTCGGGAAGACATCCGCCATAATCAACAATCGCCACGAGCGCGTACCATCCCAACTAGAACTCCTAGGAGTGAAGATCGTCGAAAAACTGTCATGATATCAAAAAGACTTCAAAATATCAAAAGAGTAATGACATCAGACAATACAATTAAAACAGTCTGGAATATTATAAAAGAACGAACTAACAAATTACCGAATAAAGACCGGAAAACATAAAAATTAAAATACAAAAAAAGCTTACGGAAGACCCTATTATAGTATCAAACGCATTCAATAAATTTTTTTCATCAATAGAAGACTGTCATAGCAACTTAAACCAACAAACCCGGTAGGGCAGATCGGTTCTAGAACCTTTAGAAAACTCAATGTTCCTTAAACCAACTACTCCAAAAGAAGTTAGTAGTATAAGTCGAATTCTAAAAAGCAAGCGAAGCCATGGTCATGACGAATTACCACCTTTATTAATTCGCTATTGTGCAAACGAACTCGCTTCAATACTATCTTATCTTATCAACCGATCGTTTGAAGAAGGTATCGTTCCGGATTTACTTAAAATAACTATTAATAAGGCTTTGCTTAAAAAAGGTAACGTCAATGACTGTAGTAATTACTATAAATAAAATCGTTCGACGTCACTGGCGCTATTTAAATTCACCCATAACATACTATGTGATAGGAATTTTATTAGACATGAGCAAAGCCTATGACCGTGCATTGTATCCTATATTATTAGAAAAATGTATGGCATTGGGGTAAGAGGATTTGCATATAAATGATTTGAATCTTATCTAAGTAACCGTGCCCAATATGTGGAAATAGAAAAGTACAATCATACTACAGATAACATAGCAAAAGTCAGATCCTAAAAAACAAATGTTAATAAATCCATACCGCAAGGCAGTGTCCTCGGTTGTATACTTTTCTTGATTTATATAAATCATCTGCCTAAAGTTATAGATAAACCATGCAACCTTTTCGTGGATGATGTGTCAATAGTTATAACTTCCCAGAACAACTCAAAACTAAATGAAAAACTTACACAAATTTTCTCCAAAATTGTTTACTGCTTAACGAACATAATCTTAAGTTAAATTCAACTAAAACAAAATTAATCCAATTTAAACCCTATCAAAACATCCTCTAGATATTGACTTTTCATATGAAAGTAATAAAATAGAATGCGTAAATACATATACATCTTTAGGTATAAATATAGTCTCTAATATTGATTGGAAGTAACACATAGCTAAAATAAGTACAAAGTTAACGAGATTTACATATGCCCTTTATGAGCTGTAAAAGATTGATAGCATTGATAAAAAACTGAAACTTGAGAAAGCATTTATAAAAAACTGCTCTTTGCGCCTATTATGCCTTCGCTCATGCTAGGCTTCATTACGGCATTATAATATGGGGTAATAGCGTTGACATAAAGAGACTATTCCAGTTACAAAAAAGATGTCTTAGAATAATAGTCAATATTGATAAAATGAGAAGTTGCAAACAATAAAAAAAAAAAAAAAAATTTTTGGAGGCAAGTTTGTTTGTGAAAAAGAACATACATCTTTTTCCAAAATATTCTCGACCAAAAAATCTGAGACCACAAAATAGACTAGACAGACCATTTTCTTCATTAAAATTGTTTCATTCAGGTCCTTATGCAATGTCAATTAAAATTTACCACAATTTATACAAAACGAAAATGATCATTAAAAGTTTAAATCATTATTAAAAAGTTATTTAATTAAAAATGTTATTACTCATTATATGAATTCCTTGAAGAACAATTTTGAACTGTAATGAGACTACTTGTTAATTACGTCCCTTTAATATGATATTACAACTGTTATCAGTACTTATTATAGGTGTGAAAAACATTTTTATTGTTTTAGTTTTATTACTAAATTAATAATAAGGTAGTAATTAAGTCACTTTATAAAGAAAAAGAAAAGTAGTTTACAAGATATAGAAAATAATAAATCTGTCTGAAGTTTGTAAATTTTAAGTTTTTCAGTTTATATGCTTGAAATTACGATTGTAAGAACTGTACAAAGGAAATCTTATCCCAGAGGCAACTAAATAAAACACTATGTATAATTAGTGTAGATTGTAGACATATCTATTTCTCTTGCAACCTACGATAGATACACATAGATCTTTAAACTTTTGGGACCTCATCCGTCTGCTTACATAAATTGCATAACGAGTTCCGTTTTATTTATCGAAATAGAGCACCCACTTCGATTAATGATTCGAAAATGATTCCGTGTGATGACGGCGTAAGAATATTACAACTCCCTTTCTTCCCGAGGATGTTGTATGAGGTGACTAAGGGAAACTGCCTTAAATATCGTAATGGCAACTGATAGATGGCGGGAAACCGTCTCTAAAAATTTCTGATCAGAGTTATCAGAACGAAGATGGGCAGAAGTGTCTGAGGTGCGAGTGGTCCGTTATAGCGATCACGAATCCGCTTGACAGGCGTGGCATCCTGCAGTGGACTTTAACAGGCCGATATGTATGTATGTCGATTTTAATGAATAATGATTAATTTTATCACTGAATTAATAATTACTGAATCTCTAAAAAAATTCAGTCACGATAGCCGAGTGTTTGGGTGGTCGGAATTTCGAGTCAATAGACCCGAGTTCGATCCCCAGTTGGTAGGCTCGTACCATGTATTGTTATACCATGTTTTTCAAAAACTTATGTACGAATATCGTTGGCTTGGACATAAAGACGGCGACGGGCTCACCACCTGTCACGTTGTCCCGAAAATATCTTCGGTGGAAGGTGTGTCGAAGGGACTTGATTGTCTAGACTCGACCTCTGTCTACCCCTGTATTGGGAATTGCGTGAAGATATTTTTTTTTTCTCAAAAATTCTCAATTTTTTTTGAGAGTATATATACTCTCAGAAAAAAATTAACACAGTAAATATCCAAAATATATGTCACACTGGATCAGTCTGGTAATATTACTTATTTAGTAATTAAGTACTGGGATAGACGGGAGGCAAACATTTTTGTGATGTTTCTTGTAATCGAGTTATTGATGTATGTCATGGATATTATACATATATTGTTCAAATCGAAAGAAGTTTTTAAAAATGCACCTATATTAATACGTGTTCCAAGTAATTAAAACTTGAAAAAAAGAAAAGTTTTTATGTAACTGTATTTATTTAGTACTTTTTATGCCAGACTAGTTACATAACTAGTCTGACATTCTATTAATTTTAAAAACTTCTTTCGATTTTGTGTCATTGCACATATTTTTTCGTCTTCATTATCAAATAACAATATGGAATAGAGTGTTAAAGAAAATAGGATTGCAGTGATCGCCTTACACAAAATGTGTGTGGGGACGTCGGTCATTTTCCAGACTATTCAAAAGCTTGGTATCAGCCGTAGGTTCGTATATCGTACAGATACACCAACACCTCCTCGCGTCGAAGACGAGAAAAGATCAGGGCGGCCGCGCGCTGATTGAACTACAAAGGCTGTAAATGCTGTCAAAGCCAGAATTCCTCGAAACTCCATTAGGAAGCAAAAAATCTTATTATTTATCGGGAAATGAAGATCTCTGTCGCGTATTATAAAACACGACCTGAAGCTCGGTGCTAATCGGGTCATACAGGACATGCTATTAATCAATCTCTACAATTAAAGATAGTGGATCGATCAAAACGCCTTCTGTCGCAATACGCAGTTGGAGTTCGAGAGGGGAACACAACGGTTTTCCTGCCAGCCCAGAGGTACCCGGTTCGATTTTCTGTCGGATCAATAAAGAAAATTCTTTTTTACAATACACGAAAAATAATATTTACATATTCTCGGGGCTATATATTTGGTAATAAATTATATATATATATATATATATATATATATATATATATATATATATATATATATATATATATATATATATATATATATATATATATATATATATATATATATATATATATATATATATATATATATATATATATATATATATATATATATATATGTGTATAGATAGTTTTTTCTGTAGAATCGATCGTAATTTACAAAAAGGAATGCTCCTTTTTATATTGACCTCTTTGCTGTATGGTAAGTCAACTTTACTGATACAAGGCGGGATAGGATGTAATGCAGTTTTTAAGGTATGACAACGGAGTCTCGATCTAGCTTTATATCTATAGACAATTACCTCAATGCCTTTCAAACTATATACAAAACTAGACACAAGGTAAGAAATAATCGTTGTAATAATCCAGACGAGTCCTATGCAGTCAATCGATGTTGTATTTGCATTTAAAAAAAAATCAAACCACTGGTATACGTGTTTTTGGAAATTGAAAAATACTTATTATAGATCCATTTATGACTACTCATTCCACGTAAAAATATTGTTTTATTCAATACTGAGGTAGACAGAGGTCTAGATAATTTAGGCGCATCGAACAATATCTGGTTAATTCTACTTAAGGGGGAAGGCAAAAATTTGCCTACAAACAAGACATGCAGAATGTTTTGGTCTTTTATGATACAATTACACATACATACATATTCATTATACAAATGTTTGCCCCTAATGGGATTCAACAACATATTTAAAAATCTATATTAGTTTCTAACCCGAATGTGAAGTGAACTTACACTTTCGCGATTTATTGAAACTGTAGGCGGTATTTTAAATAATAAAAATAAATTTTTACTTTTTACAAAGAGTTATTAATCCCATGCAATAAATAGATAAAAGTAAAAATGTGTAATAAAAAGTTATAAAACATTTTATTACTGAGTTTCTGCAGTTAAGCTCCTCACAATATTTGAAAAGCGCTAATGACTCTTGGTAATCTATAAACAATAGGTCCAGGTAAAACGCTTCAACGAACTGTATTAAAGCATTCATTGATACCATTAGGGTATTTTTTTAATCTTAATCCGTATGCGAAACAATTGGAGTTAATCGTGTTGTTTTACAACCAGCAACCTTTCGGAGGTGATTTGTAGAAGTAAAAGCAGATGATAGATCAGTTTACATCCAACTTTTACACTGTTCACTAGCGTAGCTGTTGTTGATTAGCTAAGTGGTGAAGTTGTGTAGCGAAGTTTTATAGGAAAGTTGTGTAGCCAAGATGAATAGTAAAGTTATGGAGCGAACGTTGTTATGAACTTATGTAAGTATTACATTCATTTACCTTTCTAACTAGTAAATATAAATTATGTAGTATATATGAAAATTTCCTATTTACTATGCATTATTAGTTAACGGCTTTTAAAAATCGACTGCAAGGCGTCAAGGAGAATTTCCCATAATCGCAACGCTTGGCAAACAAATTGATTACAGCAGTGGCAGAAATCTATCACCGTAGACTCTGCTTCCAGTCACCAGTCTGCTTAATTTGTTCTGGTGATTTTTCAGATGGTTATCCCGTCACATGTTTGTTGTTTACAATACTCAAGCGTTTTGCTTAGTCCACTAATTCAATATATTTCGTTCGAATATCTCTCCGGTGTTTCATCGATAATCTATCGTAACGAATAATTCAACTAGTCATGAATATAACAATGAATAACAAACCTGAATATCTGTAACGGATAATTGAGGTAAACTAGTCGACTTGATAGTACTTAGTATTTAAATGATTTACTAGAATAGTTTCTTGCAGCCAACATGTTAATGGACGGAAGAGCGACTTTGGCGGAACTAATTGCAGCTCAAGCTCTCATTGAGCTGCAAGGACAACAGCCAATTGACTGTGAGTATATTTTTTTATTACGTATAATTTATTGATTTCAATTTAAAATTTACTGTGTTATTAATTTTAATGTACTTTAACCGCCTGTAAATGGTTAAAATGTTAACCTTACGAAAGTGTAGCTAGGTAAAAATTACTTTATTCTAGATATATCGATATAGATATATCGTAGATAGGTAAAAAATTACTTTATTCTGACATCTCTTTAGACGTATATCCATAAATTTGCTAAATCATAAAGTTTATATTTAAATAAAGAATTTTTTTATAGCAAAGACTTCAGCATAACTTAAATGCTCTAAAATCATTAAAAATTGAACAATATTAACATTATTTCTTTTCTGTAATTAATGTATTCAAATGTAAAAAAGAACTCATTCTCACTCAACTCAAAGCTAAACGCTTTACTAACGTTTGATGGACTTCATGGAAATAAAGTTCATACTTGAATATTATCGTTAATATTTACTACATAATTTTTTTTACAAACTTATATATTTAAAATTATAAAAATACATACAAAAGTAGCATATTAAATTATATCAAATGTCTGTCGTATGAATGAATGAAAATACTTTTATTGTACACCACGTAATCGAAAAACATTAAAAATTAAAAACTAAAAAATCTACACAATATGGCGGCCTTATCGCTGCATAGCGATCTCTTCCAGGCAAAATCTGTCGTAATTATAATAGAAAAGTTAATTAATTAAACTGCAGACTCTGTAATGAAATGTTTTATAACTTTTATTACACATTTTTACATTTATATATCTATTGCATGGAATTCAGAATTTTTTGTAATAAGTTAAAATTTCATATTATTTATAATACCGCCTACAATTTCAATAAATTGCGAAAGTGTAAATTCTCTTCACATTCGGGTTACAAAGCAATATAGAATTTTAAATATGTTGTTGAATCCCATTAGAGGTAAACATTTGATAATGAATATGTATGTATGTGTAATTGTATCACAAAAGACCAAAACAACCTGCTTGTCTCTTTTATAGGCAAATTTTTACTTTTCCCCCTTAAGTAGAACTAACCAGATATTGTTGTCGATGCGCCTAAATTATCTAGACCTCTGTCTACCTCAGTATTAAATAAAACAATATTTTTTACTTGGAAAGAGTAGTCATAAATGGATCTATAAAAAGAACTTTTGAATTTCCGAAAACACTTATACCAGTGGTTTGATTTTTTTTAATGGAAATACAACAATGATATATTATCTGTCTAGGACTCGTCTGGATTATTACCGTGCGTTTGTATTCGTTTTTACCGTGTATCTAGTTTTTTATGCAGTTTGAAAGGCACTGAGGTAATAGTCTATAGAGTTATAACTTAAAAACTGCGATACATCTTATCCCGCCTTGTATCAGTAAAGTTTACTTACCGTACAGCAAAGAGGTCAAATTAAAATGGACCATTCCTTTTTGTAAATTACGAACGAATCTACAGAAGAAAAAACTATCTTTATATAACTTTTCATTGAGATTAGGAAATTGCTATTTCATCCTGAAAAGATAATAGGTGCCTGTGTATATCAATTATAAATGCAATACATCTTATTTTACCTTTTATTTCTATACGTGTGGAAATACCTAACGTACGAATATACCGCCCTCGCGGGGCAAAGACAGGTTAGAAGTTAGAAGCTTTAATTATGCAGAAATTTCAACTGCTGATTCACGCTTTTAGGGAAAAAAAACTTTTACTTTTAAGGAAAAAAATCCAAAATTTTAGATTCTTTAAATTGTAAATTCTTATAACATAAAAGCAACAATCGCCAAAAGTTCAAGTTTGATGCACAAGTGGCTTAGGCACTGCTTTATTTTTATCAGTCGTTCTGGACAAATGGAAAAATTGAATACCCAGAATTGTGATCGCTTGTTGGTACTTCATAAAATTCAAATTCACTTTTACTCATCCCTCTATTTATGTATTTGCAACGAAATACCTGCCCTTATGGCTTTATCAAAGGTTAGATACAAATATTTTTATCTCTTTACCTGCACAAAGCATATTATTAAACCTGATATTATAATCAACACAAGTGGGTAGAATGCTGTACGTAACAATTGCCAATTAGAATGTATTTGTAGAAAATTAATTACCTTCTGCCATATTTTATCAAATTAGAAAATAGCACGAATAACAATGTTAATAGATTCAGAAAATATAAATAATGAGTATAAAGTTGATGTTAGATAATTTGATAACTCATAAAACTTGGCTTTACCAAGTTTTATTGTATACGTATTTTTTTTTTATTTAATTGTATCGGAAAGTTTCGTAGTGTATATATACTACCTGAAGCATTAAATCTCGCTAGACGGATGGCATAACTACCTAACCTCCCGAACTTCATTCCGCCATGGAATCTAAAAATGTTATGTATTACGTAAAAATGCGGGGGGTTATCTGTGGAGAATGTGCTCTAGAACTTTTGCTAGAAACGGTAAAATTAATATTAGACGGAATTGAAATTGAGTAGAAGGGTTAGAAATGGGTTTAACTAGTGGAGAGTTAGGTTCCGAAGGACAAGGTAAAAGATCTTAGGTAAAAGTTTCTTTTTGGTTGTTACTTCATACTCCGTCATTTTTAAACCGATTTCGGAAATCCTTTTATGTGATTAACGGAAATATAACGTAACGGAGTTTCATTGTAAAAAAAAAAACTAATATATGATTGATAATTAATAACCAAATATATAGTATGTAAAAATGAAAAAACGTGCATGAGCCAAGTAATACAAATGTGTAACACGTGAAAGTCGGGTGGTGATCGGAATTCGAGTCGAGAGACCCGAGTTCGATCCTCAGGTGGAAGGCTCGTACTAATGGGTATTTTAAAAACTTATGTACGAATTATATCATTGGCTTGGACATAAAAGACGGTGACTGGCACCACCTGTTACGTTGTCCTAAAATATCTTTGGTGGAAGGGACGTTATTGTGTAGACTAGACTTCTGTTTACCCCTATATTGGGAATGGCGTGGTGATATTTATTTATTTATAAGACGTGATGTCAACTACATGAATTGAAGTAAATAGATGGAATGTTAGTGGCCATTCCATGGTATATTAAAGTATAAATACACTGAACAAATTTAAATTTGTTGTTTCACGAGGTGTTTTCTTGCTACATTAAAATAGAAGTATGTCAATAGTACAATGTTTCACTATGACCGGCGAAAGCAAATATCATGGTAAAGCGCCTGTTAAAACAGTGGAAGCTAAGCTAACTGTATAGCTTTACTTCCGCTGTTTTTACAGGCGCTTCTACAGAATATTTTATATGAATGAATAAGTCGCCATCTTTGCTAAGAAAGTTATACATTTTGAAAATAATGATTCTAATAATATTCAATAGCAAATAAATAGATACAGATTACATTATATTTTTAGATATAGATTATTTAAACTTTCAGCTATATATAGATACCGGGATTACCATCTCATAAAATATCAAACCAAAATTAGGTGCAAGGTATTTGATACTGCGATATCCAATTCGCTTACCAAGCATGGCTATTATGGCATGATGCTGATGGCTGTAATGAATGAATGACATTACGTCGTTCATTAATTTATAAATGTATCGTATATAATATTAATTATAGGCAAGACAAAATATTTGATTATGATCTTTCTTAGGTTATGCCGTTTATTTTAATAATGTGATCGTTACGTTAGATAGGTCCAATTATACATTTCGTTTCTTTAATAACCATGTCTTTTTAGGCGTTACTTGGATATCTACTTACTACTAACGGTGTAAGCTGTAGACAGTGCTAGAATACCATATATCCATTATCCATTTCATGACATTTCCATCTGAAGACCTTCTCATGTGATTATTTTAATTCAATAACCTTGCTTTCATAATAACTTCCTTTGTATATCAGTACCTTAGTACTGAGTGTCACGGTCGACCTCCGCTCATAAATATATAAACATTGTTTTGCCCCTCTGGCCCGGTCCCGTATCAAAAGATACATGAACACATTCCACATTAAGTACATTTTGCGTAAACTATTACATTTTTTTCATACATCAAATACTTTCAATAGGCTTTTATAACTTTTATCTCTCATTTGGGTTTCGATTCTGTCAATTTGTATGCGCATTCTCTAATTAGTTCACCATAGACATACCCTCGTTAGTTTCCCGGTAAGACGTAATCGCCAAGCTCATGATATTGTGTTTTGTATGCCAATTATTTAAAATATATGTAATTTAAATTATGTAGTTTATAGGACGAGAACTTAAAAAATACTATTGAACATTATACATGATTTAAATAAAATAAATAAATAAATATCTTCACGCAATTCCCAATACAGGGGTAGACAGAGGTCTATAGATTTATGCCAACGATATACTTCATACAGATTTTAAAATACCCATTTGAACGAGCCTTCTACCTGAGGATCTAACTCGGGTCTCTTGAATCGAATTCCGATCACCCAACTACTTGGCTATCATGACTATATTATACATTTTAGGCACTGAGCTAGAATCTCAGAATCATCACCTCATCACCGCCACGACGAACTCGCGGGAATTCATTCGGGGGGACAGACTTTAAACCTAGCACAGCTTCAGAAGCTAAATCCAATACTATGTGAAGTTTAAATATATAAGGCTAGATATATCCTATATTGTATAGAAGACGTTATGTGAATGAAATAAATGATTATTACTATTATCATACTTCAAAAGGCACGAGTTTCTAAATTAATCTAGACAAGTGGGTACTTTTTTGTAATCACAATTACAAGTATATTGTATATTACACATTGGTAGCAAAAAAATATAATATGTAAGTACTATAAAGAGTACACTTGTATTGTTTAAAAAAAATTAATGCGTGGGGTCTTTATTAGTACTAAAGATACACACAAGTTTGTCCATCTTTATATTTTTACCCGCACTTCGTAAAAACTACCTACTACAAGAAATTGTATGCGATTTTTACAGTTCTCATTCGAGGTCTAACTAATACTACGATGTATATGACAGGGGTTACATAAATATAAATAACTGAATATCATCACGCATATTCCTAGACGAGATAGTCAGAGACAACAGATCGCCAATGACAAGATCCTTACATAAATCTTTCACTTCTTTCAAATTCATCAATTTCTTCATACACTCACGTCTGGGTATCCAAGTCTAGACCCAATCCGCACTTACCACTCTAGGCAGCTACTACTCGGAAGAGAACACACCTTTCTTCCTCCCTCCTGAATACTGGACCACAACCTCTATCAATTGAACCTCTAATGTCACATTGGATACTGATCTCCCGCGTGTCGCTACTTCTGGTTTTAAGACCCGCCCGGTCCTTGAAGGAGCATCCTCCCAGCTGGCACTCCACGGCGGATAAAGACTTTCTTTCGCTCTTTATCATTTAGTGACTACTTGCCAAAGTTAGGTTTGCCATATTGTTTCCTATTGTTTCTCATTGGATGGGCAAGCCACGGATACAAAAGTCAAAAGTGAACAAGATATATTCCCCCGGTAAAACTTTTCCAGTATGACCACCTCTATGGACGAGTAGCGTACACAGTGGTTTTCATGTTGTCACCAGCTCTGTGATCACGGATTCGATTCTCGGACGATCTGTCGATAAAATCACTGTTTCTATATAATGTCGAGTCTCTGTGTTTATGGTACCATCGTTGTTTCCAATTCTATATCACATGCATGTATGTGTTGTTGTGCTTATCCATAATAAAATAAATATTGATTTATTATATTCAAGGAATTAAAAGAGTCTAATCAGATCTTACCACTCCGAAGTAGCAGTAGTAAGTTACCTAAGGATGGCGGTATATCGAAAACTGTCCGCCCAAAATTAAGTAGACCGGCGACGAGCAGCAACTGTACGTGCAATGTCTTACATGCTAAATTTGGCTATTCTGAAAATATTGCTTGAAGAAAAAGCCCACTCACATTATTATGTACGTTAAATGGGTCTGTTACATAAATGTCACCCATTTTTACTCATTGTTTTTGATTTTTTTAAGAGTTTAAAAACAAAAAGGAAATGGGTAACGGGAGGTGAAAAGGTAGGTGGAGGGAGAGCAGAGGGGATAAGGTAACAGAACACAGAAACACAGGATATCTTTACTTTACGTCGGTGAAAAGCCTGTTCTGTTCCGTAAAGCTACAGAACCTCTTCGGTCGAGTCGTACAATTCATGTAACAATATATAATAGCAAGCATACATAGTTCAAGCATAATAGCAGCATATCTGAATAGGGAACTTCGAAGGAATTTCCCAAAATTCCACATAAATGTTCCTCTACAGCTAATATGTACACGGTATATAAAAAAAATTAAAAAGATATATTTATGTATGCAGCATCTTTGCCCATGTATATAAAAATATATAGATATGCAACCTACTTCTACACATACAAATTCGTGGGCTAAAGCTAGTATGTAACTAACTATTATAAATACAACGAAAGGTAAAGAATAAATTATATCCTAAAAACATGATATTTTATCTAGTCGAAACAAAAATTTAAAATAATTTTCTATAAAATAAAAAAATCCGTTTAATTAATTTAATTTAGACTAAGAAAAAACAGTTTAACTTAAAGAAACATAGGGTGCTAGATATCAATTGTTGTAAAAAATTTATTTACGAATATTAAAGTAAATTCATTGTAAAATATCTAAGAAAATCCCCAAACTTTTAATAATCGTGTTTTTAAACTATAATTTTACTAATAATTATTTTTAGGATATATTATTGTATAATAATTACTTTATCTCAAATTAATGTATCCGTAACGGTTTTCTAGGAAGTGAAAATCATGTTATAAACATACAGACAAACATACCAAGCTAATAAAAGCCTATTATAAAGAGAATAATACAGATGACCTTTAGGGAGTTCTTAGGTTCTTGTTTGATTATAAACTTTATAAATTTAAAGTTATATTTTTGAGTTTCAAAGTATTAAATCAACTACTGATAATTACTAATATTGATAATAATTAAACATTTATAATAAAGAATTAACTTATAAAGAAACTATTAGATATCTACTAATAATTGTAATTCTTAAAGTTTATTAAAGCAATAAATTCCTGCTGCATCTTTGCAAAATAGTTGCCGATGTACTCATTGTTCAAACGATATATGAATCTATTGTACATTTTTTTTTCGCATTTTGGGGTCGACGTAATGCTCGGGTCTTTTAAATGTCTTTTTACCTGCGACTGCGGAAGAGTACATACGTTCCGTCACGTTCGGTTGTCGTTTGATTGCTGTTACAATCAGCGCAGTTATAATTTTATAATGTCTCAACGACTTTGGCTCCTTATTGAGTGGTTGGACGACAGGAGTATCTTCTCAAATTATGATGTAGTGAATACTGATTGTCTACCTGCTAACGAAGGTGACTTACACAATGGGAAGCTAGTTTATATCATAAATAGACATGGTAATGGCACAGGGCGAGCTCAGATCTTACGGATTTCAGGTGAGCTATTATATTTTGCAAATCTGAGATTATTACTTTTATATTTGAATGAAACAAAATCGTATTGATATCAATTTTTAACGTACCAAATATCAAAATTGTAATTTTTTAATTACTTTGTGATCGATTCTTTTATGAGAATATGTAGCTTATTAATAGCTTTTTTTATTATCGTTTTACAGAAACGTTGTTTTTTCACCATAATTTTTTTTTATCATTTTAAAATAATCATTGTCATTTGAGGTCTAACTAATACTACGATGTATATGACAGGGGTTACATAAATATAAATAACTGAATATCATCACGCATATTCCTAGACGAGATAGCCAGAGACAAAAGGTCGCCAATGACAAGATCCTTACATAACTCTTTCACTTCTTTCAAATTCATCATAATACTTTGTGATCGAATCTTTTATGAGAATATGTCGATAGCTTTTTTTATTATCGTTTTACAGAAACGTTGTTTTTTCACCATGATTTTTTTTTATCATTTTAAAATAATCATTACAAATAAAAATGTTGCGGGTAGATTGTAGGTACTCGTTAGAAAATAATAAAGAAAAGAGGCATTAGTCCTGCCTGTTTTGTTTTGGCGGTAAAAGCTGGTTTTTAGGGGAATATAAAAAAGGCCACGATCTTTCGACAAAATCAACTTATAAATAAAATTGGACAATGCAATGATTTGCATAAACATTGACATTTTTCTTTACATGAAGGTATAAAGTGAAACTAAATATAAATGTTATATTGATTTTTAAAGCGTATAAGTTATGCGGGACCACTGCTATTACATTAATGAGAAAATTAAAAAATCAACTGATCCTGCACCAGTTATTTGAGTTTTTAATTTCGCATTAAGTGATTTTTTTAATACAAGTGGGTAGCAATAAATATCATTCTTTGCCTCGCCGGTTTTAGATCGAACAATGAAACTGGAACCGAGAATACTAAGAACTGTACCTAAGGCAGTGTTACTAGTGGTTTTGTTTCTAAAATAAGTTTCTTTGATAAAATAAAACCACACTGCAATAGTTTTGGTTAGTTTTCTATTTACCGCTATGAACGCTAACCCCTTACAATTTGTCAGCTAATTAGAGTAACATTAAAAACGACAAAACTATCACATTGCGTTGATATTCGAAACATTTTTTGGGAGAACGTGACCGGTGGTGAGCCTGTCGCCGCCTTTAAATCCAAGCCACCGATGTAAATCGTACTTACGTATTGAAAAAAAACACGTACGAGTACCTTATCACGATTATCGAGTACGCTATCGAGACATAGAAAAATTGCATAATAGTTATGAAAAACCGTTTACTGGACCTAACTACCTGCTAATCTTAATGCCATTCCCAAATCAGGGGTAGGCAGAGGTCTCGACAATTAAGTCTTTTCGACCCACCTACCACCGAAGAATTTTTTTGGGACAACGTGACAGGTGGTGAGTCCGTCGCCGTCTCTTTGTACTTCTTTATGTACGATGTAAATTGTACATAAGTTTAGAAAAAACCCATTGGTACGAGCCTTGGGGTCCGTAACTCGGGTCTCGTGAATCGAATTCCGATCAACCAACCACTTAGCTATCGTGACTTATATATACCTTATATACCTGCTAAACTAATTGTGATAACTATCAGCTTATTAATTAATTGTTTAATATTTTACAGATAACAAGACCTACCTGCAAGAGCTTAAAATTATTTTGGAAAGACAAGACCAACAAGTGAAGAATGTAGTTTCTTTATGTGTGAACACTGTCAAGGAAATGAAATCGGGAACGTTGGTGAGTGCATTTTATTATTAAAATTATAATTATATAATTCAATATTAATATTAAGACATATAGAAATATTTCGACTCGCTTTACTCCAAACAACTTCTTTGGGACAACGTGACTGCTTGGGAGTCTTTCGCCGTCTTAGTGTTCAAGTCTATGGCACGATATGAAATATGTTCATACAATACTCTTTATTGCACACTTATACTTAAAATATTCAACAAAAAATTAATTTAGATACATAAGGCTATTGTAATGCAAATGGCGGTCTTTTCTTAAAAGCGACTAATGTGTAAATAGAATAGAAATAAATATTTCTAAATACATATAAACATCAAAGATTCGAGTACAAACATTCATATTATAACTGAATAAATAGCTAAAATATGCCATTCCCAATACAGGGGTAGACAGAGGTCTAGACAATTAAGTCCTTTCGACCCACCTTCCACCGAAGACATTTTTAGGATAACGTGACAGGTTATCCTAAAAATCAAATAACCCGTCGACGTCTGTATGCCCAAGCCAACAATACAAAACGTATTTAAGTTTTGAAAAAAACCCATTGGTACGAGACTTGGGCATCGAACTCGGGTCCGTAGACTGGAATTTCGATAAACCAACCACACGGTTATCGTGACTTCTTTTTTATAAATATATATAATCATAAATAGCTCATGTACAACTTTCTTTTACAGTACTTGGCGTCTCAAAGCATTCAACAGCCTATTCAAAATCCAACCATATCCGGTCCCCCTCATAGCCATGGCAATATCAGTTTAGGAAGCATCGACAGCGATCAAGAGGTGATTTGTAATTTATTTTATATACCATGTTGTGAATTTGTGTTTATGTTGTAACAAAATTTTCGTAATAATTATGTCTGTAAATGTGTGTATCCTACTGAGGTTAAAGAAGGTAATTAGCAATTAATATAGAAGTCATGATAGCCGAGTTGTTGGGTGGTCGGAATTTCGAGTCGAGGAGACCCGAGTTCGATCCCCAGGTGGCAGTACCAATGAGTTTTTCAAAAACTTATGTGCGAATTTCATCGTTGGCTTGCACATAAAGACGGCGACGGGCTCACTACCTGTCACGTTGTCCCGAAAATATTTTCGGTGGAAGGTGGGTCAAAGGGACTTAATCGTCTAGACTTGACCAGTGTCTACCCCTGTATTGGGAATTGCGTGAAGATATTTTATATTTTATTTTTAACAATTAATATATTTTTTGTAAAGGACAGTCGTTGACGGGGCAGGGCATTGACAGAGTGTGTACCCAATTTATGTTTTTTACTTAATGTTGTAAGGATTTGGATGAAAAACCTGTCCTGTCTTGTGCTATTGACTTTGCTATTAGATTTACTACCCCATATTTTCCCGTGATTGTCGTAAGCGGTGACTGAGGGTAAAGGTTAGATAATAGCAATAAATAGCGAGAGATGGCAAGAAGACCATCTCGATACATGCTTTTTATCTCGATGTATATTTATACTCAGGTTTAATATATACATATGTATATAATCATGTAAACTTACATCTTATTGCTTTAGTTACCGACTACCTGTCAAAGGGTTTTCATCAGGGCGAATAACACTTACATAACAAAAAAAATTATTTTAAATGTGCAAATATTAAGCAAATTTAACCTGCTATCTATTTGTAGGCGAACGACACGAGATTCCATAAAACATCGGCGCAACCAAATCTCCAATACATAGACGATCAATCGTCTAAAGCCGTAAAGAGTAACTGGTCGGCAGGCAATCATAGTAAAAGACATTATCGGCGACCATTGGATAGTAGCACTCCACTTCCTGGAAGGTGTAATGAAAACATTAAGGTCACCTTTGATCAAAGCACTCAAACTGATATGTATAACCCGTTATCCAAAATTGAGGAAATTGAAGCTACACTCAAGATCCTTTACAAACAGTATCTAAAATTAGTAGCACAGGTATACGAAAACGATGGAATATCTGTACTATCTGAAGTATCGGATTTAGAGCAATATCTTTCGGATCAGACTGCCAGTGAAACACCTGCAACAGGAGAGGCATCGACTGGGCAACCAACAGTGAACACTAGTAATATCGTAAATGACGATAATCCCGTGGAACCTATATCCATGGAACCTAAACCATTGCATGTGAGACGAGCATCAGCACACACAACTAATGATATGGTAAGTAAGTTCGTATCTACTTTTTATCGTATTTTCCATATTTTTCTAATATTCGATTTTGAAAGTACGGAATCTTTCCACAACTCAACCATCTATGATGCACCTCGCATTGATGTCAATGCGTCGTGCGAAGAAGTTTCTTTTTCTACATCCAACATTTATTTTTTATTAAATTTAATTTACAGGATCTAATGATTTCTTGTGTTTACGCGAATACTACACATTTTAAATAAAACGATTTTCAAATTTTATCGATTTACAGGATCTAGTCTGTCCTAATCCTATTTTAAATTTGAAAATCAAAATATCAATCTACTTTAAAGCTGCTGCTCTGCACCGGTCGGCTGTATTTTGATCTGACATTTTTCGAAATGGTTAACTCGCCGTCAGTCACACAATAGCACAATTTTCATATAATTATGTCTGATAGAAATAGAAAGGAGGTGGTATATTTGTGTACGTATTTACATATCAATTTATTATTACAATGGCATAGTCAGCAAACGCAAAGTTTGCTAACTATGTTAGCATGGTTTTTTAATTGTTTTATTTTGCATCGGCTACAAGGATAGCCATTTGTGATATTCAAGGCTTTCTCTTAGCAATTGATAGAAAGGCAGTGTTATAATTTTAATGGCGATAAGAAACAGCAGGGTACCTTACATTTGGTTATGTAGCGCCCCGTAGGTATCTTTGACATCAAATCAGGCTATTCTATAATGTTATTTGTAAGCGGAGTGTCATGTAATTACATTGTAAGATATAAACAAAATAGTAGAGTTACGCAATTCAATATTAATTGCATTCATTCATGATTCGCATATTCATTCAAAATAATTTCACATTTTTTGTATTCAAGGTACCTATTGGAAGTGGAAATGCGTTAGTGCCGACTAGATTGCTGGCAGATTTGGACTGGACATCATATACATCAGCAACCCGACAATTGTTACAGGCTGTTTTTCCACGCAGGTAACTAATATTTTTTTGTATAGAATAGGGAGGCAGGGCAGGTGGCTTACGTGATGGTAAGTGATTACCGCCGCCATGAACACCTGCATTAGCAGAAGAATAGCAGATGCATTGCCGGCCTTTGAGAAGGGTGTGGGCTCTTTTCTTGAAGGTCCTTAAGTCGTATCGGTCCGGAAAAACCACTGCTTTTATACTATATATATATATATTTTTATATATATATATATATATATATATATATATATATATATATATATATATATATATATATATATATATATATATATATATATATATATATATATATATATATATATATATATATATATATATATATACATATATCTCTTTACGCATTTAATTAAAAATAAAATAATTATCATCTATTCATTCATTCGAATATATTATTCTTACTGTTATAGACGTCAATGTTGTAGATTCAGAAATATTTATAACTACTTTCCTTTCTTAATCGTGAAATAATCACTCGTATTATTTGATGCCATGCGTACCAAAAGAAGTATAACGTCAATAATTGTGATAAATAACTACATAACTATATCATATACAATTGTTTTTTTCACAGGGTTTTAGCAACTCATTCCCTATCGGGAAAACAATCCCCAGCTTTTGCGAACAAACCTCCGAAGAAACGGCTAGATCCCAGATTGGTAGATGACATAGTGGACACTGTTTCTAAACGATGTGGCGTGCATAAACGTCTTGTAAGGTAAAAGACTTTGAATGTATTAATTATAAGATAGTATAGTATACATACATACATACATAACGGCCTATTAAGTACACAGCACTGCAGAACATAGACCTCATCCCATAGGGATGATTTGCCATAGTCGCCACGCTTGGCAAGCGAATTTGTGATTACAGTACCAGACCAATCGTACCTCAGACGCTGCTTTTTTTAGAGATGGTAATACCGCCATCTATCGGTTGCCATAAGGATATTCAAGACTGTGCCATTAGTCGCCTCTTATGACACCCACGGGAAGAAAGGGAGTGGTATTAGTCTTTCGCCGTTACAACACGGAACTGTATAATATAAATTAAATTAATAAAAGCGTTAATGCTAAACATATTTTTATATACTTCATTAACACGGAAGGTAACTTACTGGAAAATAGGCCTTTATACAAGGGGATATAACATGTCGATATAATTAATATTTATCGTCAAAGATAAATACGCTCGCATTACACTCGGAGACTCATCTAAATTTGCTGATGCAATTCCTGATGCGATCGTAAATCTAGTACAATCAAGTAGTATAGTAAATCTTCCAATTTTTGGCATCCCAGTTTTTAGATGAATGTCTTCATAAAACGTCGAAGAAAAGTTTCTAAAAGCCCTATTGTGTTACTGAAAATCAAATTTGTACCTTCGTAAACTTTTTGTAAATAAGTACCTTTTATAAAATTTATATAATAAACATAAGCTTTTTTTTTCAGGAATTGTATCACTATAAAGTGCACGGACGAGGCCAAATTATATAAAAATCGCCAAACTTTCAAACGTATGCGAGAAATGAACCAAAACCAAGAGAACTTACCGCCGTCGTCGGCTTCATCAAGTGCTTCCTAAAATGCAATTCTTGATTAAATTCATTTTATAATTTTTATTATATTAATTTTTTTCAATGAAATAAAATGTATGATGTATTCTCACAGTCTGTATTTTTAATTGAAAACTTACCTCGGTAGAAACAACGACAGGGTCAATAAAAATTTTTTAAAAAAATTATTTGCAATTTCTCGCAAGAGCTTTATTTTAGTCAAGTGAATAAAACGTCAACAGTTCAATAAAAGTGCACACTGTATATGTAGCATAAATAATATATTACGCGTGTTCTTTGTTAATAAAACAAATTTTAGCATAAACGTCATCTTAAAAACCGCAAAGACACTTGTATTTTACATAAAATCTGACATTATTTACTTACTCGTGGCATTTCTTTGCCTCTACAGCAGAGAATTCAAATCAAGAGACTATTTCGATTCCCAGACGAAGGCGTACCACTAAACGGCGTACTTATAAACATATATACGATATGTATTAGTTTTATAGTTTGTGTCAACAAATTGTAGTATTATTGCCTAACTCTGTACCGTTTACGAGTGTAATTGCTTCTATCACCAGCTCAGTAGCAGCATAGAAAAAAGCTAAAACATTCAAAATACTAAAAGTTAGAGACGATTTACTTTGATTCCTTCGGGATTCTACCCACAGATCCTATGTATTTTTTATATCTTTACGCATTTTCTGCTACACGGTTAGGCAGAGTTCTTCAATGACAATGAAGTCTTTCGCCTTACTTTCCACCGAAGGTTATTTGAGGCAATTTGACTGGTTTTGAGCCATGTTAAACGTCTACTCCCCGAACGGGATCAGGGATTATCTTGGCGGTGTAGCTTGGTAATTGTGGCTTCGACACCCACGTTGAACCATGAGGAATCCACATGGCCGGCCTAACTTAGAGGGGTATGGCCGTCCTAGTGGGCTTGGGCAGCCCACTTCCGATGCTCGTTGGTAGGCTGTTCCCAAACCCATGTGGGGATTCGTCACTTACATGGGTTTGGAGGCCAAAGAGGAAGATGCGTCAGTGTTCAGGCGCGTCTAGCCTAGTGGGAATGGGAGAGAATTTTTCCCTACCGAGGAGGGGCTACCCTGAGCGCCAAGCGCGGGTGGGGTCGCGGATGTGTAAGAAAGCCTTCCAGTGGACCCACCAACATTCGGTGAAGGGTTTCGGTCGGTGGTTAGGTTAGGTATTTCCCCACGTATGAAAAAATGTTAAACGTCTTAACTGTCGCTACAATATACTTACATACATAAATGTTAACATAGGAAAATGTTCATATACACATATAAACTATGAGTAAAATCATTCATATTGAACACACAAATATCTGCTGTGTGAAGTCACGATAGCCGAGTGGTGGGGTGGTCGGAATTTCGAGTCAAGAGACCGGATGAACTCGGGTGAGTTCGATCCCCAAGTGGCAGGCTCGTACCAATGGTTTTTTTAAAAACTTATGTACGAATTATATCGTTCGCTTGGACATTAAGACTAATATCTTCACGCAATTCCCAATACAGAGGTAGACAGAGGTCTAGTCTAGACAATTAAGTCCCTTCGACCCACCTTCCACCGAAGATACTTTCGGGATAACGTGACCGGTGGTGAGCCCGTCGCCGCCTTTATGTCCAAGCCAACGACATTCGTACATAAGTTTTTTAAAAACCCATTGGTACGTGCCTGCCGTATGGGGATCGAACTCGGGTCTCTCGACTCGAAATTCCGACCACCCAACCACTCGGCTATCGTTACTTTATTATTCTATATCTCGTCTAATATTATGTTAATCTAGTTATCATGTGATATGACCACTTTATGGGCTTACTATATTATGGTATATAAAATTCTCAGGTCACGGCGTTTGTAATTAATCTCATCCGTAAACAATCCGCCTCGACCGATTTTCGTGATATTTTGTGTCCATATCGGTTGGGTCTGCGAATCGGACAACATCTATTTTCATCCCCCTAAAAGTTAATTGTGGTTCACCCCTAAATATTTTTTATTTTTAGACAAATCTTTGTTTTTATTTTTTTATGGTACATCGTCAGCGATGCTGATGGTGCTGTATTCAAAATACATACAACCTTAAATTTTCACCTCTCTACGATCAACCCCTATATTTAAGTGGTAAAATAACGATTACAGGGTCAGTATTAATTACGTTTTGTAATACATTAGAACTGAACTTCATATTGCCATCAATATGAACACTTACAGAAGTTCATATTGATGGCATTTATGTTACAATACGATAAAGATAATGAAAATACTTCGGTGAATGCGTGAAAATTCCAATAGTATTTGGTGTGTTAGACACACACCAAATACTATTGGAATTTTCACGCAATAATAGAAAGAAGAAAACTCCTATACATTGGGTACATTTTAATGTATACACCAAGTTTATTCAAATCAAAATGTATTTTTTTCAAATCCACCACCATTTCCTAAAGATGTTCCTCTAACGGAAAAAAATAGACAAAAGAAACTTCGCATGTTTATTTTAATTTTTTAACATAGGACATATAATATTGAATTTAAAATACCTGAAGTTACGGGAACGACCAACTCATTCTCAGGAGTACTGTCTATAGGATCTGGCGTTACTTTACATTTTCATATATATTCATAAACCATGGAAAAAAAAATTTTTTTCTTTTTCTCTAAGAAATGCTTTCGATTTTAGATTGTAAACAGATATGAAGGCCCTCTGCAAAATAAATATAATTTCTACATTAGCTGACTGTCATATGGTAAAATACCATTTGACATCACACTAAGGAAATTGTTATATAAACTATTCTAGCTGTTTTTCTCGGGCCAGACCCGAGAAAATGTTTAAAAAGTTATTTCTACATGGACCCGACCGAAACAGGCCCCGGGTTCTATGAGCTGGTAACACAATGAAAACTGGTATTAACTTTTTCTCATGAAATTTACAAAATTTCATAGATGCTTGGTTTTTGTTTTACAGATCTCCTATGATGCAGCAAAGCCTCATTACTTTTATAATACATATATGTAAATGTTATGAGTGATTTATCGTATGCCAAGATATTGATATTTTACTTGATATTACAAGATATTGACAAAGTACTATGGTTTTCACAAATTGAGCACTAGATGACGGTGATGTCGTATAATAGAGAACAGTACCGACACGATCGCCATCTAGCGTATAATTTGCAAATAAGTATTAGCATCTATTTATTTATTTATTTATTTATTTACTGGAAAACTAACAGCTTAATCTTAACAAAATATAACATGCATGTAAATTAAAATCTAAGCAAATAAACAATTTTTGACAGTTAAACGAGATCCGCTGTGTAACGTCTAGTTTGCAGAGGGAGAAGATGACCACACAGCAGCTTTCTGTGTGTCTCACAGCTTCTTTGGGAATGCGGAATTTTGAGCACACATATCTGATTAACCTTTTTTGGATGAATCCATCCAAAAAAGGTTAATCAGATATGTGTGCTATTTTATTGACGTAAATATTGTACTGAGGATTCCATATTTGACTTGCATATTCCAGATTACTTCGAACAAGTGAACAATATAACATTTTAGTAGATTTTAAATTACGGAATCTGAAACATGATCTAATAAAAAGCCAAGAGCTTTATATACTTTATTAACAATTTGTTCAATGTGCTGGTCAAACAATAATTTGTTGCTAATAGTAATACCCAAGGGTATATTTAAATAGGTTCATATTACGCTTACGCCCGAAAGACACACAAAACATTTATCTACGTTAATATCAAGTTTATTTCGCCTACAGTAATTGTCAAAATTGAGTAGATCGTTTTGTAAGTATAGCGCATCGTCGAAATTATTTATTATTCTAAATAATTTCAAATCGTCAGCGAACAGTAAAAAATTTGGGTTTAAAATGCTTTCACTTGTATCGGTAATAAAAATTACGAAGAGCAAAGGGCCAAGTGAAGAATCTTGCGGGACTCCGGAGGGGACAGGCACCCAGGATGATGTCAATCCATTTAGAATTACCGCTTGTGATCTATTAGAGATATAGGACGAAAACCATCTAAATAAGTCACCTCTTATACCGGCTGTCGATAACTTTTCCATTAATATAGCATGATCAATACGATCAAATGCTTTGTTATAATCGGTATATATATCGTCGATTCGATTTCCTTTGTCCATATTATATTAAACGAAATTCGTAAATAGCAAAAGATTCGACGTAGTGGATCTTTTTTGAAGAAAGCCATGCTGTTGGGGAATGATAGTATGTTTGATCACCGGGTACAATTGGTTGTATACAATTCTTTCAAAGACCTTAACAATGAGATTTAATTTTGAAATTGGTCTGTAATTCTCAATGATATTTTGTGGACCCTTTTTAAGTATGGGGATTTCCATCTTGCTGGCATTAAGCCCTCGTTAATAGATCTTCTAAATATAAAAGTTATAGGTTTAGATAAAGTTCCAACACATTTTGTTAGAAATAAAGCTGGTATACCATCAGGGCCAGCTGATTTTTTTAAATCAAGCGACTTTAATAGCTTCTCTACTTCAGAGTAATTTATATTTATTGTAGAGATATCGTTTGATATGAAAGATGATGTACAGCGTGAGATCTCTTCTGGTTCAGTTGGTTAAAGGTAATTAGAATGAAAATATTGTGCAAAAATATTACAAATATCTTGTTTTGAGTTATATGTTATGCCAGAATAAGTCATACGAGGGGGATAAGATGAACCACGACTTTTGTTTCGTATTACGACCTAAATATTTTAGAATGACTTTTTAAACTATCTTCGACGCGACAAATATAGTCATTGTAAAGTATCTTTTCGATCCGTTTAATCCTTTTTCTCAAATTTTCAAATGTGATTGTATCATATAAATTTCCATAGATTTTTAACTTCTTGTGGTACTTATTCTTTTCTTTAATTAATCTGACAATAGCACGATTGAACCATGGTGGGTATTTGCTATTGCGCTGTATAAGAGAAGGATATATTCCGTCTCTTATACAGCGCAATAGCAAATACTTTGTCACGTATATTATATATTGTCTCGTAAAACAGTTCAACAGCATCATCCACATTGCCTGTACTAAGTTCATCCCAGTTCACCGCACTAATGTCTAAATTTATTTGGTTATAGTCGCCTTTATTATAATAGTAAGAGGCCAATTTGTTGCGAGTCAGAGGCGGGATATCAAAGTTAACAGAAATTGTTAAAGCCTTGTGATGCAGGTCTTCCAAAACTAGGGGATCTAGACAATGATTTACATTTATAAAGTCATTCGACAAAACTAAGTCGAGTATTCGGTTGTAAGAATTATAAACAGTATTAAATTGTTGAATTATTATTATCTATTTATTTATCTTCACGCACAATCCCTGACGGGGTAGTCAGAGAGAACAGATCGCCAAGTGTCACGATCCCTACATACTTCTTTCGCTTCTTTCAGATTCATCATCTGCTTCATACATGCACGTCTAGGTATCCGAGTTCTCTTCGAGCTATTTGCTAACATGGTCTTCGAAAGTTAGTCTCGGTCTACCTCGATACCTTTTAACATTAACTTTCGCGCTATATATTTTCTTCACCATTGGGTCTTCACTCATTCGCTCAACGTGCCCAAACCATCGAAGCACGCCCTTATCCATTTATGAGACAAGGTCATCTTTCAAACCTGCCATATTGCGAATCTCTTCGTTTCGCTTTTAGTCGGCCATGGTAAGGCCGCACATTCTACGAAGAGATCGCATCTCTACAGCATTCTACCTGCTTTTATGCTTCTTCTGGCATACCCAGGTTTCGCTGCCATATAACAAAGTCGGTACCAACACTACCTTATGTATTGCAAGGCGTGCACTTTTCACTACGCCTTGCCTTTTGACTAACGCAGTCAAGGCACCATTGACTTTGTTCCCGGCAGCGACACGCCTGTCCACATCTAAATCACATCTTCCATCCCGGCTAAACGCACTCCTAAAGTGTACAATTTCATTCACCTGTTCTAGACATTCCTGCTTTACCCAAATTTCGCATTTCGTTACTTCTTCGTCCCATTCAAATACAAGAACCTTAGTTTTATTAGCATTCAAACGGAGACCATTAATTTCACATTCTTCTTTCATACACGTGACTAATGCCTGCAGTTCTGCCTCTGATGGTGCAATGAGCACTGCATCATCAGAATACAGCAGACAATTTACTTTTATGTCACCCAATTTCACACCCAAACAGCTATCTTTCAGCTTCTGTCAAAAGCTGTCGAGATACAGTATGAACAGCCAGGAAGACATGACACAGCCCTGTTTTACGCCCGTTTGGACGCTAAACATGGGTGACAGGTCATGCCCTACCCGCACACAGGCTTTACAGTCACAATAAAGTGACTGCACAGCCCTTAACAATCGACAATCCATACCATACCCCGGCAACAGTTCCCACATTTTCTTCCTTACAACCTTATCAAATGCTTTCTCAAGATCCACAAAAGCACAGAAAATCTTCTGGTTAGCAGCCAGAAGCTTCTCCGCGATCATGCGGAGAGAAAACATTTGATCCGTGCATCCTCTTCCAGGTCTAAATCCGCATTGTGCCTCCCATAGAAATCTTTCCGATTTATCTTGCATCCTACGTGTCAAAACCTTCGAGTAAACTTTACTTGCTAAACTGGTCAAGCTGATCGCCCGATAGCACCCGCAGTCATAATGTGAACCTTTACCTTTATAAAAAGGCACAATGACCGCGGATCGCCAATCATCCGGAACAGCCCCCGTTCGCCAGCACAAATTGCACAGCAGATGAAAGCTGTCCCAGACGCGTGGCCCACCATACTTGACCATTTCAGCAGTAACTCTGTCTAGTCCCGCAGCCTTACCACATTTCAAACTTCTAATCGCACATTCAATCTCTTTCATACTGATGACCTCAGTGTCATCGAGGTCCGAGTAATTCGCTCCATCGCTGCATGACGTCCGATTTTTCTGAGAGGTCGTCATTGGTTCCCAAGCACGTCAGTGGTTTGAAAGCACTTTATTCATTCTTAAGGCTGTCGCACCACTCCGGGTCCTTCCAACCTCTTTCCAGAAGAGTTTGGAGTTCTCCTTGAAGTTGTGCGACAACCTTTCGTCCGCTTCCATTCTACTCCTTTCACTCACTTCCTCAATCAATGCTTTCGTGTGAACTTTCTGGAGCTAATATCTTTCTTTCCTCTTCTCTCTCATATCCTTATCATTACTAGAGGCCAAGTAGTCTAACCATGCTTTCTTCTTCTTATTTACTGCTTCTTTCGATTCGTCACGACCACCATGCATCACCCTTTTTACTACTACCTTTTTTCACAGTTCCACACACGTCTTCCGCTGCACTAACCATTACATCTCTAAGGCTCTGCCATATTTCTTCCACACATTCTTTCCTGACATCGATGCTGTCCAGCTTTTCGGCTACCCTTGCTTGATATTTATCCCTATCCGGTTCCGGTATCGCCGTCCGGTGGCGCCAACCCGCGAACAGACCCCTAAATCTAGTAATCACAAGATAGTGATCCGTTCCCAGGTCAGCACCCCGGAACACTCGCGTATCAATCACCTGTTTTCGCAGTCGGTCATCCACCAGGAATAAATCGATCATACTTCTCTCATTCTCTCTTGTTCTAGTATACATATGGATTTTCTTGTGACTAAACATAGTGTTTGTCACAAGAAGACCCTTTTCCTTGCATACAGCCAGTATAAGCTTGCCAGCATCGTTAACCCTTTTATCACCAAACATTCCAAGCACCCAAGCACTCGTACCCTGGCCGAGCGGTACCAACCCATCCATTCAAATCATCACATACAACAATTCTCTCGTTTTCTCTAACCAAATCTAGAACTCCTCTTACATTCTCCCAAAACTCCTCCAACTCAGCTCTGAACGACGAAGCTACCGGCGCATAAACAGCCAAAAGGAATAACTTCGTCAGTCCCAATTTAAAGCGAACCCAGAGAAGTCTCGAGTTCACAACCTTATATTCAGTCATAACATCGACCAACCGAGACGACAGCCTCACCCCCACTCCCTGGCAGGCGCTCTCGCTCTCCGGACCATAGAGCTAACGCCCCGTCAGGTAGCTCTTCAGTACCGCTGCGCTTCCGCTTGGTTAAATTGTTGAAGATCACAAAAATTCAAAGTTTCTACAAAATATTGTACATGTTCGCCTGGCACCACAACCCTCGATACCACTTAGTGTATGGGACCATGTAATAGAGCTCATGTTAAAATCACCTAGAATTAAGAATTTGTCATTCGGATTAGCTGAAACTATTGACTCAAGAGAATTACAAAAATTGAAGACTTGATCAGAGAAGCATGCGCCCATATTTTCATTGCATAGATAAACGGTGCAAATATTGAGTTTTACGGGGTGTTTATAGTAAGGACATTCTAGTGTCATTGAAACCCAAATATTTTCTGCCGCCGAATACCACTTAGGTTCACCTTTTGCGATTATTCTCTTGTGTAAAGCAATAAGAACCCCTCACCCCACCCCGCGATTGTTTTGTTTTATTGAGATCACGGTCGCGGCGCCAAACGTAGTAGCGATCGTCAAATAACTCAGCATCAGATATGCCACCAAGAAACCACGTCTCCGTTAGTGAAATAATAACATAGTTGTTGAGCGCCACATTACGATAAAAATTTTCAGTTTTAGATCTCAGCCCTCTAACGTTCTTGTAATACACATATAATGACGTCATTTTAACTGTTTACACATATACAACTTAAATACAGAAGTAAAGAAAAAGAAATGAAATACTATAAATAAACTTGCAGTAGCTATAACTGCAAGGTTAATTATAATACATTTTGTAATTATTATAATCAGCGCAAGGCCAGCATATAAGGTCCTATGTAGAAGTTTTATATAGGGCAGTATCAACAAAAAGTATAAAAATATCGGGTCTTTAAAGCGGCATCTCATACATAACAATCTGGTGTCAGGTCTGAAATGATGGTAATGTATAAAAATATAAAGTATATGAAATTTGGAGAAATCTCATATGATTAATCACTAACAAAATATTCTGATTCACGTTTTACAATAAATTTGTATAATACATACATACATACATTGTTTCCCTTAGTCGCCTCTTAAGATACCCACGAGAAGAAAGGGAGTGGCGATATTCATACGAATTTACCACACGGGCTAAGTACTACAATATAGTAAATAATAATTATGATCGATTGCTGCATCAAAGGATGTAGTTATGTTTTTATAACCAATTTAAGAATTAAAAAGTTAAAATTATTATAAACCTTCCGTTTTAAATTTCTTGTAAAAAATTTATGTTTTACTATTTTAGAAACTTTCTTTAAGTAAGAGTCAGAATTTTTCCACAGCGCATCAAAGTTTTATAAAATTTGTAAAATAATATTGGTTTATTATTTTGTTGTAAATTCATAGCAAAACAAACAAAATGTTAAAGTTGGGTGAAATAGATAATAAATGTAATAAGAACTATTATCAAAGAGCATATCATCTTTAAGTGCAGCGCTGCCTTCTGATACTGACGTGAAGCATGCGATGTTTCGCATCAGTATCACATCATATCATATAAATATCATTACATCTCGAATGCCTCCAGATGTCTTCGGGTATCTTTGGAAGCTTTGCAACCGTTCACAATGATAGGCCAGTTGTCGGATAGCAAAACCCCAACTCTCTGAGTTAGGATTTTGCTTGACGTTACTTCGTCGACAGCACAAAACTCTCCTCACATTGATAATTGAAGCTCCGGCCACTTCTATTCGGGTCTTAATTTTTTGATCCGATTCCCATTTTTGGTGCTTTATCCTCGAAGTATTTTAGATTCACATAATTTTTGTATGGTGTCGCCACTTGTGGTGTTTCATATCCGTTGCCATCTATAGTTAACGATGCTTACCACTTCCTTGTCAGCTTTTAAAAAATATTACCAAAAACTCTTAGACTTATGGCCTCTGTTGTTATAATCTATGATAATGACATTGACAACATTATTTGACAATGACGTCTTAAACACCTGCTAAGAGCCATCCAACGTGGGTTGAAACATAAAACTAACTTCGATTACTTGCTTAACTCTCACTTCTCTCTGTTTAATTTATTATTAATGAATTACTATAGTTAATTGATTTCGTTGTTTATGATTTAACGGTTAGGGTAACCGTTAAATCTTTTAAAATAAAATAATGGATGAGTCGGAAGATGTAGACTTTGTGTCGTCTGAACACGATCGTTTAATAAGTGCTGTATCCAAATTAGACAAAACTCAACACATTACCGCACCAACTCGCAACGAGCCAACTATTTTAAATTCAGAATTCAATCTTATAAAGAGATCAAATAAACTTAACCTCAACAATGTAGCTAAAGTTTTGGAGGATACAGCTCACCATGTGAAAATAGGTAAAAAACTAAAAGAGAGCCAAAATTATTCTAAAATACTTCCCAAGCCATTAGAGAAACCCCAAGCTGAACGAATTAAACGAGCCACTGGGTATGAACAGACGAAGAAAAGAGTCGGAAGATGGGATCCTGTTGTAGCCCGAAATCGTACTGTAGACTTTGTAACCTTTCCATTGAAGAATGTTAACACTAAACTTCAGCCTACACAGGAATTTTTGTCAAAATTAAAATTAAAATCGCCACTTGAAAAAGAGTTAGATGAAATAGATCCACCTCCTGCTGAAGAGCCTGAAGAAGAGGAAGAACCACTGTATCCCATGTCATATCAAGAAATGCTTGAACACAGACAACAGATTGCAAAACTAAGAGCTCAACAGTCTTACAAAGCAGCTAAAGCTAAAAGGCAGAGTAAAATAAAAAGCAAGAAATATCATCGGTCGGTATTCTATAAATTTCTTGTTTGTTTTGATAGTATTTGTTCAATGAAAGTCTGGTCTCCTGAGGCTGTATGAATGTGTACATATAGTAAACATATTTGTAGTATATTCAGTATAAAATACTGTACACATAAGTAGTTTCTTATTATTTGTTCAATAAAATAAATAAATATCTTTACACCACTCCCAAAATAAGGATAAACAGAGGTCTAGTCTAGACAATTATGTCTCTTCGACCCACCTTCCACCAAAGATGTTTTGGGACAAATGTGACATTGGTGAGCCCATTGCTGTCTTTTATGTCCAAGCCAACAATGTGAATCTTACATAGGTTTTGAAAAACCCATTGGTTGCCTGCCACCTTGGGATCAGTCTGGGATCTCTCAACTCCTATATCACGCAACAAACTCGGTTCAATAAAACATTAATTAAAATATGTAAGTTTTATATAAAATTAATTTGGCATAGAAGTTGATTATATGGTAGAACAGGATAAAGGCAACTTTTATTAAAAATAAATATCTTCACACACTTGAAAATACAGGGGTAGACAGAGGTCGAGTCTAGACAATTAAGTCCCTTTGACCCACCTTCCACGGAAAATATTTTTGGGACAACGTGACAGGTGGAGAGCCCGTCGCCGTCTCTATGTCCAAGCCAACTATATTCGTATGTAAGTTTTTGAAAAACCCAAACTCAGGTCTATTGACTCGAAATTCCGACCACTCAACCACTTGGCTATCATGACTTTTATTCATTTTATCAAATCTACGGCTTGTTTCATTGAATGTTAATATATATTAGCAAAACTTATAGTGAGTAAAGAAAGATATAATAAAACAAAAATTTGTTATGTTGAATTGTGGCACATCCATTTTGTTTTTGCTTTCTAATAGTTACAATGAGCACTTAATGTGTGTGTACATATATTGCATGTGTATACAGTATATAGTAGAAGTGTTAGTAATCCTGATAAAATTATAAAATTTATTAGAAAAAGAAAAACTGTCATGCAGATGGATAAAAAAATAAAATGGTCTTACAATAATAGCTTTCCATATCTTTTACAGAATATTAAAGAAAGATAAACTTAAACAACAATTGAAAGAATTTGAGGAACTTCAAGATAAGAATCCTGAAGAAGCATTAAAGAAACTAGAAGCACTTGAAAAAGCTAGAGCTCTGGAGAGGCACACACTTAGACATAAAAATACTGGTAAATGGGCCAAGAGTAAATTAGTACGAGCAAAGTATGATAAAGAGGCAAGTATATATTGAAATCTTTGTAAAGGATATTTTGCAATTTCTAGGTTATCAGTTCAACTTTGTAGGAAACTTCTAGTTTAGTACCCTAATCTAACCATTTATACTGCTAAATAACAGTGTGACAACTGTTATGTGGTAATTTGGAGAGTCTACAGTGTAAGTAAGCAAGTGGATTTTACCAGGATCTTCTCAATTTTAGGCATTGTTCTAAGCAGTATAGTTGAAAAAATGTGTTAATTGAGAATTAATGGATTTGCTATAAATAAATAATTGAGGCCTCTTGATTCAGTCACTTCTCTGTGTATGTTTTAAAAAGAAAAGTAGGCATTTGAGCAATCAGCTGATTCTATGGTAAGCGATTACTGAGTCCCATCATGCATATACAACAACTTGAAGTTTGTCTAAACAAACTTCAAGTGCAGTGAAAGTGAAAGGACCACTGACAAGACAAAATGCAAAAGCATATGTCTATTTTACATTAATGAGGCTCTAGGGCCATCCCTGCTAGGCAATTTGTACAGCAGAAGCAACAGCTTGCATTATGGAATATTTTCATAGACTAGTAGGCTTGTATTAAGAGTATACTTATGTTGTGGGTCATTCTAACAAGGAAGGGGCCTTTTTCCTGGCCATATCATTCAACTTTCGTATTGTTATATATAAACAAAAACATAACAGCTTGCATTATGGAATATTTTCATAGACTAGTAGGCTTGTATTAAGAGTATACTTATGTTGTGGGTCATTCTAACAAGGAAGGGGCCTTTTTTCTGGCCATATCATTCAACTTTCGTATTGTTATATATAAACAAAAACATTTAACATAACTTTGTATAATATTAATAATACTTTTTCAGGTGAGACAAGAGTTATCTGAACAATTAGCAGTTAGCAAGTCTCTTACTCACAAAACAATTGATGCATCAAGTTCTGATGAAGAAAATGATGAAAAT
Organism: Sericinus montela; assembly: GCA_029286605.1. NCBI lineage: Eukaryota > Metazoa > Arthropoda > Insecta > Lepidoptera > Papilionidae > Sericinus > Sericinus montela. The sequence goes on from JAGSMR010000104.1 coordinate 290,801, forward strand.
GAAGGGATTTCAGATTTAACGTTAACTCAAGACCCTTCTAACCCTTGGATGATGAAAAGAGCTGATAGAGGAAATGTTGATGCCGAGTTTGATTTTGGATACAAAAAATACCTGCAAAACAGAATGTTCAAACGTCAAGAGGCTAGTGATTCAGATTCGGACCAAGAAAATGCGGCAAATGATAAAAAAGAGAATGTACTTGATGCACTTAAAGAGAGTGTGAATAAGATATGTCAGAGAGACTATGAGACATTAGTTGAAGATGTTGAAAAACCAGTTGAGATAATGGATGAACCAAGCAAGAAAAAAATCAGACTGTCAAATTGTCATCCATTAAACAAAAAGAAAACAACTAATAAAGGTATTAAAATAGTTGCCACAACAAATTGGATAGTAGATCCTATAAATACAAATCAGAATCAAGAATCAATTAAAGTTTCAGAAGATATTTCCAATGCCTTTGAATCTTTAGAAAACAAAGTTGTTAACAAAGTTGCCAAGAAACTTAAAAAACTTAAAAGAGACATTGATAAAATACGAAACAAATCTGTGCCAAAAGGAAAAAAAGAAAAGAAATTATCTGCGCAAGAAAGTGATGGATTAGAATATTTTAAATTTAAAAATCAAAATCAGAGACCTGTAATTGATGAACCATTATTAGAAACAAACACTAAGACTAATGTTGTAAATAATGAAAGTAAAACAGCATTGAAGATATTAAGCTCTAGTGAAATGCAAGAGAATACAAATCAAAATATAGATCCTAGTAGGTTTATTGAAGTTAAGCCAAAATATTTAAAGACCTCAGTTTCAAATGATGTAAATGAATATGATGACCTGGATGACGATGAACAAGTTGTTCCAAAAATAGATATTGAGGAAGTTTTTGAGGAAGATGATGTAGTAGCTAGTTTTAGGCAAGAAAAAGAAGATGAAATCAATAAAGATAAACCCCAAGATATAGATTTGACTTTGCCAGGCTGGGGACAATGGGGAGGTAAAGGTGTCAAGGCTTCTAAACGAAAAAGGAATAGATTTATATTAAAAGCACCTCCAAATGTTCCACGTCGTGATGAAAATAAGGGCGATGTTATAATTAAAGAATTCAAAGATCCTAAACTTGCCTCACACAAAGTTTCAGATGTACCATTTCCATTTAACAGTATCAAAGATTATGAAGCTTCGATAAGAGCTCCACTTGGAAATACTTTTATTCCAGAGAAGGCTCATAAAAAACTAATTCGCCCTGCTGTCATAACAAAAGCTGGTGCCATTATTGAAGCAATGGACGAAGAAGAGTTACTTGTTCCTAGGAATCGAACTTTCAATAATGAATCTATTATTAAATTGTTGGCAAAGAAATAAAAATGGTTCTGTCTGTATAACATTTATTTCTTAGAATATATGTTAAACACCAACTCTGACAGGTGGAGACACTAGTATCACACCATCACCCCTCACAAATAGCATAGGAATATTTCGTTTAGTTGTTCTATAAACTTCCTCATATGTTTCTTCATCAATTTCTACAGTAGTTATTGTTTCTTCAGCATCTCCCAAAACCATATTTAAGTGTTGATCATATGCCTGCAAAAATTAATATACTAGTTTAGATTTTACCTTTAAATTCTTTGAGAAAATATAATTTAAATTAAGAATATAGTTATAGAAATAAATATAGCACACACACACAATACACCAATACTCAAAAAAATATTCTAATCAAAACATAATATTAATAAAATTCAAAGCATTAAAAGGATCATAATTGGAGCAAAAAAACATCTGTTCTTTCTGGAACAGCTTTATCTTGTCCCTTTTTAAAACAGCTCAAGTAAAAATTTTATGCAAAAAGCTTCACTCAAAAACAAGACTAAGCAATCTTCAAAGATCAAATTGGTAATAAATTGATAACAAAGTGAAATAACCATACATAATATTAAAAAAATATATAATTTATATATTTTATGAAATTTAATATATAATTTAATGATAACTTTTATTAAACCCTGCTTTGTCCTTTTATGCACTTCTTTCTCCTTGTTCTTCTATTATTATTTAGCCTAAATATATTATGTCTTTACTGTTGTTGGTTGGTTGATTGGAATGCAAGTTGAATGGGGTTTTTTAAATATTTCTTTAATTTACATAATTAAGCTTGGCCATAAAGATGTTGACGGGCTTACCAATTGTTAGAGTCCCAAAAAATGTCTTTGAGTGGAAATGGATTAAAAGGTCATAATTATCTAGACCTCTGTCAACCCTGGTATTGGGAAAGGCATGAAGAATAAATTTTTTGAAAATATTAAAAATCATTTTGAAAATATTAAAAAGTCACGATAGCCGAGTTGTTGGGTGGTCGGAATTTCGAGTCGAGGGACCCGAGTTCGAACCCCAGGTGGCAGTACCAATGAGTTTTACAAAAACTTATGTACGAATTTCATCATTAGCTTGGACATAAAGGCGGCGACGGGCTCACCAACTGTCACGTTGTCCCGAAAATATCTTCAGTGGAAGGTGGGTCAAAGGGACTTAATTGTCTAGACTTGACCTCTGGCTACCCCTGTATTGGGAATTGCGTGAAGATATTTTTTTTTATTAAAAATCATTACAATTACATTATAATTTGGACAACAGTATGTCTTAAAAAATACAGATTTGATAGTGGCAGTCATTCAAGATGAGGTACATATGAAAGAAAAAAATAAAAAGGATAAGAGAAAGGAATGACCAACATAACTATAAAGAAATTACTAAGACTGACTGATAGCCTAGTTGGTAGCTACAATGTCGATGAAGCTAAGGGTTGCATGTTTTAATTCCGCTGGTGGCATCAGATTCATTATCTATGGAAGTACATTGCGCTGTTGGTTTGGACACTAAAACGCCGACAGCCTCATCACCTATCACATTGACCCTAATAAGATTCAGTGGAATGTAGATCGACGGGATGGTCTATGTTGAGATCTATATTAATAGAGGTATTAGGAAATACATGAAGACAAAAAACTAAAATAACTGATACTTGCATGCAGTTTACCGCGTAGTTCTCGTTCATTTCGCATTTTCACATATATTCTCTCATCCAAACTTAACCTTATCAAATCTAAAGGCTCTTTAACGGTCATAACAGTCACCTAGAAAAATTGTGTGAAAATTTATAACATTACTTTTACATAAATAAAGAAAAAGTAAAGAATGTGTATTATCATGAAATTTACATTTTCACCATCATCCGCCATGACTCGGCTTTAGATAAATAAGCTTTTTAATATTCTGTATAGCAATTTTTGTAATTATTTTTAGGGTTATGTATATGTTTTGATCACAAGTTCAAAAAATGTGAGGTAGGGGCAGTCAGACCATGTTATTGTATTAATGACAGTATGTTTGGTTTGGTATAGTCTAGTTATAGAATATGTAATCAGTACCAAAGAGTATACTGGTAGAAATCATAGATAATACCGATAGTAATGCAACTACCGCCTGTTTGATTCAAAATATGTTTCACTAAGTGATTGATATTCAGATTTAATAGACGACTATTTCCACGTACTTCCAGGAAGAGTAGAGCTTCTACGCATTCAGTTTGTAGAGAATTGAAGGCAGTGTTATGATTCTGAGGCACTTTAATTATATTTTATCCTGAGCGCTTAATGCTCTTTTGTTGCAGGGCTCTAAAACCTAGGGTCAAGAGTACTCGGATACCGAGACGTGCTTGTATGAAGAAAATGATGAATGTGAAAGAAGCAAAAGAGGTATGTAATGATCGTGACTCTTGGCGATCTGTGCTCTCTGGCTACTCCGTCAGGGACTATGCGTGTAGTTAAATAAATAAATAAAAGAAAGGAAGCATAATCAAAGTGACTTTTTACTAGTGCGTTATAAAGAAGCTTTAAGCGGAGTATATGGATGTAAGCCCCACCAGGCACTGGAAGTGGAGCGAATAAAATTGAGACAAATTTCGGACATAGCTGCTACATACGCTAAATGTGGAATACCGGTCAGCTTATTGTCAAGGATGACTCCAAGGAATTTTGTTATAGTTTCATAAGGGATAGTTGATTCCCCAATAGAAAGAGACAAATCAGGGGAAAATCCGCGCCTTGAGAAAACTACAATACTACTCAGGCAGCAATGGACAGGCCATATTCCAACAACCATGTATTTAAAAAATTTGTGGCCTACGAAAGGTGTTGAGTTGCTTCGGATATAGATTTGTTGGAAGTAAATAGAACTAGATCGTCGGCACATTGTAGAATTTTTGCTAAGTCATTCACTGAATTATCTAAATCATATGTGTACAGATTATTAAGTAAAGGACTGAGAACAGAGCCTTGGGGAAGTTCCTTAAAAACATTTTTTCTGACATGAGCTGACCGTCTATTCGAACACTAATACTCCGACCTGAAAGGATACCTAATACAAAATTAATAAGCCTCACGGGGGCACACAGTTTTTGCATTTTTTGTCTGAGCAGCGAAACATTATCGTAAGCAGCACAAACGTCCAGAAAGAGTCCTACACAAAATTTATTTTTAGAAAATGCTAGTCTGATATTTGAAACAAGAATGCTGAGACTATAGTGCTTAAACCTTTCCTGAAGCCGAACTGAGTTTTTGACAAGATTCCTTTGTTTTCAAGAATCCACTCTAGACGATTTTTAACAAGATGTACCATAGTTTTTAATAGGGTTGAGGATATAGCTATTGGGTGATAATTTGATGCAGAGGATGGTTTCTTGCTAGGTTTAAGGATAGGTATGGCTATGTGGGTTTTCCAGTCCTCAGGAATTATCCCAAATAGAAAGATAGTTTTAATGTTCTTAAAAGTATTTTTTTGAAAATGGGCCTATATTGGTTAAAAAGGAATAAGGGATTCCATCTGCACCGAGAAGAGTCTCCTAGGTGATTTAAAACTAAATTAAGTTTAGTTATGGAAAAGGGACTATTAAACTTGTCACTGGAAATCTGAAGGAAGTTGGAAACATGGGAAATAACTCTTCTTCAAGGGGGACCCAGGAAAGAGCCAAAATACTGCAAAAGTCCTCAAGCTAGACGGAAGGGTCGGATTTAAAGAAGCAAGAATTGATAAGAGATCCTCGGAAGCATCGTATGTTTCTCCACTCGAAAGAAGCTAGTTACTATTTTCGAGCTCTCATGGAGGAGAGGACATTTTGTGATTACAGGAACTTTTTAATGGAATAGATCTAAATCTAGGCTGATTCATTTAAGAGTGGGATGAAAAGGGGATAAATGAGATGAAGGATAGATGAGAATATTGATGGAAAATTCCGGATTGTAGTTTCAGATTCTGAAGCCTGAAGTTTGTTAGACTTCTACTTCACGCCGGTATTCGGTGAGGTCGTGGTACTTCCCCGGTCGAGCCGGCCCATTCATGCAACAATAAAAGCTGATGCGTGGCTCTACCACTGGCTCCTGAAAGATTGAATTTGGACAGACGAGATGGAGTTGTAAAAGGAACGCATCTGTTAGATAAAGTTGTTAGGATAGGAACTTCTAAGTGTAGAATCCAAAATATTCCAGTTACTGTAAGAAACTAAATTTAAAATAAATAAATAACTACAGATTTAGGATTTTGGGAGGGGAAGGTTCTTTTTGTAGGAGATCCTTCATTCAAAACACAAAGGTTGTAGTCATCAAAAACTTCTAACAATAAATATGAAAATGTATCAAATTTATATGAGCCTCACGTATCATGGTGACTGTTAAAATCACCCAAAACAATACAAGAAGGAGAGATACTAGATAAGATGATATTAAGTTCTAACTAGACATGTAACTTTTTAAAGTGATTTTCACCGAATAATCAAATATGACACAATAGGCATGATGACAGTAGTCAAGTATCGCCAAAATATTTAACTGATCTAATGAAACAGGATTCAAGGATTTTGAAAAATGTATTTATTCTCTTAATAATGGCGAGATTTATGATTTATTTGTTAAAATAAATCTATAAAATACAACAATCCGCCATGATAGCTTAAACACCAATCAGAGCAAATTACATCACGTCTCAGTAACGTCATCTTGTTTCGTTTGAGCTTACGCGCGATCACTGCAATTCTAACAAAAAAACTATTGTTTTCGCTTTACCTTTCGCAAAAATACAATTTATAGTCGTAGTTTACCGTTTCCACAACAAACATCAGCCATGGAACAAGGATTTAACAAGGCAAATTCTGCTAATTTGCCTAGAGTTGATTCATTGATGGTGGGAGAATTCCCAGCTTCAAACAAAGACAGAATTTAGAAGCATCAAAACTTCTATGTAAGTACATTAAATCTTCATAACATAACCACTTTTTTTAGCGTTTAAAATGGCTACCTACGTAGGTATATGTGCCGTATGTATGGGTGTTAGGTTTAGGTTATAAAATGTATTGTTTTTATTATGTTATAAAAAATAGTTTTAAACAACTATACCATATTATGTGATATTCCTTACATATAAATTTATTTGTTTTAGATCCTCAAGGCCATCTTATGGCGATGACGCTGTAAGTTATGTGCAGCTGAAACGCGAAGCTAATCTGTGCACCGTCAAGGCAAAACTTTGCCCTGAGCATAAGGTCCACGCAAAATTGTACGTAGTAACACTTATAGTCGACGAAGAGGATGAAGTAGTGGAATCTGTGCAATGCCATGGCTGTGTTGCTTCACAAGGAGGCTGCAAACATGCTGTAGCTTTTCTCATGTGGGTCCATCGCCGAAGTGAGGAGCCTTCCTGTACATCTGTGGAGTGCTACTGGAGAAAATCAAAGCTGTCAGGGGTTGGTACCACATTAAAATATATAACTTCGAAACAATTATCTAATGGCAAACCAAGCTTGTCATCAAATAGTGGTGTGTTTACAAAAGAAACATAAACTTAGTGACTGTGAGGTACTTAAGTATCAAGCAGACTATTTTCCTGATACATTAGAAAGATTATCAATGCATAAACTGGTACAGAATTACAAAGAAAAATCCTGTGACACCTTTTTTGAAAAAGTTGTGTTAACTAATGATGATAATATAAAAGTTGAGGAAGCAACTAGAGAACAACATAAAAGCTCACTTTGGTATGAATTGAGATATGGCAGAGTGACAGCTTCACAAGCTTTTGAATTCAGTAGGTGCAAAACCACTGATGGCACCTTGATTTCATTGATAATGGGAGGGAAAATTCCAGATACATGGGCCATGAAGCGCGGTAGAATGTTGGAGAATGAAGTGAGGCAAACAGTGAGCAGCATACTGGAAAAAAAAAATAATAAATGTGGGTTAATGCTTTGTAAAAACTATCCCATTATAGCAGTGTCACCTGATGGGATTTGTGATGACAATATAATCGAAATTAAGTGCCCAACAAGTGTAAAAACATAAAACAATTATGTTATTAATGGGAAACCCACTAAAAAATACTATGCGCAGAAGCAGCTTCAAATGCTTTTGACAGGCTGTAAAAATGGCTATTACTGTGTAGCTGATTACAACTTTAGTGAAAATAAAAAGGTTAATATAATACAAGTTAAATTTGGTGCACAATATGTATCTGATTTTGTCAAAGTGCTAATTTCTTCATGGAAAGACAATGTGTATCCTATATTATATCATAGTGCAATTTAATTATTGGGATTTTAAAATAAAACTGTGTGCTTTAAATTAATCTAGTTTTATTTGATCAAAGAATCTTGCAAATTAATACCACTCAATCAATACATAACCACAGGCAATGGTAATAACACCATCAAGTACTTTGATAAGATTGTGATTTAGACATGCATGTGGCCTTAACATGTTAAATTCTCTCAATCGCCGAATCACTCACTCTACATGGATCCTCAAACTATCAATTTGTTTGGTTTCCTTTGCTTCAGCTTTAGAAAGTTTTGCCCCTGTTGTAACACTTGGAGGTCTTACTAGTTGCACTCCCTCTCTGCGTAAATATTGCTCCACATGCTTAAAACCCCTGTCAGCCATCACACACATGCCTGATTGCAAGCACTTTATAAAGATACAAGATTCCACTAAACATGTGTCTGTGATTCGACCTACAAAACCAGGTGAAATATAATTAACTAAACCGTTGGGAGTGCAGGATACAAGATACTTAATAGTATGGGCCTTTTTATATTCTGACCATGTCAGAGACTGATGCAACGTCTTTGAAGGCTTTTGTACCTCTATTTCTAAGCAGTCTATGATACAACTGACATTGTGATATTTATGCCTAAAGGCATAGGCAAATTACTTTTTATAGAATGTTTATTTAAATTAACAAGGAAAGGACGCATGACACTTGCTAATAAAGTTATATTTTTAAAAAATGTTTTGCTAGCATGACTTGGAGTCATTGTAAAGTCATCAGCGAGCTCTCTAAATGGGTTATTTAATCTAATTTTATTTAGACACATGAGTATATTGTTAGCAGGAATATTAGTATGTTTTTCTATTAAATGAATTAAGTAATAACAGCTTTTGGGAACTCCAATGTAAAAACGCGGGCTCTTTGTAATTTTAAGCAAGGTACATTTCAGAATTTTAGATGCCTCCTGTTTTTTATCATCTTGTATCATCTCACTGCAGTCTGATATAGATTCAATTTGGAGATATATTGTTGATGGTGATGATTCTCTGTGCACTACAGATGGTGTAAAAGAAGTATAACTAGCAGATTGATTTTCAGGGGGATATATTTGCCTTGAAGGTTTATGTAATGTGGATGTCCATGGCGACGTGAAATTGCCTCTTGTAACTTTAAATGGTGATGTAGAAACAGAATGGGTATGAGGTTTCAAGGGTGATGTCATCTGATTTATTAATTTATTTTCTGTTTGAAGGGCTTTACTTCTGAACTTGTGAGTAATAAATACTTGAATAGACTTATCAGTAGTTCTCAAGGCACTGTTTTCTGTTAAATTTTCTTCTATGTTGTCATGCAAAACTAAAAAGTAAAAATAGGAAATTATTAGACACAAATAAAATGCAGGACAATAACATATCTAGTAACCTAGGTAAATACAATCTGCACTTTTTTTTACAAATAATGAATCAAACAAAGTTGACAAAGTATTTTAGATATTTTATAATTTACTTTTTCCATAATAAATGCTTTAGCGAGTTAAATATTAGGTATGTATGATAACAGACAATGATTTTAATGGTTATTGTCTGAATTGATTAATTATGGTAAATAGTAAATGAAATTAATCTTTAATATTGTTATTGAAATATAAACATATAAGTAGGTACCTGAACCGCTGGATGAAGCTTCTCCAAGTTCTAAATGCTTTTTAGTAATGCTTTTATTCTCCAAATTTTTTTCAAATTCTTCAATTAGTGCCCGTTTTTGTTTCTTGATAATGTACGGTCGTTCTTTCGTATTAGCTGTTCGTTTTCTTCTATCTATGCTTCATGCGAACCTGCGACACCAATCCCATTACATGATATTCCATATAATTGTCCATATCATTTGGTAACTGGAAAATGAATAAAGCACTCATTGAAATAAAGATTACTAGTTATTCAAGAGATAAACTGTAATCTCAGAAAATATTGAACTTATGAACTTTTAGACGTCACACATCATTGTAGAATTTATAAAATATGTACAAACTTACATCAAAATGATCTTCACAGAAATAAATTGAAGTATTTAGACTTAAACCTGTTGGATCTCGCCGTGCAAGAGTCAACCATTTATTTCTCATTGTTTTGTTATTTGGGACGTAAACAAATAACTTGTTCGGAGTTTTTATAGATGTATTATTGCACTGAGGGACCACACACCACTTATACACTTTTGAATTCATATTTAATATGCAAAGTAACATGATTTAACACAAGCATCTAATGTTTACTATTGACGTACTGAAGTTTACTGAGCCGTGACGTATTTATAGACGCCATGACACTGAACAGCGTTTTAGCGCGAAATATAAACTTAAAATTTAAATTTCATTTTATTGCATCAAAACCTTTATTTTTTACAGAAATATGATATATTCTTGATTTAATAGACACTTCTGAATATCATAGAATAGATTTTAAAAATTAGTCATCATGCCTATTCAATCTGAACAAATAAAACTGACATTCCAAATTTAAAGTAATTTAAACAATACCTTAATAAATAAACATAATACATTAACAGATCAGAGTTGACATAAAAAGAGTACGTGTAATCTAAGATTAGCAATCAACAATTGAAAAGTATTTTTTGTTAGCTGCGAACACTGAAGTAATTCTAATAAATTATTTAGTATATGATGCACTTCGTCCTACTGAAAACGCTTGAGCGTTCATACACATCGTCACAATCGAACTAAATGTCAGGTTTTGGTGGGATATGAATTTTGATCGAGTAGTTATTCGGAATAAGAATTCACAAAGTGTGACTTCCAACGCGATAATGCTTTACATATTTTATGTAATTTTCTCATAATTAGAGAAAACTTACTAGATACATTAATGGCTGCTAGTACATGTGCCAGTGTTGGTATGCCTTCTGCTTTATACAAGGTATGAAAACCAACTTTATAATACTTTTGACAGTTGCTGTGAGGTGATGATGAGCAATTTGTTTTCAAATTAGTTTTTAACTGATGTTTGTAACTGACATACTTTAACAGTAAATTTTAAACATAATTTTGTGATTCGGTAAAGTGTAATAAGGTAAAAAAAATTACCCTCTTTATTGGAATATATTCATAACATTTTAAGATTAAGAAACATATAGCAAACGGTGATCATAACGTTATAAGCGATTTCTGTCTGATCTATCGACGATTGAATTAATATCTTCACGCCATTACAATACAGTGGTAGAAGAACAACATTAATTCTACAGAATTAATTCCATTCGATCCACTTTACACCGAGGACCTTTTTGGGGAAAACGAGACAGGTGGTAAGCCTTTATGTACAACTCAGCGCTGTAAATCTTACATAAGTATTTGAACAAAAAATATTGGTATGAGTCTTGGGGATCGGAGTCTTGGTCTCTTGACCCAAATTCCGATTAAAGGAAACTGCTATAGTGTTTGAATGGGACAGCTGCAATATTTGTACTTCTACCGTTATTTGCCTCAATAAGTTGCAAGATCGTGTTTTTAACTTACTTATTATTTATAAATAATGAGAATGACCTGACCTGAAAAAGTAATTGTAGGTGTATATCATATGAGGATGTATATTACTTGTGGTCTATTCCATGTATTGTAACCATTACTATTAGTGATTATATAAATTCTTGTACGCCCCTTGATAATTACTAGTGATAGAGATCTAGGCAATTAAGATCTTTTGACCCACATTTCACTGCAGCTTGTTTGGAACTTTTGGAGTGTCCAAGCGATTAATATTAACATAGACATACCTATCTATATTTAAATAGATACAACTTTTATGATCAGTTAAGCCTTGTAGCTCCACCCCATTTCCATTTTATGCTCAATAACAGAATTCGGAACCTTCAAAATTAATTTATAGTAAAAATTACAATATCTTTTTCTCTATATTATATTATGTTTATTTTTATCTGCGTCTATAATCTATGTTTAAGGCGTGTGTCATTTAAAAATGTTTAAGTACTGTCAAAAGTCAATGTCAAACCAGAGTCATATCATAACCTAAATTTGTTTGTTTGTCAATGTAAAGTTTGTTTAAAGAAAAGTGAAATTTAAGGTTTGTGTAAAGATATTTGAGTACTTCTGTGTAACTTGAAATCATAATTTCAATATATTATAACTAATAGGATGGTGAGAAGCGGGTATGTATTCTTATAACTCTGGAAAAAAAAATTGATCATATACGTTAATAATTTTCATTTTAATTTTCACGATAGTCGAGATCGTGATAGGGATCGCGATCGTCGTCGGTCACATAGCCGTTCAGCTTCGCCTGATCGTAAACGAAGACGTTCCCGATCAAGAAGTAGAGATCGTAACTCGAAGTCGTCTAAAAGAAAACGTAGTCGCAGCAGGGATAGAGATTCTAAAAGAGACCGGAGTAGAGATAGAGATCGGGATAGAAAAAGGTATGTGTTAAGTGTTAGTAAGTACTTAGAGCCGTTATTGTCCAATGGTTGTCTGTTCCAAGAATTCTGTGGCACGCCCATCACCACTTCAGTGTATGAATATTTAAATATATGGAAATTTCGATGTGAGGCTTTGTAGCTAACAGTCATGAGTTGAAATCTCACTAGTTGTAGAATATTGTTTTAATTATTTATTCATGGTTCCAAAAGAATACCAGTGTTGTATTTGGGTACAGCATTATGCAGATTTGGGTACAGCATTGTGCTGAGTTGGTGGCTATTCTGTTGCTGTGACCCAACAATTAATTTTCAAAATTATAGTAAAAGTTAAGGCCAAGAAAACTTTCTTGGCCTTCTTTTCTAGGAGCCTTGGATGCTTATATGTTTTTTAAATATAACTATTTGTGTTGATTTGGGTACTAAGACAGCAACAGGTTCATCATCTGTCATAATGTTTCAAATAAACTCTAGTGAAATGAGACCTTGAAATACCCTAGTATTGTGTAAAGATTAAAACATATGCTATGCATATAAATGAAATTTATTTCAATTTGTTACATTTATTTGTTATTCTTGACACCTTAAACAAAGAGCTGCAAAGGGACCTGCTGGTGTGCTCTATAAATTGGACCTTTGTTATGGTGAAAATTATGTGTAAGATGTCAGTTAAAAAATAAAAAAAGAAATAACATACATTTGTAAGATGATTTACTTTAACTAGCAACTACTAGCAACTGAGGGCTTGGTGGTTTGTATCAACATTTGTGTCATTCTTTTTCTTTGTTTATGGTCGTTGTACATACTTGTGGGTTTCTTTACACTTTTTTTCACTTGGTAATTTTATATGGTATACTTATCACTAAGCATTAAGTTTTATATTTCTTATAGTGACAAACGGGATGATAAAAGAAATGGCTCAAGTAGTAAATCATCACGGAAGAAATCCCCTGATAAGGATAGAACAAGGGAAAGGTCAAAATCAAAGGAAAAATCAACTAAAACAGAATCAAGTGATTATGATTTGGGCTCTGCTGATAAGGTAAGTGTATTGATGTAAATGTAGTGTAGTAATTGCATTATAAAGTTAAAACCACCAATAAATAACCACCAGAAGACATACTTACCTTCCTTTTGATTAATCCCACGTAAACTACGAAACATATTCTACCACTGTATTTTTACATTATGGTTACTTTCCACTTAACATCTGCAACAATATCAACCATGACGGACTAAACTGCAGCAATGAAAAATCCCACAGGTGTTGAAGACAAATGTTATAGGTGGAATGCACAACTTGAACGCTATGTGCTTACAATAAGTTTTTTTTGTAGTATGTTTCTACAATTGTAAAAGATCTTTCTTCAAAAAGATCTCACGCACTGAACAAAAATTTAATTTTGAGGTTAGGTTATGAAAAAGGTATTATAATTTTATTTCCACCAAAAGTGTAAGCCCCTTATACTTACACTTTTCATGTTCCACTTACAATTTTCGGCACATTGTATGGTGCACCATAGATTAGGGGAGTGTGCTTGGTGATGACACATTAAATTTTAATAAAACTAAATATTTTTTTTTATTGAAGAGGAAGGCAAACAAGCAGGAGGCTTACATGATGGTAAGTGATTATCGGTGCCCATGAACGCCTGCAATATCAGAGGTATATCAGATGCCTTACCGACCTTAGAGTGCTCTTAAACAAATAAAAATAAATAAATACATAGATAGGGACAGCATCACATACATTGCTCTGATCCCTAAGTAAACATCTAAAGCACTTGTGTTATGGAATCAGAAACAATGAAGGCATCACAAATACTGAGACCTGAGAAATTTTAGAAAATAAATGGTCTTTCTATATTCACCCGAACGGGAATCGAACCCAGCACCTCAGAGATTGCGACACCATAACGGTGTGTTCGCCATTCGTCCACAGAGGTCGTCAAATAACTTAAATTATAATTTGGCCCCTAATCTAATGTATACCCTTGTCTCTATATTATGTATAGGAAGAAGAGCAAAGCCGTTTGGAAGCCGAAATGCAGAAACGACGTGACAGAATTGAGCGTTGGCGTGCAGAGCGTAAACGTAAGGAACTGGAGACTGCAAAGAAGGAAGTACAGAAGGGTAGCATAGTCACCAATATTCAAGCACCAGTTTCCAAGAAATGGTCGTTAGAAGATGATTCAGGGGATGAAGGTACGAATTTCGTTTAAATGAGAACTAAGAACTTTTTAATATACCAATGTATTTTTAATAGTCTATATAAAAGTTACGATAGCTATAACCGAGTGGTTGCGTGGTCAGAATTCGAGTCGAGAGATCCGAGTTCGATCCCCAGGTGGCAAGCTCGATCAGTGGGTTTTTCATAAAGTTACATACGAATTATATATCGTTGGCTTGGATATAAAGACGGCAACAGTCTCAGTACCTGTCAAGTTGTCCCGAAAATATCTTGGTGGAAGGTGGGTCCAAGGGACTTAATTGTCTACACTGGACCTCTGTGAACTATTGGGAATTGCGAAGAGATATTTTTATAATTTTTTTTTATTTTTAATTTGTACACAGGTGAGGATGGCGAGGCCAAAGAGAAACAAATTGCCGAAGAGAAAAAGGAAGAGGAGGATGAAATTGATCCTTTAGATGCTTACATGCAGGAAGTGCAACAAGTATGTATATGTATTCATTTGTTACCATCAAGGCTATGACAAAATGGCGATCGGCTCATCATCGCTAATACTGACCAAAATAAGTTTCCGTGAAGTGGGTCGAAAAGACTTTGAAGGGTCAGGAAGGTTAGAAAGGGCTATTCATTTTAAAAATGTATTAGAAACTAATTTTGTTGTTGTTGAAAAGTTGCTCACTGGACCGACAAAGTTATTTTATAATAGTAGTAAGTAGGCTCTTAGGAAGCAAAGTTTTTTTGCATGCATGCAAAATCAGAGTGCAACCTCAGACAAGCAAATACCCTGAAGAACTAAAAAACGTCGTAAGACATCTGACGTAGTCTTAGTTGATGTAGACGTATTGACGCAGGCGATCAATTTACTGAATATCAGTCCGATGAAAAAGCGCTCATTTAGAGGGTGAAAAAAATAGGTATTGAAGTCGGCGATAACGGTCACGGTAGCCGAGTGGTTGGGTGATCGGATTTCGAGTTAAGAGACCCGAGTTTGTTCCCCAGCCGACAGGCTTGTAACAAAGGCTTTTTTTAAAAAAAATCTTATTTACGGTTATGTAATGATTTCTTGTACTTACGTGAATACTATACATTTTAAATAAAACGATTTTCGGATTTTATCGCGTTTTTAATTAGTTTTTATAAACTATTTTTATATTTCCCCCCGTGTCCCCCCGTGACCACGGATGCTGTAAAGCATCCCAAACGTCGGGTAATATAAAAATAACTTGTAAAAACTAATTAAAAACGCGATAAAATCCGAAAATAGTTTTATTTAAAATGTTATTTACGATTTATATCGTTGGCTTGTTGTCCCAAAATAGTCGTCGGTGGAGGATGGGTCGAAAGGATTTAATTATCTAGACCTCTGTCTACTCCTGTATTAGGTAAGGCATGAAAATCTTTTTTCAAGTCGGATATTTTTCGTAATTTTGACCTCACACATAATCCTATTAATAGGTCGACTAAATAAAAATTTTGTATTCTGTGACAGATAGATCAATGTTGAAGTATAATGTTAGTTTTTATTTTTATTATTTTAGGAAGTCCGTAAAGTTAATCAGATGGATCAGTCACGCGGCCTTTTGAGTGTGCCAACAGCCGGTGGTGGCACCGGAGTTGTAATTCTAACGGGAACTGCTAAAAAGAAAGTTACAGAACAAAAAAATAAAGGTAAGTTATAAGTTTCATGGTATAAGGAAGGTGATATAAGAACAGTACAAAAATATAAACAAAAAAAATCTAAACCGAATTATTTATCTTTTATTACCTTATATTAATTATTTATCTTTTACGTACTTTGTATGCACACCAGTTGGAATTAAATCTTCTGTTACTCTTGTAGTGTAAATATGATTTGAATAATTTGTGATCTCTACCTCTTAGACTACTATTATATGCCTAATTGAAAGATAGTAATTTAAATAACTGTTATTAACAGGTGAATTAATAGAGCAGAACCAAGATGGTTTGGAATATTCGTCCGAGGAGGAAACAGAAGAACTTAAGGACACTGCAGCCAGTTTTGCTTCAAAGCAAAGAAAAGAGCTAGCCAAGGTTGACCACGCTAGTCTACAGTACATGCCTTTCAGAAAAGCATTTTATACGGAGGTGAGACATCCACAGTTTACTTAATGTGGCCTTTAGTTATGTATTATGTATATTCCTATTGCACTACCTATGCAGGAAACTTTTCCTTCACGCCATTGATTGCCTGGAAGAGTTCGCTATGAAGCGATAAAGCCGCCAAGTTGTGCATTTCATAAAATTTTGTATCATTTGATACTTTTGTGTATCCTACTATTTCGACGACCTCCGTGGACGAGTGGCGTAAACACTGGTTTTCTTGTTGTTGCCATCTCGAGGTCCTGGGTTCGATATCCGGTCGGGTTAATGTGGAAGAACCACTTTTTCTATATTTTCTCGGGTCTGGGTGTTTGTGGTGCCTTCGTTTTTTCCGATTTCCATACTTCAAGTACTTCATATTCTTTCATACTACTTTACTTGTAGTTTTGGACTTTTTACTTGTAGCTAGCTAACTAAAATTTTTAAGGTGTCCGGTTTATTATATTCGTGAACCAGTTGTAGCTTGACAGCAAAAGTTTCGAAGTTTACAAATCAACTATAATATGTAGTAGCTGATTTTTTTGATAAAGTCCTACGTAAAAATCTCACGTTTTTGCAGACTTAAAAAAATACCTTCACGCAATTCCCAATACAGGGGTAGACAGAGGTCTAGTCTAGACAATTAAGTCCCTTCGACCCACCTTCCACCGAAGATATTTTCGGGACAACGTGACAGGTGGTGAGCCCGTCGCCGACTTTATGTCCAAGCCAACGATTTGATTCGTACATAGGTTTTTGAAAAAACCCATTGGTACGAGCCTGCCACCTGGGGATCGAACTCGGGTCTCTCGACTCGAAATTCCGACCACCATGTTGGTGATGTTGGTGAAACGTGGGTCGAAAAAACTTAATTGTCAAGACCTCTGTCTACCTCTGTATTAGGAATGGCGTGATGATATTTTTTTTTATATTAAAGCACGAGTTTCGTTCCTCCTAATATTGTGCTTCATATCATACAAATGGTTGTTTATGCGTTTAGGTGAGTGAGTTAGCAAGAATGACACCAGAAGAAGTTGAAGCATACAGAACAGAGTTGGAAGGTATCAGGGTAAAGGGCAAGGGATGCCCGAAGCCGATAAAAGCGTGGGCGCATTGCGGTATCAGCAAAAAGGAGATGGATATATTGAAGAAATTGAATTTTGAGAAACCCACACCTATACAGGCTCAAGCGATACCAGCAATCATGTCTGGACGGTAGGGTTTTGTTTCAGAATTAGATTGGTTTTTTTTTTTTATCATTTAGCCGAGTTGTTGGGTGGTCGGGATTTCCGAGTCGAGAGACCCGAGTTCGATCCCCAGGTGGCAGTACCAATGAGTTTTTCAAAAACTTATGTACGAATTTCATCGTTGGCTTGGACATAAAGGCGGCGAAGGGCTCAGCACCTGTCACGTTGTCCCGAAAATATCTGGGTCAAAGGGACTTAAATGTCTAGACTTGACTTCTGTCTACCCATGTATTGGGAATTGCGTGAAGATATTATATTTTTTTTTTTTATTTAGGGTATCATACTAGACGGCCTGTAAAAGTCCATTGTACCATAGAACATAGGCATGCCTCGTAAGAGAAATAGCTAAAATAGCTACGTTTGGCAAGCGGGAAGGCGATCGCATTGTCTTTCTAATCGCACCTTAGCCCTGCTGGCCGATACCTGTCTGCTTAGTATTGGACTGGTATCCTTTGAGATGTTTTTTCCGCCGATTTGTCGAGAGCCGTTGCTGTTTACATTTTCTCTAAGTTACCTATTAAAATCTCCACGGAAGATTAAGGTGGAACATATTACTTTATTATTTGCCTGGAAGTGATCCCTATGAAGCGATAAGGCCGCAAAATTGTGCATTTCATAAAAAAAATTGTATCCATTGTTACTTTTGTGTATTCTCCTAATTGTGAAGGATAAAAAAAGTATGTTTATTCATTCATTGCTTCATGTTACGCTTAATATGACACGTCATACCTTACCTATCATTAGTGGTGTGCTATGTGCACACCATGTGAATCCTACCTAAAGGTCTACTATCTAAATAATACTATCTATATCTAAATAAAGGTCTATCTTAAAACTTCTTCAAAAAAATTCATTTTCTTCAAAAATACCATTCTTCGTGGCAAATTTTAGAGGAATGTTAAGCAACTCTTGATGGGCTGCATAGAACAATAATGTAATTTCCTCGAATATAAAACTTAATAACTTACTAATTAGAGACGGAATTTCTTTCTTATCACCTGCCAACCCCATTTAGAATCCCTCTGCACGCTACTACCTATTAAAAAACGGAAAACTTACAGCTAGTTACAGAATACATTCATTTACTTACATACATTACGGCCTGTTAAAGTCCACTGCAGGATATAGGCCTCTCGCATAGGGAGGATTTACCATAATCGCCACGCCTGGCAATCAAATTGGCGATCGCAGTACCAGAGCACTCGCACTTCAGACGCTGCTGTCCATCTTCGGTCTAATGATTTTTAGAGATGGTTATGCCGCCATCTATCGGTTGCCATAACGATATTCAAAGCTGTTTCCTTTAGTCGCCTCTTACGACACCCACGAGAAGAAACGGAGTGGCAATATTCTTAAGCCGTTACCACACGGTTAAGAAGGCCATTTGAAAGAAAGAAGAAAGAAAGAAAGAGACTTTATGTGTTGCTTATTTTACCGAAACAAAAAAAAAACAGTATTGAAATCATAAATGTACAAAAACAAAACAAAATCAAATAAAAAACAATAAAATGAAAGTGCCTTAACTAAAAAAAAAACATACAAATCAATAATAAAAAATGAAAGAAAAAAGTAATTTTTAAAGAATGAAAATTACATTAGTGACATTCCAGTACAGCAACAAAAGTGTAGACACAACACTGATTTCCAGCGCTGCCCGTATATTTGCACGTAATTATGTGCAACTGTCATCGTTTATTTGAGTTTTTTTTTTTCAGGGACTTGATAGGTATTGCCAAAACCGGTTCGGGCAAAACTTTAGCGTTCATCCTGCCCATGTTCCGTCACGTCCTAGACCAACCGCCGCTGGAAGACACCGACGGGCCCATATCACTTATAATGACGCCCACTAGAGAGCTTTGTATGCAAATCGGCAAGGATATTAAGAAATTCGCCAAATCCCTGGGGCTTAGAGTTGTGTGTGTGTACGGCGGTACCGGTATATCGGAACAGGTATGATTTTTTTTTATTACCGTGTGTTCAATGTATTACTTTGATGTGACAATGTATCTTAGGTTACTTTTACGGTTTTTTTTACGTATTCAACACATTTTTCACATATTCTAGCTAATCTTCTATTTAAAAAAAATATAAATATCTTCACGCCATTCCCAATACAGGGGTAGATAGAGGTCTAGTCTAGACAAGTCCCTTCGACCCACCTTCCACCGAAGATATTTTCGGGACAACGAACGAAGCCAACGACAATGTTCTATCTTCTATTTACCCAAATTTATTCACTATTATTTGTCGGCGTAGGGTAGGCCACATGAGGCAACTCGCTGTCGGATACGTCTTGAGCCACATCGGAAACGTAGCAAGTTCGATACAGGAAGATGACCTTTCACACTGACGTTCGATTCGTAAGTGAAGTCGTGGTTTTCTTCACCGATAAAGTCGGGGTAACTGTCCGAGGCATAGCCTCCCTCAGTGGTTTCCGTTCGCCACCCATCAATATGGGTGGGTCCTTGGGTTTGGTCCTTGCAGACCGATGGCTTCCATGACCGCCCTCGAGCGGTCGAGCACCGTCAAGATCCTCCCGCTGGGTTTCCGTACGGGGCCCTCCGATGGCTGAGACTTTAAATAGATGGCGTTGTAACCAAAACTGTTGCCTTGTCTCGATTCTGCGACATATACATTGTTATACTGTTGTCTATTATTTTTTTTTTATATCTCATCAGATAGCGGAGTTGAAGCGCGGCGCGGAGATGATCGTGTGCACGCCGGGTCGGATGATCGACATGCTGGCCGCCAACTCGGGCCGCGTCACCAACCTGCGCCGCGTCACCTACGTGGTGCTCGACGAGGCCGACCGCATGTTCGACATGGGATTCGAACCGCAGGTCTGTGCCCGCACACCGGCCGTGCGAACTGTTCTATGTGCGGATTCAGTGTGCGTGTGGGAAATTCATCTGTATGTATTATCCATGTCGTGGTAACTGGACGAAACAGATCTCCAGCTGTCACAATTTTTGCTTACTTACCTCTGCAGGGCAGAAAGAGAGAGAGAAAGAGAGAGATTGAGAGAAAGAGAAAGGGAGAGATTGAGAGTGAGGGAAGGAGAAAGAGAGAGAGAGAGGGGGGGGAACTTTTTAGCTGTTATGTGTTAGAGTGCCTACTTCTTAAGATTTTTCAGTTAATTTTTTGTCACTCGATCACTGTTCTTCCTCAGATTAGTGATCTGAGCTTTTACGAATTCTTTATTTATTTATTTATTAGGGACATAAAACAGTTATACATTGTACAGTACTTAAAGACAGAATATTAAAAAAATTATGTTCTCGAATTCAAAAAACCTTTGAAAGGACGTCGATTTACGACGTTACTTAAGAATGTGTCTAATGCAATGAAAAGGTTGATAAACATTACATCATAAGCCTTTCAAAAGCCTATTGTCCTTGGACTAAGTGTGTACGTCGGAGAAAGGAGCACTTTAACTGGAGTCCTGACATGTAACTTTCATACAAAGTCAATTTTGTTCTACGTATTTTTCGAAAAGACACGTACAAAAATAATTGTAGAAATTACCAATTATTAAATTGTAACTCAACTGAAGGTAAATGCGAAACATTTGGACTTTTTTACATGAAGCTGAATTATTTTATAGAGTCGTTATATTCTATGTGATAATTCTGTTTGATATAATTCTATTATCATTTAAAAATGTCTTACAGGTGATGAAGATAATAGACAACATACGGCCGGACCGACAGACGGTCATGTTCAGCGCCACGTTTCCCAGGCAAATGGAGGCTCTGGCACGGCGGATACTGCAGAAACCTATTGAAATACAAGTATGGCGTTTTCTCCTTAAATTGTTGTTTTATTAACAAATATATTAAATCTGTGTATTCATACTTATTGGTTTCATGTCGGCAAGATAAAAGTGGTTAGCCAGCCACTAATATTTTAACGCCATTCTCAATACAGGGGTAGACAGAGGTCTAGTCTAGACCTCTGTCTACCCCTTATTAAGTCCCTTCGACCCACCTTCCACCAGAAATTTTCCGGGACAACATGACAGGTGGTGACCCCGTCGCCGTCTTTATGTCCAAGCCAATGATATAGTCGTACTTAAGTTTTTGAAAAAAAACCATTAGTATGAGCCGGCCACCTGGGGATCGAACTCGGGTCTTCTGACCCGAAATACGATCCCAACCCAACCACTCGGCTATCGTTGCTTTTTCAAAATTTCATTATGATTTTTAAAAGTTGGATACACATAATTTTATCCTTTGTTAGTTTGTGTAGTGTGTAATTACTGAATACTCTTTCTTTATGCACATACATACATACACAACAGCGGATAGGACACAGGCCTTTCTAGTGAGGAGGATTTGCCACAATCGCCACGCTTGGCATACGGATTGGCGATCGCAGTACCTGAGACCTCGCCCTGATTATTTTGGTGCAGTATTTAAGAGATAATATGCGACGCTTTTCCTTTAATCGCCTCTTACTACACCCGCGGAAAGAAAGAAGGTGGCAATATTCATACGCCTTTATCACGTTACCATTATTTTATGCATATTTTCGCTTTAATGAGAATTTTTTCTTATTAAATTGGTGCATATTTGTAACATAAATAAAAGCGTTAATCCTATTTCAAATTACATAGTATGAATGTAACACTGAAAAGATTTTAAAAATGACCCCCATTGTATTCAACGAATTTCGAAAATCTTTGGACCGGAATTTCGAGTCGTGAGACCCGAGTTCGATCCCCAGGTGGCAGGCTCGTACCAATAGGTTTTTCAAAAACTTATGTATGAATTATATTGTTGGCTTGGACATAAAGGCGGCGACGAGCTCACCACCTGTCACGTCCCGAAAATATCTTCGGTGGAAGGAGGGTCGAAGGGACTTAATTGTCTAGACTAGCCCCCTGTCTACCTCTGAATTGGGAATTGCGTGAAGATATTTATTTATTATTTTTTTTATTATTATTGGGCCGGAACTGTACGGGAACTTCTACATTTAATAAGCAAAGTATAAAGAAGGGGCTAAGAGTATGTTAGAAATATATTAGATCTAAAATATTTATAAAATTGTTTGGTTTCTTCAAATTAAATCAATACAGTTTGCAGTGAAAGTTTAATGAATATAAAAAAAAAAATTTTTTTTTCAAGAAAACTGAACCCCTAAACTACAGGTTTCATCTTGGGTCTAGATCTTAGCAGGCCATATTTATCTTCACGTTATTCCCAATTCTGGGGTATAAAGAGGTCTAAAATTATTTAATTAATTAACGACCCACCTTTCACCGAAGACATTTTTTTGGTACAACTTAATAGATGTGGTCCTGTCGCTATGTCCAAACCAACGATATAAATCTTACATAATTATTGAAAAAACTCATTAGTACGAGCCTGCCACCTGGGGATCGAATCGAACTCAGTTCTTCTTAACACGAATCCCTTTCACCCCCAACCTTGCTATCGTGACTTACCACTTTTAACTACACATTTCGATTGCAGGTCGGTGGCAGAAGTGTTGTGTGCAAGGAGGTAGAGCAGCATGTTGCTATACTGGAGGACGATGCCAAGTTCTTCAAGCTATTGGAGCTGCTCGGCTTGTACAGCCAGATGGGCAGCATTATAGTGTTTGTGGATAAACAGGAAAACGCTGACAGTCTCCTCAAGGACCTAATGAAGGCGTCCTATTCGTGCATGAGTTTACATGGAGGTAAGAGAGGCTTTGTTTCTATGATCTTTACAGAAGCATACACAGCAAATTGCAACATTCGTAAAGTAGTTATCATTAAGGTTGCTTGAAATCTAGTGTACCGACATGCTTGCTTGGTGCTAGTGAGTTTCGATAAGCACATAGCTTTTCTATTAAATATCTTTGTCTACATTTGGCCTTCCACTGGATTTTTCACTGTATGACCCTGCAAAATTTGCGCAGTATTTACATAATTGGAAACGTAGAAGGTTGCCACTACTGTGGGCTATGATGGATGCCACATAGATGACAATCACGTTGACCTTTACCTTTACATAAAAATGGGTAGTAGTTGTTGTTATCTACCCCCCCCCCCTCACCCCCCCCTAAACGGAGGAGTTGTAAGAAAACAAAATGGCCACCGTCATTTAGTGATATCCGTGTGTAAATCGTATTGACGCTGCCTGTTACAGGCATTGATCAATTCGACAGGGACTCGACGATCGTGGACTTCAAGTCTGGCAAGGTGCGGCTGCTGGTGGCCACCAGCGTGGCCGCGCGCGGGCTGGACGTGAAGCAGCTCGTGCTGGTGGTCAACTACGACTGTCCCAACCACTACGAGGACTACGTCCACAGGTCCTACACTAATTTAGCTTTAATGGCCTAAGAATTACCAATCAAAGTCAAATAACGGAATGTTCTTGAATGGAAATGGCTATCGACTGGTTAACAGATATTTGAAATTAAATTTTTAAGACTCGAATCCCAATCACCCAACCACTCGGCTATCATGTGCCGAGTGGTTGGGTGATTGGGATTCGAGTCAAAAGAATAATAATAATTTATTTCCGCCATTCCCAATACAGGGGTACCGTGGTCTAGACAATTAAGTCCTTCCCACCCACTTTCTACCGAAGATATATTCGGGACAACGTGGCAGGTGGTGAGCCCGTCGCCGTCTCAATGTCCAAGCCAACGATATAATTCGTACATAACTTTTTGAATAAACCCATTGGTACGAGCCTGACACCTGGGGATCGAAGTAGGGTCTCTCGACTCGAAATGCCGACCAGCCTACTAGTCTGTTATCATGACTTATTATTACTACTTTATTATTATTATATAATTATTACTACTTTATTATTATTAAATAATGTAGATACTATTGTAATGGATTGTTTTGAAAATATTTCACTTTAAAATCTCTATATTTCCTAATACCGAAGTCTTCGAAGCCGTAATACAACCTAGATTCCGGAATACCTATATCCGGAATCCCGGGACGGCATGCTCTGCGTGTATCTAATCTATGTAACGGAGGCCGTTGACCCCCGGTTCAGGTGCGGGCGCACGGGCCGGGCGGGCAACAAGGGCTACGCGTGGACGTTCCTCACGCCGGAGCAGGGCCGCTACGCCGGAGACGTGCTACGCGCCTTCGAGCTGGCCGGCGCCACGCCCCCGCCGGAGCTACGCCAGCTGTGGAACACTTACAAAGAGGCTCAGGAGAAAGAGGGCAAGAAGGTGCATACGGGAGGTGGTTTTAGTGGGAAAGGTATGTTGGATGATTATTACAACAACAGTGTATTGGATTTATTTTTATATTGGCAGAGGAAGACCTTGTAATTGTTTATAATTTTGTGGTTTTTTGAGAATATGATGATAATCGGTGATCAAGCCACCGTGCTGCATCAGTAGAAATTTTATTTGTTCGCCCCTTCTATACTCCCATTGGCGTCGTCTGTAAACCAACACAGGTTCACAATTAATAATACCACATACAACTAGTAGGCTTTAGCACTCATTTATCAAATTCACGTAATTTGTTAATGTCTATAGACGAAATAAAGATTCGACCCTATGGTATTGGGTTGAGAGTCATTATTTTATTTTGTCGTCTTACTATTCAATCAATCGTCTTCTCAACCTCAAAGTGTAGCACATATAGTATATAGCTGCATAAACACTGGAACACAGAAAACATACAAAGAAAAACCTGGTACCTACTATTTTATTAAAAAAAACATTTATTTATTTATATTTTATTTATCTTCACGCACAATCCCTGACGGGATAGCCAGAGAGAACAGATCGCCAAGTGTCACGATCCCTACATACTTCTTTCGCTTCTTTCAGATTCATCATCTTCTTCATACATGCACGTCTAGGTATCCGAGTACTCTTGACCCTCCCCTCTTCGAGCAATTTGCTCACATGGTCTTCAAAAGTTACTCTCGGTCTACCTCGACACCTTTTAATATTAACTTTCGCGCTATATATTTTCTTCACCATTCGGTCTTCACTCATTCGCTCAACGTGCCCAAACCATCGAAGCACGCCCTTATCCATTTTTGAGACAAGGTCATCTTTCAAACCAGCCATATTGCGAATCTCTTCGTTTCGCTTTCGGTCGGCCATGGTAACGCCGCACATTTTACGAAGAGATCGCATCTCCACTGCATTCAACCTGCTTTTATGCTTCTTCTGGCATACCCAGGTTTCGCTGCCATATAACAAAGTCTGTACCAACACTGCGTTATGTATTGCAAGGCGTGCACTTTTCACTACGCCTTGCCTTTTGATTAACGCAGTCAGGGCACCATTCACTTTGTTCCGGGCAGCGACACGCCTGTCCACATTTATGTCCATGTCCACGTTTCATTACTTAAAACCAGATACTATAATAATAGCTTCAACAAAAATTTAAATAAGTGGCAAATACAGATGTGGGGGCTATGTAGCTCTGACCACTGTTTAAGTCTAACACAGGAGAACTTTAAAAATATTTTCCACATAATTTTTCTACCAGTAATATTTTCTTTCTACAGGTTTTAAATTCGACGAATCAGAGGCCCAAGCCGCATCTGAAAAGAAGAAGTATCAAAAGGCGGCGCTCGGTCTGCAGGACTCTGATGATGAGGACGTGGAGGGCGATCTGGATCAGCAAATAGAGACCATGCTTGCGGCTAAGAAAATTGTCAAGGAAATTAAGGTGTGTTGTGTTTGTAAAAAGTCGTTTTTTTCGCAAATAAGTCGAGACGTAATTTTTTTAAATGCTGTTTACCGTATAAAAGAGTGAGTTGTCAAAAAACCTTTAATGTATGTCATTGAAAAATGTGTTGATATTTATTCTTTGATATAGTATGAGAATTTACGAAAATATTAAGTAAAGGGAACTTACTCCCGTAAGGGCCTGTAACAGTTCACTGCAGGACATAGGCCTCTCTATTAAGGAAGATTTGCCATAATCGCATGTTTCTCAGGGCGCTGATTGCATTTTTTTATTTACCCGAAATGATGGTCATGTAATATAAAAATGTCGTTTTTATGGTAACCTAGGATTTTGTTTTGCGAAAATAACATCTATTTTCAAATCTAGAATCCGAAAATTACATCCATAGATGATGGAATATACTATAGTTAAGACTATAAAGTCTTAACTATAGTAAAATTTTATTAATTTTAATCCACCGAGATTTTATTAATAAGTATTGTAAATATTAACAATTTCAAATTACAGAAATGAAGTTGTTAATATTTACAATACTTATTAATAAAATCTCGGTGGTAGCTTCGGTCGCAGGCTTTAAGTTACCACCCACCTAAGCAAAGCCTTGCCGCCAAGTGACGTCGGTCGTGTTCCGGCAAGATGCTAGGCGAAGCCTTATGGAAGTTGGGTCTGAACAGTTGCGTTGCATATGTGAACCGCGTACGACGCGTCAACTTTTGCTGGGTCGGGTGCTTGATTGAGGAGGGTAGCGGGATCCGAATCACGGTGCCCCGCTGGCCGACCGCAGGTAGTTGTGTTTGTCTAGACCTCCTGCTGACCACTGATCCTGACTGATATGAGGTAGAGGTGGCTTATCTACTAGGAACCTCTGATCACTGTCTGGTGAAATCTGTATCGTCTTACACGCCAACAGACCTCGACCCACATGGTACTAGGCGAGTGTGGCGATACAAGTCAGCAAATTGGGATGAGATGCGACACTTCTTTGCATCTTATCCTTGGCGGCAGGTCTGCTTTTCTTCCGGAGATCCATCGAGATGCGCGGATGCTATAACTGACGTGGCATGTTTAGCTATGGAATATTTTATTCCTTTTGCTGATGTACCCGTTGGTGGCAAAGCTCCCCCATGGTTCAACGACGAATGTTCCCAAGCCAAAAAGCTTAAACATTTGGCGTACTTCTCATGGGTTGACGCTCGAAATCGTAAAACTCCGGATGTCAGATCCAAGAAGAGAGCCTTTAATCTAGCCGCCAAGACATACAAAAAGGTGTTGCGGAAGGCTCGTTTCGAACGCATTAGGCATATTGGCACGAAGCTCTCTGCTCAACCATCTGGCAGTAGAGCTTTTTGGTCTCTTGCCAAGGCGGTCGAGACGAGTTTTTGTAAACCTTTACTGCCTCCGCTGGTTAAGCCCGACGGGACATTGGCTCATGCGGCAAAAGAGAAGGCAGAACTGTTCGTGAATCTCTTTGCCAGCAACTCACGTCTGGACACAAGCGACGCAGTTCCAACTTCCCTACCTCCCTGTGGTACTTCAATGTCAGAGGTCCACATTACTAACAAAGAGGTCCTCAAAACGTTGCGACATTTGGACGTGAACAAAGCCAGTGGACCTGATGGTATTACAGCCATAGTGCTTAAGACCTGGGCACCCGAGTTGTCTCCTGTTCTGACACGCTTGTATCGCCTCTCCTTGAAGACTGGAATAGTGCTTAAATCCTGGAAGCTTGCTAACGTGCAGCCCGTGCCCAAAAAAGGTAGCCGTGTTGACCCTGTCAATTATCGACCTATTTCGATTACCTCCATACTCTGTAAGATTATGGAGCGTATATTGAACTCGCACCTCTTGGCATACCTAGAACATAACGATCTCTTTAGCGATCGACAGTACGGGTTTCGCCGAAATCGGTCGACTGGGGACCTTCTAGTGTATGCCACAAATCTATGGGGTGAGGCCCTCGAGAACAGTGGTGAAGCACTCGCGGTTTCGCTCTATGTCTCGAAGGCTTTTGACAGGGTCTGGCATGCATATGGTATATCCCCTGGACTGATAGCCTGGATAGAAGACTTTTAGAGGGAACGGTCTTTGCGAGTCGTTATTGACGGCTGCTGGTCGGAGGCTATGGCGATTAATGCCGGAGTTCCTCAAGGGTCTGTTCTGTCCGCAACTCTCTTTCTGCTGCACATAAACGACCTGCTCGAGCCCGGTCTCTTTGGGTCTGCAGATGACAGCACAGTTGTGGAGAGATATTTGGCGCGTCTTCAGGCCAGACAGGATCAAGTACAGTCTGCTCGGGAGGCCATGGTAGAGCGTATGAATCTTACATTACAGGTATCCAGTTTCCAACTGGGGCAATACCAATCTTGTGAGATTCAATGCCACCAAAACGCAAGCCTGTCTGTTCGCCGCCAAAAGGAGCCAGTTCACCTTGGCTCCTAAATTTCAGAATGTATCTCTGGAATACACCGATCGTCTTCAGTTATTAGGAGTCGAAATCACGTCTAACCTTAACTTTGGGCGGTTCATTGAGTCTAAGGCTAAAGCCGCTGCAAGGAGATTGGAAGTTCTTGCAAAAGTGCGGCGTTACTTTACTCCGGGACAGCTTCTGACCCTATATAAAGCTCAGGTCCGGTCAGCTATAGAGTACTGCTGCCACATATGGGCTGGAGCTCCTAAATATCAACTGGCAGCCTTGGAGAGTGTGCGAAGGAATTACATGAGTTAATTCCCCCTTCCCCTTTCCATCATCGGACAACAAGACGCACGGCGGGTCTCCATCCTTTTGTTGTCGATATACCCTGCATTCGGACGAAGCGTTTTGCTTCGTCGTTCATAATGCGTACAGCAAAGGACTGGAATAATTTGCCTGCATCAGTCTTTCCGTCCGATTACAATGTGGGTGTCTTCAAGAGAAGAGTGAATAGGCTTTTTCTAAGCTAGTGTGCCTACCAACAAAAACTACATCGCCACTTACCATCAGGTGGGATTGTAGATAAACGCTAGCTTATAAGGTTAAAAAAAAATTAAAAACTATTATAATCGCAGAGCCCTACACCTCGTGGCACGGTTCCAACAAACAATTAGATTAGAAAGTTTCACCTGGCGTTTTCTGCCGAGGAGTTCTGTCATTAATGTATCGTGTGTATTTGTGCGGTACAGCCGGTCGCGGGCGCGGCGGCGGGCGCGGCGGCGGGCGCGGCGGGCGCGGGCGCGGACGGCAAGCTGGAGCTGGCGCGCCGCCTGGCCTCGCGCATCAACCTGGCCAAGGGGCTGGGCGCCGAGCAGAAGGGCGCCACGCAGCAGGCCGCGGAGGCCATCCTCAAGGGCGCGCCCTCCGCTCACACGCTCATCACCGTACGTACCGCCACTGCCGCCTCGCCTCGCCTCGCCTCGCCTCGCCTCGCCTCGCCTCGCGCATCAACCCGGCGAAGAGGCTGGGCGCCGAGGAGAAGGCAGTCGTTATACAAATTAAAACACAGTCTCTGTAACTCTCCAAAATCCATCTAATTTATACCAAAATCATTCAGAGTTGGCAAAGCAGTATCAGCTTGAAAGCATTACAAACAAACTAACAAACTCACTTTTGTATTTGTATTATAAGTAATGATATTAATAGTTATTTTTCTTGCTGCGATAACAGATTAAAAGAATCTCTCATATTTTAAGCAGCTCTCACGACCTTCATCACCTCCCAGGAATTAATTTTTTTATTAAATTGATTTTGCAGGCGAAGACGGTGGCGGAACAGTTGGCGGCAAAGTTGAACACGCGTCTGAACTACCAGCCGCGCGACGAGATCAACACGGAGCCCGCCGAGGAAGTGTTCCGCAAATACGAGACCGAGCTAGAGATAAACGACTTCCCGCAGCAGGCGCGCTGGCGAGTCACCAGCAAGGTAAGCGTTACTAAAATGTCATCGCCTTTTTTTAAATTATCTATATAGTTGTTATTTAAAAAATTACTTCGCAACATTCCGCGCGCAAATTTAAAAAGGTATATGTTACCTGGTCCGAAGAGAAGACCTCTTCTCTTCTTCTCTTCCTCTTCTCTACAATGAATTTCCGCAAAGTAACGCCTGAGTCAATTAACTATCTTATCTATGTAGTTTTTGGCGGACCCTGTAAGAAAGAAAAATTAATCTATTTAGCCGTCAAAAGTACTTAGTTATCTATCTACGATACATTCACCACTGGTTAAAAAATTTAATAAATTTTTGATAGAATCTGAACAAAAACTTGGACATTTCAATTTCTTGTCTTTGTTTGTTTTGTATAAAATATTTGTTCTAAAATTATACACTCTGTAAATATTTCTTTTGTTCTTGAACCATGTATGGTAATTAACTCTTTCAATCGCATCAGATAAAATTTGTAAACACATTGTAGAATTATCTATTTTTCAAGTCCTGTTAGTTCACTAAAGGTCATTGTTTCCTGAACTGTAATGTATAACGACCTTTTTATTTGTTTACTTTCCAATAATGGCTTTCTTCGTGTCTACAACCCAATACCCTTGTTATTTTAAGGCCAGTGACTCGGATATGATAACCCTTGCAACATATTTATTCGCAATTGCACAATCCGGGAGTCCAGTGTGTGAGAAACTGTACAGTTGTTTAGTCAAAATGTTGCTCAAGCTGGCGATTATCGGTGCTCTTATATTTTTCTGTGTCAAATTATTGAAACGGCGTAGATGTTATTACTGTCATTAGGATAACATAATTACGATGAGGTCTTTACTTTTTTTTTGATTTCTTAAATCTTATAAAAATGTTTTTTTTTTCATTTTCTTTTTCATGGCCAGTTACAAACGTGTTAGTTGTTTAATCTGTATTCCATATATATTTATTTTGTCATTTTAATGCCCAAAGACTTTTTTTCTTTAGTCCGTCACCAAAAAGGGACAAAAACATGTCTTTGCGATTTACAATTGAGAGAGTATGAGATAGAATATATAGAAATTTTCTGTAGATTTACCATCATCCTTCCACACAAGATTTTATATCATTTTACTGTTATTTACAGGAGGCGCTAGCGTTAATAAGCGAATATTCCGAAGCGGGTATAACGGTCCGTGGTACGTACGTGCCGCCGGGTAAAGCGCCACCAGAGGGCGAAAGGAAATTGTACCTCGCTATAGAAAGCTCTCAAGAACTTGCGGTGGCTAAAGCGAAGTCGGAAATAACGCGACTCATCAAAGAGGAACTGCTCAAACTGCAAAGCTCCGCCCATCACATGATCAACAAAGCGAGATATAAAGTTATATAGCAATAGCGGTGTAATGATTGGGTAATAAAATGCGCCTCCAAAAATGTTGTTTTATTTGTACCTTTTAGGAACCCGTTTAGGATGTGAGATTGTAAAGTTAAAATGGCACTAAAATAATTTTTTTTCAACGTAACATTTAAGTCAATAATTCAAATTGATATATAAATAAATAAATATCTTCACGCAATTCCAAATACAGGGGTAGACAGAGGTCTAGTCTAGAACAATAAAGTCCCTTCGATCCACCTTCCACAGAAGGTATTTTCAGAACAACGTGACAAGTGGCGAGCCCGTCGCCGTCTTTATGTCCTAGGCAACGATATAATTCGTACACAAGTTTTTGAAAAACCCATTGGTACGAGCCTGCCAAATGGAGATCGAACTTGGGTCTCTTGACTCGAAATTCCGACCACCCAACCATTCGGCTATCGCGACTTTTTGTTATGAGTAAAATCGACATATGAAACAATTGAAATATGTTTAAGAAAATTCATTGACACGACCGTATGCCTAGTTGTTAGAGACCATGCTTTTGAAGCTAGAGGTTGCCGGTTCGAGTTCCGCTAGTGGCAAACATTCGTTCGGTGAATATGAATGTTTGTACTCGAATCATGGATGCTTATATGAGTATTTATCTATTTAAATATATGTGTATATAAGTACATTGTACCGTTCAACTAGATGCTGTCGCTCACCACCTGTCACGTCCCAAATAAGTTTCAGTGAAAGGTAAGTAGAATGGACTTTATTGTCTAAATCTCTGTTTATCAAAATTCTGAAAAATACATGAAGATAAAAAAGAATTGGTACGAACCTTCCTTCTTAGAACAGATATTTTAAAGGGAGCCAACGAAATCATCGATACAACTGTTTTTATTTGTCTACTGATGCCTATATACAACCTCAACGAAAGATCTCAGGTTGGTTGTTAACGTAGAAGACTAAGATGGAATAGCACACTGGTTCTCATTATAGTTTTCTTTGCACCAGGCGACTTATAGCTAGAGGAGAATTTGAAATTAAAATAATTATAAATTACACTCATTACAATTTTACACATAACAAAAAATATTCCTACAGACCTTTACCTTTATTTACTTTAAACATATATCAACGTGCGTGCGTGCATTTTCTTTGTGTTATAGGCGTTAAAATTTACAACCGCCAATTTTCAATGTAAGTGGCTTTGGGCAAATGCAATGGGATCGAACTCGAGTCTCACGGATCACCCAACCACTCGGCTGTCGTGACTCAAACTATATGGTTAGAACAATAACCATATCGCAGTCGGTGGGCTCATACCAATGAGTTTTATCATAACTTATGTACGTTTTCTATCTTTGGTTTCACTTTGCTGATACGTTTCAAATAAGTTCCGATGAAAAGCGTGTCGAAAGTACTTAATTAAAATCTATATTTCTGTTTGCCACTGCATTGGCAAATGAGTAAAGATATAAACAAACAATGACCATTAAGAGACAAAATTCGGAACCAAATTTTTACTGACCAAACAAGAGAAAGAGACTTTAACTTTCCAGTTGCCTGGTACTGCGATCATAGTACGGTTGCCAAGCGTAGTGATTATGACAAATTCTCCTTACGGAAGAGGCCAATGCAGTGCAGGCGACTTTTTAATTTGTCATTATTATGGAAATTTATTTTAAACTCAACGGGTTTTATATGCAATCTTAAGTTCTCAAGGGCCTCTAACTTTGTGAACATTGAGGCTCAAACCTCCACTTTCAGATCTTATAGACCTAGATATATATGCATCACCAAAAAGTTTATTGGTCTTATAGATCCATCGGTAGACAAAACTGGTGTCATTACTAATTATATCAATTTCGAAGTCGTCTAAGTCAGTTGAGTTTTAACAGTGTAGAGCTTCCGAATTCGATTCAGTACTAAGCTTTTTTATTTTTTGGTTACAACTCTCTTCCATGTCAGTTTCGGACTACACTTGTACCTAGTAAAACATCATAGATATGATTCTGCTCGTTTTTAGTTTCTATATGATAAAAAAATTCTTCACGCCATTCCCAATGTAGACTAGGGTTTAGACAATTAAGCCCATTCGACCCTTGTTTCATCATAGACATTTTTCGGACAACGTGACCGGTGATGAACCTATCGCCGTCTTTGTGTCCAAGCTGACAATATAAATCGTATATAAGTTTTTAAAAAACCATTGGTACGAGCGTGCCATCTGGGGATCGGACTCGGGTCTCTTGACTCGAATTCCGATCACCTAACCAGTCAGCTATCGTGACTTTTCTCTACATGATAAAAACTGTTATAATGACATTCCCGAGTAGAAATACTGTAGCAGATATATTGAACGCTGTTAACTGTTGGGGAAGAAATGTTCTCGGATCATGTATTTATAAATGTCGCTGTTTTCAGCACGCCATTATTCAACAGCTGACTTTTGACAGATTTGCTAACGTTTCTTTAAAAAAATATTGCTTTAGTTTTTCATTCAGGCGTTTTTTTAACTTTTTTGACAAAATCTAATATAATAATACACCTATTCATTAGTATCTTGGAAAATAACGGTATGATAAGTTTTAAATATTTACAATAGGTGCCTTAAAAATAATCCTTAAAAATAATTACCTACACAACGACAAAAAATAATATGTTGTTTGTCACATTATGTTCATATATTGACATCAAACGAAGTTTGGTCATTTAGGTAGTGTTTATAGCTATGCTTATCATCACTTTCCTTGAAATTACTATTAATAAATAATAAACAGATACAGAGAAATTTATGACGTGACAATAACATTCCGAGTGGAGAATTCCAACAGATAAGTAGAATGAGGCGTAGAGCACGTGTTCTGGGAACCGTAGATAGCTATTGTAAATAATAAGACTAGCATCCTTACGATTAAAAATAGCTTGGAGAATAAACGTTGTCTCGTGCGCGGGCGTCGGGGCGATATCTCGGGGTTATCGTGGCAGCGCGGGAAGATTCCACTGCAAACAACTGCGGAGTAGGGTTGCTACTTCGTAATTATCGGTTACTTGATGTAGAAATGTTGAGACGGTGTGGAATAATTACCAACTTTATGACAAATTAATTTGGTGACTATTTGTATAATTGTTTTTTTTTTTAAACTTAACTTATGAATGGAGGGCAAAAATAACAATAAACATAAAATATAAAGTTTATTTCGCATATATATAAAAATGTGAACTTCGTTTTAATTTATATATATATATATATATATATATATATATATATATATATATATATATATATATATATACATATATATATATATATATATATATATATATATATATATATATATATATATATACATATATATATATATACATATATATATATATATATATATATACGAAATGTGCTTTTAATTTCATGTTTATTGTTATTTTTGCCCTTTACAATTGAACATTTACACAAACACATTTCCACTACCAGTAAGTCTGATGTTATAGACAAAAACTACAAAATGGATTTTCTTATAAAAAATATCTTCACGCCATTCCCAATCCCAGACAGAATCTAAACAATTAAGTCCTTTCCAACCACCTTTCACCGAAGATGTTTTTCCGGGCAATGCGACTGTCACAGGTGGTAAGCCCGTCGTCGTCTTTAAGTCCAAGACAACGACAAAAATCGTACATATGTTTTTGAAAATAAAACCATTGGTACGAGCCTTGGGGATCGAACTTGAGTCTCTTGACTAGAAATTCGATCGCCCAACCATGTCTGAATTCTCCACTCAAAAACTATAGCATGGATTTTCTTATGGTTTTCGCTATTGGACAGAGCTATTAATGATAAAAAATGAGGTGTTGTATTTTTGCTGAACTAGATAATTGTAACTGTTTTATTTAATCCACATGCTCGAAGCAATAGGCTGACACAATAGAAAATAAAAATAAGCGCGCATGACCTGCTCCCTATGCGAAACTGGAGCAAGTCGCTTGCATCTTATAAAAATAATTATGTAGTAGCGAAATCTTACTTCGCAGTTTGTTAAATAAGATCAATAATAACGTATATCGTTTTTACTGTGATGGGATAACTTTTTAAACTTAGTTCTTTGTCCACATGGCAATAAATCGAATATTAATAAAGTTAATTAAGCATGAGAATGTACTCGTAAGTAACATACACAGTATTTTATCTTATCTGTGAAATCACAACATTTTGTGTTTTCCAATATCTGACATAGAGAGCAGTCATCTTAGTGAATTTAGATATCAAAAAAAACATAATTTAATAAAATGGTTATAATTAATTATCTTTTGATGCTAGGCGAACCTCGGTTGGCTATTACATGCAACAAAATAAAATATTTATATAATATTCCAAAATAAACAGGTAAAGCATAAGGTATTATGGAATTGGGTACAACGACTTCGTTGTACCGCAAAACTACGTTACAACTTCCTTCATTCCAATCCCGAGACAATACAGAAAAGTAGTTTTTAACGTTTTCCCGTTCGGAAATTGAACCTGGGAGCAGAACGGTGTGTTAGCCATCGACTACGGACATCGTCAAAGTTGAGATTTTCACAAACCATACGCTGTACTATATCCATAATTAGTGTTCTATATTGTTTCATAATATTGATTTGACACGCTTGACTAGCGGAATGTTATATATTACATTATTTTATACTAATCCGTTTGGCAAGCTTGATATAATAGTATTGGTACTACCGGACATATCGCTATTTTACCCACGAAGATGCAATAGTCCGTTCCAATTATGTGTTGGTTAGACATGGGTTGTCTAAACTCTCTGTACCTCTGAGGTTCTGATGTCCACAGTATTTGGAATACGGTATGCGGTGAGCTGTTTTTTGAGTCAATTATACCGCCATCACCCTATATTGTCTACATTATCATTGTCTTTCAAAGCTTTCACATTACTTTCCTCTTACGATAAGCGCGGGAAGAAAGGGTGTGGTGGATTCTTAAGCTGATACCATATGACATATCGCGTTCAAATCTCGTTGTATATATTTAAGTGTATTAAATAAACACAATTCTGAGTTCTTCATGAAGAAGAATCTTCTTTTACTTCTTTCATTATGTTACAATTTGTAAAGTTAAAATTTGTGTCAGTTTATAGTAAAACAGAGAAGTCCTAGGTACAAATTTGTTTTGTTTTGTTAATCTGTGGAATTCTTTTAGTCGGTGGTGCAGTCTTGAGAATATTTATTTTCGCAGGATTTGTTTTAAAATTTAATAGCGATAGGAATTAACATTTTGTGTTATAAATTCGAAAGGAATTTAAATAGCATAGTAAAGCAATTAAGATGATGTATATTGTGAGAGTATATACACCGTAGTTACCCCTGTCTTGTTTTTAGTGTCATTATAAGTTGGTTACGAGCAAAGTAAAAAATAGCTTAGATATTCCTTGTATGATGTCCTTCCCAATTATATCCCACGTCCTGTACATTTCCCTTCCCATTATCATTAGTGTATACTCCTTTTGTAAATATTTTATGTGATTTTATATGTACTAACAAAATTAAGTTGTAAAATTATTGATTATTTCTGGTGGTGGCAAAATTACGAAATTATTTCTACAAGTAACCCTTTTTTTGTAATAATCATTTTCTTGTCACTCCCATGACTGACTTGATACTGGCAGAATTCTATCAAGATAGGCTATAAACCAAAAGACAAGAAGAAGAGCAAAGTGAAGTTTTTACAGCTTTGAGATAACAAATAAGCCATCAGTAAAAACAATCACAAATATCTGACGCCATATAATAGTCTTTGCAAAACGTGAAATACGTAGTTATGTTTTAAGGTAATAAAAAAAACTTTAAAAAATAATAATGCCCAAATATAATAATAAATAAAATAATATAAATAAAAATATCTTCACGCAATTCCCAATACAGGGGTAGACAGAGGTCAAGTCTAGACAATTAAGTCCCTTTGACCCACCTTCCACCGAAGATATTTTCGGGACAACGTGACAGGTGGTGAGCCCGTCGCCGCCTTTATGTCCAAGCCAACGATGAAATTCGTACATAACTTTTTGAAAAACTCATTGGTACTGCCACCTGGGGATCGAACTCGGGTCTCTCGACTCGAAATTCCGACCACCCAACAACTCGGCTATCGTGATAATATTATCTATCGTATTAATATTACCTATATATTTAAGTTTCTGATGTAACGTTTACTAAACTTTTAAATAACACTAACACTACTAACTATTACGTAATGCGAAACAACAATCTTCTATGATATTAATTAAACTTTTATTTACTTACGTACAAGAGATAGGATCGTAACGATTGTCGCTATGTCACCTATTGATCTCATATCAAATTAATTTTTGTAGGCATTAAATTATCAAAGTTAGTTATTATTATTGACAGTGATATTCGCTGGCGGATGTCGAGTATCATTGCAAAAAAATGACTTTTCTGGAATGATAAAATTGCGATATCGATTATTATATTAAATTTCTTGACCTTATCTGAACCTTCCTGTTTTTGTTATACAAACTTACATGCAAAAAGCATTGTAAAAATCTCACAACATGATATAGGTCGATCTCCACGCTTGGCAAGCGAATTGGCGATTGGCGCTGCTGTCCGTCGTCTATCTACTCAATTTTGGTCTAGTGTTTTTCGACATAGTTATCTCGCTATGTGTCGGCAGGCAATGGAATTTTCAGGGCTTTTATTACCGACGGAAAGAACGGGGGTGGCATATTTTTACACCGATACAACACGGTACGTTTTGTCACAATCGGCAGCTTTGCAAGTGGATTGGCGATCACAGTACTTACCTTATTACTTGATACCTTGTTTCTTAAATGCCTATGCCCGTCAGCGGTCAACTGAAATTTCCTCTTATATTTTTTGGAAAGATTTATCACACTATTTGATGGTAATTAAAAGCAACAGGACACAACATCGGCACGACACATGCGCTACGGTTTTATTTTGCTCTTTTATAATAAAATTAAAAATTATGCTTCCTGTATAGTTTGTAAGTGTTTTATACTAGAAGAATAATATCATTTACATTTCGTACACCATACCGTTTTACTTGTCTTTGATTATTAGCTCAAAACGTAAAATTAAGGTTACATTACATTTATAAATATATAAAATAGGGATAATGTGATGTTGTTACATTGCTTCGATCTCAGAGTAAGTAGCAAAAGCACTTGTGTTATGAAATCAGAGACAACGAAGGTACACGTAGACCCGAGACAATGTAGAAGTAGAAGTGGTTTTCTACAAGTGGTTTGTCTAGAAGTGGTTTGACCTGTCTGGGAATCGAACCCGGGACCTCAGGGCTACCATGAACACCGGTGTGTACGCAACTCGTTTAAATAATAAAATGAACTACAATTCCGGTTTACAAGCTTTACCTTAATTGGGTATTCATAATGTAATGTTGACTGTGTGTAAGAATATTGCCACTCCTTTTCTTCCCGTGGGTGTAGTAAGAGGCGACTAAGGGAAACTGCTTTGAATATCATTATGGCAGCCGATAGATGGCGGGATCAATCGGTATCTCTAAAAATAACAGACCTAAATAATCAGACCGAAGATGGGCAGCAGCGTCTGAGGTGCGAATGGTCTGCTACTGCGCTCGCTAATCTGCTTGCCAAGCGTGGCGATTATGGCAAATCCTCCCTATGCGACAGGCTTATTTTCTGCAGTGGACTTTAGTAGGCCGTTATGCATGTATGTATGTGTAATGTAATGTTTATCCTATTTAACTAATGTAATGTTCTAATAATTCGGTTGCAAATAGTAATTTTAGAGGAAAGATTGCAGTGAAAGACCATGTCTCGATTCCTTAAGTTATGTGATACATTAAAGACAAAAAAAAAAGATATGACTGAAACTGAAATCTGGAATATAACAAATTTGAAGGATATTAGAAAATATTCATCCGAACACATATATCCACCGAGTAATTTGGTATAATGAGGTTTGTTATATGGAGGTAAGGTTGGTCAAGACTCGATATAGCAACTAACGCAAATAAAATAAAAGTAAGGCACATTTTAATGAATGCCCCTCGCACTTATAAGGACCGTATAACACTAAGCATTAATTAATAAAGTCAGTTTGAATTCCTGATTTATTACATCGAACATGTCTAAACAGTAAGGATCCTATGTCATTTAGGATTTGACACAATAATTACGTTTGTTAATTTAAATGTTAGTGTTAGTAGTGTTAATGAGAAGACGGAAATGAAAATATAAAAAACAATATATAGCGAATTGTCAGCCAAATATCATTACTTAGCATTTGTTTTCTTATACTTATCTAGACTGAGGTCAAATTAATAGCAATGTCAGACAGAGAAAGTGCCTTAATAATTGATTTAATTGGAACGTCTCTCTAAAAATAGATATATAAACAGTTTAATTACGCAGCAACTATTTGAGCACAAGGTTGAAGAACAAAAAAAACAAGAATCGGTATTTTAAAGTTTTGACTTAATTCTATATTCTTTCTAATAACATATATTTCAGAAATAAGTATTTAATTTTTAGCATCATAATCAACATAGGAAAAACAAATAGAGGGGACTGTGCATGTTTTGTTCATTGAATTAACAATCGCCTATGAATTTGTTATTGAATATAAAAGTGGAAAACGCTTTGCCATGGTCCGGCAAGTCGTGGGTTCTAATCCTGACTGTCCAATTAAAATTAAAATAAGTTTCTCTAACAGTGTTTTGATGTGTTTGTAACAGTAACAGTGTGTTCGTCTTAATGCCCGTTGCTCCTCTTTCCCATTAAGAGATCAATATTGGTCATTGGGAATAATAGTTCAGTGTTTAGATATTTGTAGAGCAAAGTCAAACAACGACAGGCAATTCTTATTTTACCTATTTCATGAACATTTGCTTATTTTGAATAGAATTTTAATTTATCAATTCCTTAAATCGGCATTACAAATGGCGTACATTCAGATGTAAATAAATATTTGACTTATCTTACGCGTGTAATGTGCCACTATCTATGACAAAAAATTTAACAGAAGTGCTAATGTTATTTGTTACAAATATATCTGCATCCAATTCACGACATTTACATTTAACCTCGACTTCAATTGGAATATCTATTCTTTAATAAGTGTCGTCCTACTAATATAATAAAGGAGGAAGTTTGTCTTTATGTGTATTGAGATGTTTGTAACTGAATAATGCCTAATCGGCTTAGCTCGGAATAAAATTTGGTATCCAGTTATAACTTGACTTCTAAAGTGCGAAGTATCTGGTACTGCGACGGCCAATCCGCATTTCAAGCGTGCCGATTATCCTTATGCAATAATAGACTTACAGACCATTATGTTATGAAATTATGTATAAGGTATTTTCTATCTCGAAAAAATGCATAGTTCCTGTCGGTGAAAGCTGCAGTAATACATTCGGTAAAGATGATTGGAATTGTTAAAATCCAGAGAAAGATATCAGCTGTTTGTTGTATTTCTACGATAAATTAATTGATCCTCTGGGAATTTCAATATAATGGGTAGATTAAGTCGCGGACAGAATCCAGTATGTTTGTTTATTTGTGTATATTTGTAGTTCTTTGTAAATGCAGAATTTTAATCGAGGTCAATATATCAGCACGTGGTTTGAAAGGCTGACGTTGCGGCGCCAACGATTCTTAATTCAGCTAATATAAGCTAACTAAAACACGTAGTAAACACTTGTGTTATGGAATCACGGCAAATTTCCACATTGAACCATCTTTAGCTGATCTTAAGTTCTCGGTTTAGAACGGGGAGAAGCAGACGAAGTCAGAAGAGGAACAGCTCTGATGCTGGCGACACATTGAAAACAGACGAAATAACTGGATTATCTATTCCTAAACCAGAAAATTAAATACGTACACCTAAATCAAGAAACTTCTGTAGTAAATGGTGACGGGGTTTTGAAACCTAGGATTTCGGGTTTGAATTCCGCTAAGTGCACACATTTGTATGATGAATAAAATATTATTTTTCGTGTTATATAGTAAAATTAAATATTA
Source organism: Sericinus montela (assembly GCA_029286605.1). Taxonomy (NCBI): domain Eukaryota; kingdom Metazoa; phylum Arthropoda; class Insecta; order Lepidoptera; family Papilionidae; genus Sericinus; species Sericinus montela. The sequence continues at coordinate 332,347 of JAGSMR010000104.1, forward strand.
ATTTTCGTATTTAAGTTTGTATAATATATATCATAATTTGTATACGTAGGACTATAATAAGTTAAGATAGCCGAGTGGTTGCGTGGTCGGAATTTCGAGTCAAGAGATCCGAGTTCGACTCCCAGGTGGCAGGCTCGTACCAATGGGTTTTTCTAAAACCTATGTACGAATTACATCGTTGGCTTGGACATAAAGACGGCGACAGGCTCACTAACTGTCACGTTGTCCCAAAAATATCTTCGGTGGAAGGTGGGTCAAAGGGACTTAATTGTCTAGACTTGACCTCTGTCTACCCCTGTATTGGGAATTGCGTGAAGATATTTTATTTTATTTTATTTTTGTGAAGATATTTATTTTTATTTTATTTATAGGACTATAAACATGTATGATTTACTTATCTATATACATCTTCGTCATAAAAAAATGTTGTTTTATGTACGCCCCGGCTCCGCCCCGAGCTATCACTGCTTAAAGCCTCCACGTGAATTTTGGAGCCAGTTTAAACATATAGTAAGATATAAAATACTGCGGGATCCCGCCCGTGTCTGTTGACATTTTAAAAACTTTTTTCTCTTTAATTTAATCCCATAAAAGTTCAGCATAAATATGATTTAATAATCAATAAAATTGCATTAAAATACTATTGAAATATTGGATAAAATACCTAATATTTGAACACATTCAAAGTCACTTTCACTAATTCCACATATATTTGCATTAAAATACCTGACCGGTTTCGCCTTTATGGCATTATCAAAGGTTTTTTTTATTACAGCTATAATCTATAATATTTATATAAGTAAAATAGGAGATACGTTTTCGATCGCAATAGATTACAACTGTAATAAAAAAACCTTTGATAATGACATAAAGGCGAAACTGGTCAGGTATTTTAATGCAAATATATGTGGAATTAGCAAAAGTTACTTTTAATGTGTTTAAAGATGAAGTTCCACCAAGGGACATCAATCGTGAGTATTCAACATAATATTTGCTTTGTTTTAATGTCTATATCAAATAAATCTTAGAACAATTTATGTTCTTCCTAATAATGGCTTGGATAACATCTTCAATTTCAGGAAATAAACTATAAAAACAAACTGGAAAAATAACAATGAATATGAAGTTATCGATGACTTCTCGATATTCCAAGTCGAGTTTCTATAATTTGTTAAAGTCTAATATGTAAATATTAATAAAAAAAATTAAAGCTTAATAATCTTTATAAAACTGTATAATAAATCTAAATAAATCTACAGTGTTTTCTTTTATTCATAACATCAACGTAGTATTTCGTCATATCTGAGAATACTAAACGGAAAGTTATACAAAATTCATAGAGGTTGTGCGTAATTGTCACATGCGTCAAAGCCGACTTAATATTAGTTTGCTCGTTCATTGCATAATATGATAGTTGTTTTGTTAAAACTACTGGTACTGCTTTATTAATTTTCTAAGCGTGGCGATTACGGCAAGCCCTCTTACGACAACCATTGGAAGAGAGGGAAGCCCTCTTTTGTAATCTACATCATCATTTTTAAACTACATTGATATTATGATCTACATTGATATTATGATGACGCTAGTTCTAAATTTAAAATAAATAATAACATAACAGCAAACCGTGTTTATAATTCTAACGTTTTATACATTGGCTGGTAATAACAATAATAGACCGTGAATAGCAATTCTGTTTCCATGTGACTGCGATAAAAGTCACATGGGCGGCACGAGTCGCGGAATTATTAATAAGTAGGTATTTTAGGAAACTGATAACACAATGGATAATACGAGTCATTTTAGTGATAAGAAATTCAACGAAACGTTACAGAATAATCTAAATAAGAATACAGAGCTGGCTTGTACAGAAACGACAGGGTTATGCAATTTTCGAATCATATTTTTAATCGTCATCTATCGTAATGGGCTTACCTGAACGAGTCTACCACATCAGACCCTTTCTTCCCAAACGGTTGCTAGTTCTGGAAGCTAGGTAGTAGTAATAGCTACTAGCTACATATTAAGATCAACACAACATTGCGAGGAATTGAAGGATGTAGTAGTTTCTTTGTGGAAATCTTTCTGGGAGGTCTTTGTTCAGCAGTGGAATTTTGATAGGCTGTAAAGAAGAAGACAAATCTTCATCCAGCTGTGTGGGTTCAGTGTGTGTGGGGTGGCTACACCATTTACATAGCTACACCATTTTCCCGTGTGAGTTGTGAGAAGCGATTGAAGAAAAACCCCTGACAATAGCAACGTTAATTAATAGATTGTCACCTCAAAATCCTGGAAAATCCTACTTATGAAAGAGACATGTGTTCTGCATTGGACTTGTACTGGCCGCTAAGTTGGTGAATATAGAATAAATAAATAAATAAATAATCAAATATCTTCACGTACATTCTCAATACCTGGGTAGATAAGGGTCTAGATCGAAAGAGACCTTTCGACCTTTCCATTCTAGACAAGTTGTCAGGTGGTGAGTCGATCGCTGTCTTAGTTTCCAAGCCAACGGTACAATATAAAATTTTAATATATAATATAATAATAAATATTCTATATATAATATAATAATCATTCTATATATAATATAATAATATATGATTCTCGTGTCACGTTGTTGCTCACGGGGAACTCCGAAATTAAATAACGGATTTTCAGGTTTTTTTATGTGTTTTGTTAAGTTTTTGCTGGCGTGCCTCAGATAGGACAGTTTTATTAAGTATTTTTTTAATAATAGTCATTTAATAAAAATTTTAGTTTTAAATATTTAGTCTACAACTACATATTCTTTTCTAAAAACAATATTGTAAATGTAAAAATATGTTAAGGTGGTTGTCTGTCAATGATCACTGAAAACGCAAGGCCGCGCCAAATGTCACGGCATCATGCTGATTGTACTCCACTTCCTGAATACACATGACACATGACACGAATGAACATGGTTATTTTTTTTCAGTATTGTATTGTTTCTAACATTATTTATTATTTTTTAACAGTATTTTATTCTGGACTTTAACTAACTAAATTATATTACTGACATTTACTTATTATTGCATCATTTGTAGATTAAAACCATTAAGTTGAGTTTATTTTTTTAACCAAATAGGATCGAATGCGTATATCATGCAACATTTATAGCTATATCAATATCAGTATGTTGGAGACGAAATCTTGCAGGTTTACATAAACAGATTAATAGATATAGAAAGGTTCCACGTCTATGTTTTTTTACACTCGCAATACTGGTGTGCTGCTAACACTTTAGAAAGGAATCGAGAGTGGAGAAAAAGAGGAAGTGAAAGGGATGTGGATGATTCTCGTCCACGCCGGCATTCTGCAAGGATGTTGTGCTGCCTTTTTTTTATTGAAAAGGGAGGCAAACGAGCAGGTTGCTCACGTGCTGGTAATTGATCGCCGCCACCCATGAACACCCGCAATACCAGAGGCATAGCAGATGCGTTGCCAGCCTCAGAGTGCCTAGAATTGGGGGAGGGGGGGTGTGTGGGCCTCCGGTCAACTTCTTCACGCCGGTATTCTGTGAGGTCATGGTACTTCCCCGGTCGAGCCGGCCCATTCATGCAACAACAAAAGCTGATGTGTGGCTCTACCACTGCTAAAAGCTGCTGCTGCCTTGGAAGAGCCAGCCCGTTCATGCAGCAACAGAAGCTGCCGTTGACTTTGCCACGAAGAAATGTATTTACACCTAAGTCGCTACGGGCAAGTGGTTGTGTGGTCGGAAATCGAGTCAGACACCCGAGATCGATTCCCTGGATCCCAGGGATACCAATTGATTTTTCAAAACTTATGTACGATTTATATCGTTTGTTTGGATATAAAAACGATGAAAGGCACACCACTTGTCACGTTGTCCCATAAAACGTCTTCGCTGAAAGGTGCGTCGAAAGGACTTAATTGCCTAGACCTGTCTACCCCAGTATTGGGAATAGCATAAGGATATTTTTATTTGTATTTTTTATTGAGTCTGTGTTTGTATCTACCTACTTCGGCCATAAATTCAGTAACAAATGAAAACGCATTTTTTTGAAAAGTTATGTTATTAAAATTTCTTTACAAAATGGCCACCTTTGGCTTTTATACAGTCCTTTAATTTGTTTGGCCCGGAATCTCTGGATTGACCACCTGAGCTTATTGCATTGATCATTTTGCTTATTGCAGTGAGTCACGATTAATAGTAGTGTAGTCACGATTGAAGAAAATCGTGAAAATTTTTTCATCCGTACAGAGGTTATTTTTGTGTCTTTCACCTGCGTTTCGCCTTTTTTCTCGTGGGTGTCGTAAGACTAGACTAAGGGAAACAGCCTTGGACATCGTTATGGCAACCGATAGATGGCGGGATCAATCGGTATCTCTAAAAATATCAGACCAAAATAATCAGACCGAAGATGGGCAGCAGCGTCAATCCGCTTGCCAAGCGTGGCTATTATGGCAAATCCTCCCTATGGGATAGGCCTATGTCCTACACTGGACTTTAATAGGTATGTATGTATGTTATGTTATGTTATGTATGTATGTATGTATGTATCCTGTATATCGACGATAAGCACCGAGCTTCAGGTCTTGTTTTATATTACGCGATAGAGTCCTAGCGGGAATCTTATTATCATTTTACGCGAGAAGATTTTTTGTTTTCTAATGGGGTTTCGACGAATTCTGGCTTTAAAAGCCTTTGTAGTTCTAACAGCACACGGCCGCTCCGATGTTTTATGGTCTTCGACAGAGGAGGTCTCATATCTGTTGATAGTACGATACGAACATACCAACCAACCAACACTAACCAGCGGCTGATACGAAGCTTTCGAAGTGTCTGGAATAAAACGGCTTGGTACCCACTTTGTGCAAGACATTCATTGCAATCCTATTTTCTTTAACAGCCCATTCCATATTGTAATTTGACAATGAACACGAAAAAATATGTGAAATGGCGCAATATCGCAAGAAGTTCATAAAATAATATATATGTTCCAAATTCAAAGTAATTAAAAAGATGAAAAAAAGAGGAGTTTTTATAATAACAGTATTTATGATCAGACTAGTTAAGACTTATTTATTCGCCTTGTAGTGTCGGCGTAAGAATAATGACACATAGAAATGTGGCTATCGTAAGAGGTGACTGAGTGAAAATTCTTATACATGACTTACGATCTCGAAGAGTGCCAAACTAAAACTAATTGATATTATGAATGCCAAAGTTTAGGTGTATTTATGTTATTTTTATATAAGTCACGATAGCCGAGTGGTTGGGTGGTCGGAATTTCGAGTCAATAGACCCGAGTTCGATCCCCAGTTGATAGGCTCGTATCAATGGGTTTTTCAAAAACTTATGTACGAATATCGTTGGCTTGGACATAAAGACGGCGACGGGCTCACCACCTGTCACGTTGTCCCGAAAATATCTTCGGTGGAAGGTGGGTCGAAGGGACTTGATTGTCTAGACTCGACCTCTGTCTACCCCTGTATTGGGAATTGCGTGAAGATATTTTATATTTTATGTTATTTTTAGTGTATGTAGCAATATACTACAACAAACAAGTAATTAAGGATTTTGCCTTATCAACAATATTTTTCTCCTTAATTTAATTATCTACAAAAGTTTATAACGCTATGATGATATTTTGTAGAGATACGTACGGTTTAAATCGATAATGACTATACGTGACAAATACTAGCAAATGTAATAAAATTTATTTGGAACACGTAATATTTTTTTTTTCAATTTAACGTGATATTTTTTATGGAAATGTATTATTAGCATTGCTTAACTTATTCTAAATCGATACGCGAGGTACAGAAAAAATCCGTTTGCATGATACAGATACTTGTAACTTGTTCTTTTGTCATCTGGCACGTTGACGCACATCCAGCGGCATTTTCCATTCTTCAATAAAGATAAAATTAACATATCTTGGAACGTGTATCTTTTTAAAAATATTATGCCTGTGTTAGTCTTAAAGCAAACAACAAAGTGCCGGTAAAACCTTATATACGTAAGAAATATATAATATGGTAACAATTGTCAACGGGACTTTCTTCTGGTATTTGTATCTTCTTGTGTAAAAAATATTTTTTTACGGATTTTTTCCATTACAGAACATAGGCCTGTCCCATTCAGGAGGGTATGCCATAACCGATGCGAATATGCGATCGCATCGGTTATGATAGACACTGCTGTTCCTCTTCGGTCTTTTGATTTTCTGTGAGTAATGAGAGATAGTTTTTGGGACACCGTGACAGGCGGCGAGCCCGTCGCCGTTCAAGGATATTGTGTGCAGAATATTTCATTCGTTCGAAGATGTTGTTACCATTTGTTTTATTTCTGTTCTGAGAAAGGAGCAAAAACGTGCCAAAAAAGAATTAATTTCAAAGGAAAATTTGTCATTATGGCAACGCTTGCCATGCGGATTGGATATGGCAGTAACTGACAACTCGCACCTAAGACGCTGCTATATGTTACCGCATTGCGAATGTTTGGTCTGGTATTTTTCGAGATAGTTATTGCGGGAGCTAATGGAATGTTTGAGGTAATTGCTTTAGTCGCCTCTTACGACTCTTACAGTAACGAAGGGGTATATTCTTACGCCGTAACCACACTGCATAGTTTGTCACAACCGCCATATTTGAAAATCGCAGTACTAGACACTTTGTACCTGTGATGCCTACGCCGTCACCAGTCTAATGATATATGAATTTATATTTCACAAATGGTTTATCCCACCATTTGTTAACGGTAACAGGATACACCATCGGCATGGCACATATGCACGGATTTGTTGTAAAAAAATTTCTTCACGCCATTTCCAATACTGGGGTAGACAAAGGTCTAGGCAATATAGTTATTTCGACTCCCCTTTCACGGAAGACATTTTTGCGACAATATGACAGATAATGAGCCTGTGACCGTCTTTATGTCCAAGTCAAAGATATAAATCGTATATAAGATTCGAAAATACTTACTGGTATGAGTCTACCACTAGAGGATTGAACTCGCGTCCTCGAACTCGAATTCCAATCACACGAATTCCATTCACCCAACCACACGGGTATCTGTTACATATGTTTTATTTTGCTCATATATATAAAAAATAAAGGAGGAATTTCTTCAGTTGGCGCTTTCATTTTCAATTTCAATTAAGATTGCAGTTTCAGCAAAACATATAACTGAGAGAAATGGTGGGAGCTGGTCGATACGTTAGGAACGACGACATCAAATCAGATAAGTAAAATATTTTATATCCATCGATTGTCATTTCTTAATCTACCACGGTTTCGTAGGTTCCTCCTAAGAAACAAGCGAAAGAAACACCGTAGATATCCTCATTTTTTCCATTTTCTTTTACAAAGCAAATATATGCACTGTGACCATGGGCCAAATAAGCACCTGTTTTACCGCGCGATCAGGCCTCCTGCCGCACCACCACCAGAGCGTCGATTCCTCCCACGGGAGTTGTTGATACCACGATCTGAATTTGAAGAGCGAGACGTTGGGGAAGAGTGAAGAAAAGTAACGTCAGTGTAACTCATTCACCTTTGTACCTAGGAACCGCAAATTGCTGTACCTGGGACCGGGGGAGCAGCAGCCTCCTGAGAAAACCTGTGCAAGCAGATGAACCCGTACGCACGAAAATATCATTTATAAAAGACAATTTTAGTATATATAATAATATACATAAGAAATAATACGTCCAGCAATTACATAAACTTTTGACAATGTTTTGTCCACGCCTCAACAACAGCTTTGTTATGTCGTAATTGACTTTACCCTCAATTTTATTATCTATACAGTATTGAAAATACAGCAATAAATAAGGAGAAACTTTGGTAAGCGTTCGATTACATGTATTACAGAAACGTACGACATTACTTTTATTATATGTCAGGTGCTTCATATCTTAAATGATACGATAATAAAATAAAACACGTGCCGGTTAGCAGGTAATGCGCCAACATTACATCAAAAGGTGTGACTGTGTCTTTAATGACGAAAGATTACAATCAGAGTAATGACGGCGATGTATGCACGTGCCACTTGCGAAATACCCGCGATATAAAATATTTTTATTGTTTTATGAAATGGCTGTTATCAGTCAGTAGGCACTTTAAACAGTTTTTAAAGCAATACTATGAAAAAAAGGTGATGAATGCATAAACAAAAAGATAGGGACAACATCACATACATCCCTGATCCTAAATTAAATAGCTAAAGCACGCGTGTTATGGAATCAGAAACCACAAATACCCGCACAGCGATAATCTTAAATATTCCGTTTTAAAACCATAGACAATGCTTTGTTTGTTAACTCTACACTCCTTAGGAGTTTCGTTTCGTAGCATGTGATGATCCAATGATGAAAGTATCTGATATGCGATTTTAATGATCGATTTTAAACGGTAGTAAAAACGCAAAAGAAACAACTTTATACATACTTTAAGGGGACTGTAGCACCTTAATACTATTACATAGCCTAGCTAGGAGAACAGAACGTCACTCTCGTTATTTTTAACCTTACTTTTGTTATATGTTTTTTCTTATGTGAACATTTAATGTACTATAAATTTATTACCAATAAAGTTATTATTATTATTTTAATTTTCATGTCTTTTTCGTGTGGTAACGGCGTTGTAGTGTGTAAGAATCTTTAATTTTTTCGCTCCTAACTTAAACGTTAGATTTTCATTGGCAGAATTCTAACAAGAGAGACTATAAACCGAAGAAAGAAAAAGTATTTACTTTTACTATACACTTTAGTTTTTAAAAGGAAAAACCTCGAAAACTGCAAAGTTTTCCGCCAAACAAACCTTGAAAAAATAAACAAATCGATGCCGGACGGCAACGTCTGAGCTGCGACGAATCTCGTAGTAATCTCTGTAATCTTGAGTAATCAGTTGCTATGGTGATTGCTATACTTCTTGTAAGAGGTTTATGTTCTTAAGTGGATTCTAAGGTATATATATATATATATATATATATATATATATATATATATATATATATATATATATATATACCTGTGTATATTCCTGCTTATTTATGAAAACCAAAAATTGTTCTTTTTATAAAATATATAAATGCATACATATAATATATTTTGGTTTTGGTCAATTATCTGCCATCTAACAGTAGCTTTTGTAAGTTGCCCATTTACAAACTTTTTGCTCATTCGCCTCTTACCACACCCACGGGTTGAAAGGGGTGGTTTTATCCTAACGCTGACCATACACACACAAAAATGTTTTTCACGAGCGATATGACAAGGTTTTTGTGAGAGTCACTCAGACTCAGAGTAAAAATAAAGATTTGAGAAAGAAACTACTTGAAAACTTATTTCAAGTGGTTTTTTTCGTTGTACGTATACAACTTCTTATAGTTTTCTGTACTGCATAATTTACTTCAGTCTTTTATTAAGTAAATTAATGCTGCATAATAATTGCCTCCATGACGCACGTTGTATGTACTTTACATGTGGGGAAAACAACTAACTAAATTAAACAACACTAAAAAAATTGATTAGAATTATCATCGTCATGATTGTGCGAATTACAAATATACTATGACGTGAAAGTCAAATGTATGTTAATGTAAATATCATTCATCACTGCCGACGACATTGTGTGCTCAAATAAATTACTGAATGACGTGATTTTTAACTTCAGATGTTGAAGTTGTTTCAATGCTGATTACATACATACGTACATAACAACGCTGGATATCATATCTCACGTAGGGAGAGTTAGTAATCGCCAAACTTGGTAGATGGATTGGCGATCACACACACGACTGTTTTGTCATCTACAAAGACCTTACCACTTTCTCTGTTAATCGCCACATAGGATATCCAATGAAAGAAAGGCCAAATCCTTACGCTGTTAGCACACAGCATTTTTTTTTTTTTTTTTTTTTTTTTATAGAAAAGGTAGGCAAACGAGCAGGTGGCACACGTTATGGTAGGTGATTACCGCCGCCAATGAACATCTGCAATACCGGAGGAATAGCAGATGCGTAAGAAATAGAGGAAAAGCAGAAATGCAAACCACTATACTAATAAAAAACTATAAAAATAATATTTCCTAATGAATAGAATAAACGGGCGGACGAAGAGATGGACAGGTAAATGTTCATGTTGTACTAAAAGTATATGCAAATGTTGCACAATTCTAAATGTAGTTTGTGACCATATAATATTATAAAAAAATTAATTTTATTTTAGACATTTTTTTATGTTTATTTTATTTTTCTACACGTCGAACGTTCCTAGGCGGACAAAGACGGCGACGGGCTCACCACCTGTCACGTTGTCCCAAAAAAAATGTCTTCAGTGAAGGTGGGTCGGAAGGACTTAATTAACTAGACCTCTGTCTACCCGTGCTTAGGGAATGGCTTGAAGATATTTATAATTTATTATTTATTTTTCTACACACGTGACTTTGGCAATTAGTTTTTATGTTTGTGACAACCATATCTACAATAAAGTTTCCATTCAACAGTGCTTATCTTCTAATGGAATATCTTAAAATAACACGTTATCATTTTCCTCGATGTATTTATTTTGAGTAAACAAGTATCGATTGTTGCTGTTACATATATACGTATATAAAACTATTACTTTATGAGATATCTTCTTTTATTATTGAACTGTCATATTACGTCTAATAAATGATAGATACTTATTAATATATATTAGACGACCAGAATGTGATGGTGAAAATTGAGGATTTTCAATGTTATAAAAACAAACCATAGAAGAAATAATAAAATCTAAAACAAAGTGTCAAAAAGAAATAATAATTACGCAAAACTTACAAAAAAAAAACATTAAATGGGATGTTTTCTTGTCAAAAAGAGAAGAAGAGTACCTCCAGACTGCTGACAGACTGCCACATATGCACGTATAACGTTTAATCTAGTTCTGTGGGTTTAATGGATGCATTTGTGTGAGGTAGAGCAAGTAACGCCTGAGTTAAAATAAAAATAAAATCTTAAGACAAAGCGGTCGGATGGTGTGGCCTGACGGACTCACATTAGGTGCCATAATTTTTTAATGTATTTAGAAAGACTCCCTACTAATAAAATGTATAATAAAAAATAGCAAAGTTGATATGCCCATTGCCATTCAACATTCTAATCTCTCTATTTTGTGAGATTTCGCTTCTTCATTAACTTCATTATGATCTCAAATATTATCAGTATGTTCTTGTACAACTTCATCGTCCGTTATTAAAACTGTATACAAAAGTGAACCTAAATTAAAGGATGATTTAAGTTTTAAACTTGAGGCAAAAATGCAAAATTTCTATATTGAGTTGAAAAAATTATTTGCCCCGAATTGACTTATCGTTTTATCTTCGTAAAACAATAGAACAAAAGAGTGAGTTGGCTTGTTCAGCACGTGCCATCCATGAACTGTTTAAACAGGACTACAATCGCAAGAATTAATCACAACAAACGAGCGGAAATACGCAAACTTTTTTTAATACACCTGCATGTGTTAAATCCCGCTAGTTTCGTGGTAGACTCCTTCTACATTTGGTTCGTAGATTGTAATAGATTTTTTTTGTTGCGATATATGAGCAGTTAGTCTCATTGTGGACTATTGTGGGCATATCGTTGTCACGAGGATAACGCGTCCATTGCGTATTGAGTTTGATCGTGTTCCTGGGCATAGTCTAGGACGTCTCTTAAGATCAAGATGACTTATTTACTTTTTTAACGGCCTCTAAAAGTGTACTGTAGGACATACATATGGTAATGTAGACACATTCTTACTCATATACTATACGGCAAATGGAAGGCAGGTGAAGGTGAGGCTAGTTAAATTATCACATAATTCGTATAAAAAGTAAGGAAAACTAAAACTAATGACTGATTAAAGGCGTATAAATTGTCAGTATTTAACAAATATTGCTTATGATGACTAAAGTTATTAGCTTCTGCTGAGATTAGGGTTGTCAACAACAGGTCTAATATAATGTATTTCAGTACAAGCTAAAAATATTGAATGAATATCGACTGTTTATTCCATATTTTCAGCGTCACCAAAAAATTTATATACCTTTTAGCATTACATACTTTTACTATTGAAATTATAAAAGAGAACAATACTATGTATTTCTTTTTATAAAGTGTAGGATTGTAAGTAATCATTGTTGCAAAAAAGCTTGCACCATTAAAAATATATATTATATTTCACTTTAATATATTAAGAGTCACGATAGCCGAGTGGTTGGGTGGTCGGAATTTCGAGTCAAGAGTCCCGAATTCAATCCCCAGGTGGCAAACTCGTACTAATGAGTTTTTCAAAAACTTATATGCGTGTTATATCGTTGGCTTCGATATTGAGACGGCGACGGGCTCACCACCTGACACGTTGTCCCGAACATATCTTCAGTGGAAGGTGGGTCGAAGGGACTTAGTTGTCTAGACTAGACCTATGTCTACCCCTGTATTGAGAATTGCGTTAAGATTTTTTTTATGTATTTCAGACCAGAACATGTATTTATACATTTATTGTTTATCTATATATACTTTATAGACATATTATTATTATTATGTATTGTACGTTAGAAACCCTAATTGGAACGTAAGATTCTGTAAACATCTGAGATGACTGCCGAATCTCAGAGTCAGGCTTCGTTTCTACAAACAAAAGTTTTCTCCCACTTTTTTGATGAAAATCATTGTTTGTTAATACTAACATTAAACACATTAATCAGCAAATTTCCAATTGCTTTATTATTTATTCGTAACTGACGTATGCGTCAACTGACGTCTAAGACTAAAAAATGTTCAAACTGATTGTTGCACCAGGCTCTGTCCGGGTTGCTTTAAAATTAGTCGAGTAAGTTAGTTATAAGTTATAATAAATAAATACATAGAGACAACATCACATACATTGCTCTGATCCCAAAGTAAGCTTAAGTACTTGTATTATGGAATCAGAAACAACGAAGGTACCACAAACATCCAGATCCGAGAAAATATGTTTTCTATATTGTCCCGACCGGCAATCGAACCCGGAACCTGAGAGCAGGGGAGACCATAAAATAGGTGTGTGCACCACTCATCTACGGATGTCGTCAAATAGAATGGAAAACGGGATTTAATGGAATTTTATTATGTTGTTATAATATTCTAAGAAAGTGACTATTTAATAAATCCCATGAAATAAAATAAATGATACCAAAAATTATTCCTAATGAAATGAATGAACATAAATAAATAAATAAAATAAAACCACAAGCCATAGCAAAAAATATTGTATCTGCTATAAGATTTCATCAAAAACTACAACTGAGACTGAATCGCAGAGTAGCACAGAAACTGAATAGAAATAATATTTACGCATTATCGTTATTCTTATCAAAAACTTCACGTCACCTCGTTTGATGATGCAATAGGGCAGGAAAAATCCTGCTTTACTTCTACGTGCCTCAGGGTTGTCAAACGCTGGAATTCTTTAAGGACTTTTTGATGAAAAAAACAAAGTATTAATTCGTTTCTCATCATCTTCACTTTTTCAACAGGGTGCAGAGGTCCTGACTATTAAGTCCTTTTTACTCACCTCTCACAGGAAAATTTAGGAACAATATGGTGGTGAGCCTGTCGCCAACCCAACTAAATGATGAGTATAGAATAATTATATTATAAGTAAATAAGCTTATATTTAAAAATAGGCGTATATTCAACTTGTGGTTCATTTCCAACTTCCTCGTAGAATCTAAAAAACTCAGTTTTTCATAGTCATCAAGAGATGTCGCTTTTGTTTAAATTTTATCTAGAAAGATTTTTACAATAAAATAATGATAAATTAAAAGCAATCTGCTTATAAACAACACATGCACTGCAGTATTAAAGTTAATATAATAATAATACTGTATCATTTATAATGCGGTCTTAATTTCGTTTTTCATTCGTTTAATATCTATATAATTATATATATATATATATATATATATATATATATATATATATATATATATATATATATATATATATATATATATATATATATATATAATTATAATTATATATCTATAAAATATATAATTTCTTTATAAAATCGATATTGATAAAGAAATTATATAATACAATATTGGTTTTTAATAATAAAAACGGGTGTTAAAACTTAATATAAAAGTAATTTTTTGAAGATTTTTACTCTTCCGTAGTTTAAGGACTTTAACGGAATGGAATCTTTTATAGAATGTTCGGCTAGAAGCAACCCTATTTGTTGCTGAGTAAAGTATTGTATGACTCGACTATAATTAAAATGAAATAATTTGTTTGTTTCTTTGCCGCCGCCTTAAAAATAATAAAAGAAAATTTTTACGTTAAATAAAAAAACCTTAAAATATATGGCTTCATCATCAATTAAGAGCCTAGTTTTTTACTTTTTCTAAAAGATTTGATTTATTTTATCTTTAAGCTATTTTTTATATTTTTTTGGAATACCTTCTGACTATTGTAAAAATTGAACGTTTTTGCGTTTTTATATACGTCGTACGTGTAAATCTAAATCTGACTCAAACAGTTTAAATCTAAATAATCTTATATACAATTCCCACGTAAATTAAAAGCCAAACTATTTTAGTAATAAAGCTTTCGTAATAGTTACAAAGCCTTACACTAGATGACGTTGTAGTGACTTGAGCTTTCTGCGACTTTATATTTTCGAAAGAATCTCAAGAGAGGGCGCTATGGATAGCGTTTTAAGAAGTTTCATAATTGAGAAATTAAAGAAAATTAATCCGGAGTTATGCTCAAACGAATTCTAAAGTGTCCAAATTATGCTTTTATACACATTGTTGCTACTTTAACAGGTTTCAGAGTATAATTATTTTCTTTTATCTTTACGTAATTTTCCATACTGAGGTAGGCATAGGTCTATAGTTAATGAGGTCCTTTCGACCCACTTTTCACTGAAACTTATTAGGGAATACTTGGCAAGACGTACATATATTATCATACAATATTTCTCCACGCCTCAGGTTGACTGGCAGAGAATGCCGCCCTTTGTATAACTTTCTTTGTAAGGTTTGCAATAAAGTGTTAATAAATAAATAAATATTGCCGTCTTAGTGTATAATATATATATATATATATATATATATATATATATATATATATATATATATGTATATATATATATATATATATATATATATATATATATATATATATATATATATATATATAAACTATAATATGCACTATTATATATTCAATAGTAATATATTATGTTATATATTAAATAATATACATGTGAACATTCATGATTCGACAAATGTTCATCACACATTCGAACCCGCAATTCTTTATTTCGAAGGGATGGGCACCAATTCGACTATCGAGTCTTCTTCCGAGTATAATGATTGCCAAAAAACCGTACCATGCCGTCATGTGTATGTGTACTATGTAATTTAGTATTATGATCATCAATATTTCCAAAAACTATCATGATGAATAAACGGCCCGGCAGAGGACTTTTCACAGACAGTTCTAAAATAATAACTTTGAAGTTGATAACACAATTGTGTAATATTCTTAGTGTGTTTGTGCAATTTTTATTATTTCTACAAAATATTATGGATGATGTACATATTAAATACATACACACATATACGAAATACACACAACATATTTGTAAGTGTGTATTACGTGAAAAATCATAGTGTTTCTGGAAGTAACGCATCGATGAAAGAAAATGTGGTAGATGCCTACTAGTTAATAAAATTAAAAGTAATGCTGTCCCGGCAAGGTGTTTTCACTACAAGATTGATATTAATAAAACTGACTATTACGTCTAATATTTTGAAACCTAGGCGTGCATAAAAAATAAATTTCATGCAAATTGTTACATTATGAAAAGTGTATTGTTATTTTTTTTAACGTTGATGATCATACATCAATGAAAACCAATTGTTTCTAGCTTGACTTGAATCCGTTTGTATACGATTTATACACATGTATACACGTATATATTACTTGTAGTATGGTCACGATAGCCCTGTGGTTGGGTGATCGAAATTCGAGTCAAGAGATCGACCATGTTCGTTCCCCTACGAAAAATAATAAAATAAAAACTTATGTACGATATGTCGTTGACTTGCACATAAAAATGATTTGCGTGAAAGGTGGGTTGAAACGACTTAATTGTCTAGACTTCCGTCTACCCCTGTATTGGGAATGACTTGAAGAATTTTTTTTATACTTGTAGTAATTCTGTCACCATCTTACTGGCTTAGACACTAAGAAGGCTTACTACTTTTCAGGTTGTTCCAAATAAGCTCTGTCAAACCCTTTAGGCCAGCCAACTCCCATTGGCGATCCTAAACTCTATTCTCCAATGACTACCCCAGTTTCGAAAATATATTGTTCTACAATTTAGGTAAACGATTTTTTGGCAATCTTAACGCTCGAAATAAGATTATTTAAACCGGTCCAACCTGGTACTAAAACGCTTGACTCTATTCTGTGATTTTTACATAACAATATTTTTAAAATAAAATTTTTGGATTTTATCGCGTTTTTAATTAGTTTTTACAAACTATTTTTATTTCCCGACGTTTCGGATGCTTTACAGCAACCGTGGTTACGGGGGGACTGAAAAGTTGTAAAAAGTAATTAAAAACGCGTGTTTAAAGGTGTAGTATTCGCGTAAATACAAGAAATAATTAATATTTTTAAAATTATAATTTGGTATATTAATATAATATTATATTTTACTTTTACGGGGATTAAAAATTAATAAAACATATTATCTTTTTGAACTTTCATATAAGTCTGCTTTTCTCATTTTATTATCGCCTCGCTCTACATATTTGCTCTACCCTATAATTGTAATATATAATTCGTCATTTGTATAAGAATAATTTAATAATTTACTGTTTAGTTTAGCAATACTAAGTCGGTAAGAAGATTTATAAAAATTCTGCAGTGTAGTGTTTGTAAAATGAATTCGAAATATTGACTTTATGTAAGTATTTTATGTTAGGTACATGTGACATAGGTTTCGATGATTTAAAATCAATACTCTTGTGCTCTTTATCAGTAATTAGACTTCATACTAGGCCTGTTAATGTATGGCGTACGTGTCTGCGGCCTGTAGACAGGAAAATTACTGAGCACGCGTCGACGCGCGGAGTCATAGGTCCGCGCCCTTCACCTCTTTTAATATTTATCGCATTGTCGTATTGTCTACAAAGTATTGTTTGTATACATACGCATACAGCAGTGATTTTTATTATGTATATAAATATCAGCTTCGATAATAATTCAATACAGTGTACGATTTTTTTTAATGTACTAAGTCACCTTTTTAAAGGAATTTGAACTTATTTAATTACTCAATAATAATATAAAAAAATTAAAAAGCAGGGTTAAAAGGGGTTTTCAGGTAATAAAATTCAGAACTATGTTTACAAAATAATGTTTTTATTAATTTACTCTTCGTAATAGTTCACATAACTGTGAAATCTTTTCAACGATAAAAAAATAACAATCCGAACCCACTCAAAGTCGGGCAAGGCTCGATACATCTCTTATTTTAAACAATAATATTAACTCTTTTAATATCACAAAATATTACTTAATAAACTATTTTCAATTAAAGCTTTCAAGTTGAACTTACGAACTATGATTTTAAAGCCTAACACTAAATAACTGTGAGATCTAAGAGTTCTTTCATGTTTTCCACACGATATCACTAAACTTATGGATCAGGCGGACACTTGGGAGCGCGTGCGACTCCGAGCGGTGCTGGAACAGATGTGACCGTGGAGCCGGGTCCGCCAGCTCCTAGCACCGCGGTTTACCAGGGTCGCCAAACTGCCGGAGTCTTTAAGCTGGAGTTTGTTGTGCAGTCCAATGGTACAGCAGTGTGGACAGGCACGGGAGATGCTGGCGGCGATGGAGTCACGTAACCAGATGAGGATGACACAGTAGATAGTGCTGGGCTAGGAGGACTGGCTGGAGGTGTGTCAGCGCCTGCAGCAGCACGCTGCATATCGTTTAGTCTGTGTCCGAGATGGGTCATCAGTTGCGTACCCAGCCTCACGTCAACACCAGGAATTGAAGCCAAGCACCGGGACACTTCATTTGCAGCGTGAGTAAATCCAGCTCGGAAGCGGTCGGCATCAACTGTTGGGTTTAGGGACAGTCTGCGCTGGCGACGGAGTTTGTGCAAATGACGCACGGTCAATTCCAAAATATCGGCCTTCTCCAATTTAGCGACGTTTTCACCCTCCGACTGAAGAGCGCTGACCATCAACTCCTTGAGCTCGTCGAGGCAGCGGTTGATGCGAGCGCGCCTTTTGCGCTCAAGCATCGGTTTCATCACTTTGCGATATTGATAAGTACGCGAGACAGGCTGCGGGCCGTCGTCTGCGAGCGAATACGCGATCTCGTAAGACATGTTTGGTTAAGTGCTGTAAGTGAGCGTGTGTTAGCGCTGAGCGTTGAACGCGGAATGCGACTGCACGGTCGGGCGGGGGCTTATATAGGGAGCGGAGGGCGCGCGATCGTGGGAACGCACGGAGCCGTCGAGTTCCCACACGCGCCACCTGTGCGGAGCAGCTGCCGGCGGGGCGCGGGGGGCCACGCGCCCGCCGCGCGTGCGCGCCGTAAACAATCGCCGGCGCGGGCGCACGCCGCGACGCTAGCACCAGTAATTGTACGCGACGGACGGATCCCGCTCTACGGCACCTATCTAGACAGTTAGATCATACTTAGCGACTTCCATTTGAGTCCTAGAAAGTTCGCGCTTAAACACCTACTCGTTAACATGTAGAGATTGAAATGCAGTACTGTAGGCGCGATAGCACACATTAATTTTGATATGATAGACATTGTTGTAATCCAGATAGATTTCTATATACATTCCATTGTTTAAAGACAGAGATTTGGAGATACAGTTTCCGGTTTGATGTTTGAAACGGTCGTTTGATAACTAGCGGGCATTTTATCTCGAATTATCTTTTACAGCAATTGAAGCTTTTATTTCACATTGCGGCAGTTAATTATATCATAGGTATATATAATTAAGAACGGGGTTTTATGTACGTTGTGTCGCAACTTTGATTGGCAGTAGCGCTATCAATCAAGCGGCGGGCGCCGGGCACAATGGTGGCCGTCAATTATAAGCTCGCCGCTACTGTTTGCGATCATCCATCATGGATTACGCTCCGTAATAATTATTGACAGATAAAATTACAGTCGCGGCCTGCTATTTCAAAGAAGAAGTGCTTGATGATCATTGATGATGCAGCAAGTTACAATTTAACTACGCATTCTATTGTTGCTACATTAACAACAGAACTCGTGACTCCACTTTTTGTGTTACCAATTACAAAAAATCAAACTCTTAAAACCATTTGGGTTTTAATTGTTAATTAAATCTTAATATTGATTATCAAAATTTTCAAGCAATTAGGCTGATTGTCGATAAGCTCTGGTAGCTGACGGCGGTGGACATTACTTAAAGGTGAATGTGATTGAGTGGGCGATCGCCTACGCCGAACCTGGGTGAGAAATTGACCGCATGCAACCGGTATCGAAGACCGTAATGTGCCGCTTAAAATATCGCCGTGCACCCACTTTCTCCCACACACCCACTGGAATTATCTTTCTTGTCGTCTTGTGGTTCACACGCGTGACCGGGGAAAAACAACAACACTTTTATAGTTTTTTTTTTTATCACTAATCAGTTAAGTATAAAGCTGCCAGTGACAATCGTTTTGAATAATAAATAAAAAGTCGACACAAGACGATAAGGAATAATTTCATTAAAGCACTTTAAAAAAAATATCTTCACGCAATTCCCAATACAGGGGTAGACAGAGGCCGAGTCTAGACAATTAGGTCCCTTCGACCCACCTTTCACCGAAGATATTTTCGGGACAACGTGACAGGTGGTGAGCCCGTCGCCGCCTTTATGTCCAAGCCAACGATATTCGTACATAAGTTTTTGAAAAACCCATTGGTACGAGCCTACCAACTGGGGATCGAACTCGGGTCTATTGACTCGAAATTCCGACCACCCAACCACTCGGCTATCGTGACCTGTGCACTAAGCACTTTAAACTTAATATTTAGAAAATTTTTAAAAAGTATTCTATTGTTATCAGAATATAATCTAAGTGTACAGGAAGGTCCAAAATAGTTAGCGCTTTCGAGGTGTAACGGCAGGAGTTAAAAATATTGAAGCATAAATTAAAGAATTAATTAGTTTAACCTAATGATTTAAAGCGTAGCTGTTTGTTTTAATCTCCAATTTATTTAAAATATTTGAGAGAAGGCTTTTGACTAGCTGTGGCCATTTAAAGCCCTCTACTTTACAGCATTAATACCTAAAGCGAAATAGTGATTACAGTCTGATAAAAATAATGTTTTGCAATTACTTGTTTATGTTAAACGGATGATTATCCAGATTCAAGCAGATTTTAAAACAGGTTTTAAAATGGCATGACGCAAATTCCGTTACTTTTGAGGTAAATTAAAACACAAGAAAAAATTATAATGCAATTTTATTAAAGGTCTCAAAAAAAAAACAAAAGTGTTTATTTTATTCCTATTGTAAGGATGAAGGAAAGAAGTGGTAAGACCTCGATATCAGGTAGTTCAGAGCAGGTAGGTACCTCGTTTAGTTTTTGGATACTAATATCTCGAATACCAGTCGTTATTAATTTTTGCAATAATAATGTATAAGACTATTTCGTCACCAATTCGAATGACTCGTGATATCTTAAAAGAAAAATATCTTCACGCTATTCCCGATACTGGGGTAGACAGAAGTCTAGACAATTAAGTCCACCAGCGAAGATATTTTGGGACAACGTAACAGGTGGTAAGCCCGTCGCGGTCTTTATGTCCAAGGTAACTATATGAATCGTACAAAGGTTTTTGAAAAAACCAATTGGTACGAGCCTGCCACCTGGGGCTCGAACTCGGTTCTCTGGATACGAATTCCGATCACCCAATCACTCGGCTATCGTGACATGCCAGTTAACTAGAATCTAATGAAGTTAAATTTCGATTACAATCGGATATCAATATTATAAAGAAGGCGTAAGGTATAAACACATTCTGAATAATATAATTATAGTAATAATATGATAAGAAGTTTTTTAGTGTTAGGTTAATTTCTTGAATTTTCGCGTAAATGTTACCTCCATTGATTATTTTCTAATTGCTTCCATTGTATGGGACTTATATCACCACAGATCGAGAAAAAACATCAAGTAACTTCATTCTGATGTTGATATTATAAATATGATATTACAAAGTTGAATTTGTTTCAAAGTTCACGTATGTTCACGAGCTTCAACTGTTTTTCACGACAGCCAATTTATTGCGTGATCGGAATTCGAATCAAGGGGCCCGAGTTCGATATCCAGGGTTCGTACCAAGGGGTTTTTTCAAAACTTACGTACGATTTAAATCGTTGGCTTGGACATACAGACGACGAGGCGACGGGCTCACCACTTGTCTCGTTGTCCCAAAAAAAGGTTTTCGGTGCAAGATGGCTCGAAAGGACTTAAACCTCTGTCTATTGGGAAAGGCGTGAAGATATGTTTTTAGATAATAATAAAAAAACAGCATTAAAGAAATGATCCCTCTTCTTCCCGTGAATATCGTAAAAGTTGACTAACGGAAATGCTTAAACATGGAAACTGCTATCGATAGATGGTGGAATAAACATCTCGAAAAATATCAAACCAACCTTTCAGAGACCGGTGTGAGGTGCGATGTGGTGATTTTAGCAAATCCTCTTTAGCGGAGAGGCTTATGTCCGGCAGAGGATTTTTACAGGACATTGACTTACAATACTTTATTACATAGCTTATAAATACATGGAAGTATTTTAATGTCATCTGTTACGCAAAGTTAATATTTTCATTAATTTTGATTACTCACGATTGAATTCTAGGAGGCCGTAGCCCTTACTCATAATTATACACTTTGGGTATGATGCCCGACACCAGTGCCAATAAAGTGCCGTTAAAAAAAAAAATATCTTCAGACAGAGGTCTAATCTAGACAATTAAGTCCCTTCGACCCACACTCCACCGAAGATATTTTGGGACAACGTGACAGGTGGTGAGCCCGTCTCTGTCTTTATATCCAAGCCTACGATATGAATCGTACAGAGGTTTTGAAAAAACTCATTGCTACGAGCCTGTCAGCTGAGGATCGAACTCGGGTCTCGCGACTTGAATTCCGATTACCCAACCACTCGGCTATCGTGACTTGACAGTAAAAAGAAAATTCCTATTGTAGATTTCTATACTTAAAGTAGCTATAAATAGCTAAAACTATTATTGGCTTATAACGTTTTCGCAATAAATAACTAGAATTGTAAATTGTATTTGTTATATAGAAAATTTTCCTCATATATCGTCCTCAAACCCAAATTTTAGCACCGGTGACATTCCCCGGCCTCAAATATTTTAAAGTATAATTTTGAGGGATGGATGACCAATCATTGGAAATTCAAAGTCATATTTTTTTAACACCGAAGAAATAATAAATTGTTAAATAAGGTACCAAATTTATTATTAAAACTAGCAATTCTTAAGTATTTCTGAATGAATACATACATAAATACATAGATAGTGGAAACGTCACTTACATTACTCGCAGTAAGCGCTTTAGCGCTTGTGTTATGAAATCGGTAACAACAAAGCTATTATAAACGCTCAGTCCAGAGACATTGGTAGAAAAAGTGGTTTTCTACATTGACCCGCCCGGGAAACGAACCCCGAACCTCAGAGTTGGTGAAACCTTGAAAACCAACGTGAAATTAGTTCGCGGAATAATATGAAAATAATCCCAATCAAACCGTTGGCGTCAGGAAATAAAAAATAATGGAAATGTTGTTTACATGTTACACAGTTGTGCTATTATTAAAGTTAAGTTTAATTTCTGCTTTATGTAGCTATTGAGTTTTAACTGCTATTAAGCGATAAGTAGCAAGATGTATCAATGCATAGTAATTTTTTGTTAAAAATTTGTTAACCGTATTGCATTAAGTAAGACTATTTGTTTTATTTTTAATACAAAAAGAAATTCGAAAGTAAGTCTACTAGTCTCTGATTGCCAGTAGACACTTGCAAGTATTCCGCTAGACAGCGGAAACTCGCGGGTAACTGTTAGTTTGTAATGAAACCTTTTTGTTGCAAAGGTCGTATTGATCGTCAATTAGTTTGAATTAAATCGCTGACCAGTCCTTTATAAAAAAAATCAGCCCAATTGTGTCCAAATCGACATTTTTCCGTTCCGAACCCCATTAAGGCAATGGAATTTTTATCGGCACCTAATCATTGATGCATTTAACTTAACACGATCAAAACATTTCTAATGGGCAAGCCAACGAGGACAATCTTGGAATTTTTTCTGGAATATTAATGTTTCATTATTACGTAATAGGCTGTTCATTATATTATTCCTATCATTAAAATTGACAAATAAATGTAAACACATTGACGTTTATAATTTCTAGCCGTTCTAAGCCGTTAATTCAATAAATGAATCATACATATAAATTAAAATTGCCGTTGTTTCCTTGTAGTAAAATAAAATATTGGATGTAAAAATATGTTATTCATACTTACCATCGGTGGGCATAACCCGAAATGTCGCTAGATAGAAGATATTTTAATATATTCTTTTATTTTAAATTGTAGCTTTTATAATTAGTATTTGATGACGTAATACATGGTTATGTTGACGTCATCGTTTCGTTCGTTTCATCATGTGTGTGTCATATGTGACGTCGTTACATATTTGTGATATTTCCGATGAATTGAAAAGTCGTAACGCAGATGAGATGACTCATGCTATCTGTATGGTAAAATGTTTGGAACCGACTTAATTATGCGGTCGAATTCAGATATTTTATGACAATTACTACAGTTTTATTGAAAAATAATGTTTACATTTTTGAGATGTAGATGAATAACGAAAAATTGTTTTGGTGCTGTTTTTTTAGTCATAATTAACATAATAACTAGTAATTTTAAGCATATCTGATGGTTTTGTGTTGTAGGTTGTTTTAAATTAGTCATAATTTTCCTTACACGACCATTCCCAAATTTCGTGAGAAAAAGAACAGTCTGCCAATGTTAAAGTGATTTTGTGCTTAATAATTTATTAATAACGTGCTTCTTTATATGTAACGATTATTCTAGAATATTTAATGTGGAACAAATACTTAGTAATCTCTATAATAATCTGTTATGATTAATGCAACCGAATTTCTCCCATTTTTGGACCCGCTCACTTGCACTTTGATTAATACACTGCGATAATAAAAAAAATCTATGAGTAATTATGTGTTCCAGTTTTAAGGATATAGACTTACTTTACTTACTTTGGGGGTGTGCGGTTGAGCTCCATAATCTCCAGGCAGGACTGCAGGCTAAAACACTTACCAGGTCGACATTCCTAACATTCGGACTATGTGCTTCCAATCGTCATTTACATTGCGCACCACCAGGGAGTGGAATGCTCTTCTGGTGTCTGTATTTCCGAAAGTTCAAACCTTCTCATGAGTAAACTCTCTCCATCATAGACCACATCTATACCTTCGTGCTCAAAGGAGGTCAAGAGTTTACCCATTTATCAAATTAAAAAAAAACTATGGAGAACTACTGTAAATCTGGGTGCTCGGGTGTGCAAATGGCTCTTTAACCTTTTTCTCTTGAAAAGGTTTGTAGGTTTTACCGACTGCAGAAGCCACTTACCAGCTTGGTCGACGGATAGGTTGATTCTAGTAGATTCTAGAGTATGATGATGCTTACATAAAAATATATGTCTCTCATATAAAATATATGATTTTTTTCGGAAGTGCAAACTGCCTATTTTACTAATCTCTCTTTGTCAAATCTTGCTAGCCGCGGCAGAGGCAAGGTATGATTTAATTTCGTGACACACGCCCATTAAAAATCATTCAACTCAATATCAATTTTATCTAAGTATTGATTATTATCAAACTGTCGCCCTTCGAGGTTAGATAACGTTATTTTAAATGCTTTATCTTTAGGAATATTTTTAAACTGTATCAAAAAAGTTACGCTAAATTTTCCTTTTGATTATTGTAAGTTAATGAATGAATAGATTTAAACGCCATTTGCTATCGTTTTATCAGTAATGTATTCGGGTTAATGATCGCAGTCGTGTACTGTTCACAATTGCTTGCACTTGATTGTAATAATAGGAATTTTCCTATACGAAACGACACTTGTTTGTCGCGGCTAATGTATTTACTGGAACCCGCGTTCACATAATTGCCTTCTGATAATTTTCAAGTGCAATTATCTTTATAATGAAGTTGTCTGTCGTCTGACTATGGTTTTGCAATTATGACATTGTATTTTTATGATGACGTCATTCAAACACCTAATGTAATTAATTGTAACATTAATTAATTGCATGCAATTGCACGAATGTGACGAGAATTTTTTTAGTGAACTATTATTGACAGTAATATTGCCTTCAGCCACCCATTGATGAATTTAGGCTTTTTCTTATTTATTGTGTAATATGATAAGATAATATAATGTATTATGATATATTTCTAATAATGAAATTACTTGTTAGATAAAATTGTTTTTGGTACTTTGATTGTGACACATTTTATTTGTTATATTGGTGGTTTTTGTTTATTTTTATTTTTAAACGTAATATCAGGGAGGGTTTATGTTTACAACGGAAGTAGCTTACGTTTTTTAGTGATTTTAACACGCTGTTAGAAAGGTTAGGCAGGTGTCATTTTAAATTATAAATGACATAGTGCCATGTGGGGTCTGCGGAAGAGTTTAAGACCCTCTTTCCTTTCATCTCAAAATATTCCAAACTAAAATTGAATAGACTGTCGGATAACGTCTAAGGTACGAGTCATCTTTGGAAGAACCTGAATGGCTTATTCCTGCCACAGTAGCCCGCTTTCCTTGATGAACTAGAAAATAGTTGATATTTAAAGGACTGAACTGATTTTCATAAAAAATACTCGATGAAGTAACCTTTCATAGAAAGAAGACTGAATCAAAATGTTTTTATCCGTTTTAACATACAAATACATAAATTCACAGGAATGCTTAGCTATATTTTTATGGTTGAAGATAAATTATTTTTACCTAACCATTAACCATTTTACATTTAAGTCTCAGTGAACTAGGCATTATTTAGACATCGAGCTTGAGAGAAAACGTTGTCTTAAAGATGACTTATATTTCAAAATTACACCACGTGAGCATGACAATGCATGGAAATAGAAATATACCCAACATAACCTAAGTTTGATGTTTATTTTCGTCCTTTAACCTTTATGCGAAGATAAGCAGTCAACACAGTTACCCTATGGTTTTCCTCGTGTTCTAAATGCCTCGAGTGCGGTAAACAGTCACGTATTTACGACGGTGCTGTGCGTCTACGCGACTGTGTACGTGATTGTTGAGCCGTAGCACGGAGGTCGCGATTGCCACGCGACACTACACTGTCTCAGGGTGGCCATAGTTCTATAAATGTCGTAGACTAGCTGACTAATGTCGTACCGCCAAACTTTTGTTTTTTTTTTTTAGTATTTCGCTACAGTATCTGAACCGGCGAAATTTGTAGTGTTTCGCTCTTTATCGTTTGTAATTAAATAATAAAAACATACATAGATATGGATTATGGATCTTCTTTGGGCTTCTAGATTTATTTCGAAACATAAATTAGGCGAATTAAATCATGATAGCCGAGTGGTTGGGTGATCGAAATTTGAGTCAAGTGACCTAAGTTCCATGGCCAGGTGGTAGGTTCATACCAATGGGTATTTTCAAAAATGTATGTACGTTTTGTTTTGGATATAAAGACGGTGACAGCCTCACTACCTTTCACGTTGTCCCAAAAATGTCATTGGTGAAAGGTGGGTCGAAAGGAATTAATTGTCTAGGCCTCTGTATACCCCAGTATTTGCAATTTAACTTATGCATTATTACGTCCATTATATATTTCCTTAAAGCCTTGTCATTCTACACACGATTTACGGAAATTAGCGCGTGCGAGCCACCGCCGCCGGCGCAATCGACGTTCGCGACAATCACCCAACTTGTTACAGTTTGACGTATAGATTGTATCGCTCCATTTTGAACGCTTTTTGATAATTACCATATTTAATAAATGTTAAATGAGTAATTTGAATGTTAATCTGAATTTAAAAGCGTTAAGTTCGTGTCGTGTTGAGAGATTCGTAGTTAATTTTATAACTTAATATCTATGATACTTGCCTAAACACAATTATAATGTAGTGTTTATTTTATTATCAGTATATGGAATATTTAAATAATGTATTTAATTTTGATTTTATTAGTAAATTCATTATATTCCATTTGATAACGAAGTCACGGTAGCCGAGTGGTTGGGTGGTCGGAATTCGGAATGGCGTGAAAATATTTTTTGGTAATTTTGGTTTGTTATAATTGAAAGAAGATAAGTTTCGAAATTTAATCTAAATTTTACAAAATATATTGTTATCTGGGCTCTATAATAAAATTGTTATCTGGACTTTTATGGTTTCTATAGGTATGAGGTCCCGGTTTCGGTTCCCGCAACGATCAATTTAGAAAACCTATTTTTTTTTATTGTCTCAGGTCTGAGTGGTTTACCGTCGTTGTTTCCGATTGCACATCACAAATGCTTTAGCAACTTACTTTGGGATCGGAGCAATATGTGTGATGTATCTACGAACTTATTAAAAATAAATGACCTAAGTATTACAAAAAATATGCAAAGTTTTTTTTTACTGTGATACGATACCTGTGAAGTTCTTCTCCAGAAGTTGAAAAATAAAAGGCCATCACGGCTTTTACCTTTAATAACCATCATTATCTGAGTAATTCTTGGAACGCAGTAGCTGTCTAAACAATAAAACTACAAAAAAACAAATGACATATAGGCTGACTCACAATCAAAGTCCGAGATAAATTTTCGTGACGTCATCGTCTCGTTGTTAGTATCATTTGTAGTGTGGTAAGGCTTTTGATCCGCTGCGTCACGTATCTCGTGCCTTTCGACCTCCATAACCTTGTAGTCACCCACAAACCGGTCCTCAGCTTCGTTTGAATTCAAACGCCGCTTACAGATCCGGTAGTAACGTCAAATAATTATCTAAAATCCGTGATCTCGCAAGGAGATATACCGTAGAAATGCCCCGCGATACGGGAAATACCCTGTTAATGCCGTTGTTACGGAAGTATGCAAATAATTTACACGACCATAGAGATTTTTTGTGAGAATTTTTTCGTGCAATTAGCATCCGTGTCGTGACGTGAATGTTAATTGTATTGTGGGTGACCCCCCACGTAATGTTTACGTATAGTAAACGTAGAACATGATAAAAAGCGGAGTAAATATTATTTATTGTCATATTTTGACAACCTCCGTGGACGAGTGGCGTACTCACCGGGTTTAAGGTGTCGCCAGGTTGGATTCCCGGTTCCCGGTCCCCGGTTCCCGGTCGCCAGGTTGGTCTATGTATGTAAATATTTAAATTAGATTACAACATACATACATAATAGGTAAGTATTGTAGTGATTAGAAAAACAAATACATTCATATGTATTTGCAACCCTTAGCTACCAAGGCAAGTTCACTTATAGAATTGAATGTGAATGTGAATGAATCTTGTTGAATTTGCTTTATTTATTCCATCATCAATCGTTCATGATTGATCAGACATGATGTGGAACAGAATGTAGTCATTTCTCTAAAGCCGCCATTACACCAGTACTAGTATTATATTTATAATCAGTTTTGCGAATCAGCGTGTAGAAAGTTCATAGCTTATATCACTGAGTCATGAACGTGATATAAAATAAAATTATACTTAAGATTCAAGGAAAATCCCGTCTAGATACGTATCGCGCAAATATAAAGATAATTATGATAAGATGATAAGGGATCTTAACGACTTATACAGATAAAAACTTGATAAAAATTTGGTGACGCATTGTAGACGACTTAAGCGTTATTACGATGTGTTTACTACTGTTTTACACCTCAAGGTAATACAAATAGAGTTTTCTTGTTCTCATACAAAAGAGAATGTAACTTTATTTTTAGAATTATGTGAATAAGTTATTCGGTTACCAAAATCGTATCAAGGGGAAAAGTATAATGGGGAAGACAAATTAGGTCTTCATAGAGGACGACAAATGTATGTGACAAATAACCTCCATAGATTATGTATAAAACCTTGTTATTTTCTCGATATGTACTAAAATATGTGTCATTGTGTAGCCTTTGGATAAACTTTAGGATACAAAAATCCTTTTTACCATCAGGAAATGAAAGTGCTACAGGTTTCGAGTTATCAATTAGTGCTATGTTATAGTATACATTTCACAATTTCTATAATAATGCATTGTTGTTGGTCATGTGGCCGAAGACGCGAGAAACAACCTGTGATTAATAATTTGGGTCAGTTGCAATTCGAATAATTTAATCTCAGCACCGCTCCTAAACAAAATGTTTTTATGATTATACCAGTAACCCTTCTCATGCGACGGTGTTAATTCGTTTTTGATACCCAATACCATGGTCACTTGTGTTAACCGCGCGTCTCACTAAATATTGTCTTAGCTGCCGTTCTTTAAAAGCTCGCTGCCGGCTTCTACAAAAGGGCGGCATTTGTGTCGTCCCGGTGGCGCCGAGGTTTGCAACCGTCGCCAAATATTTGAGTTTAAGATTCCTGCCCTGACTAATGACATACATGTGTGACTAATTTTTTCTGCATTCCTTTTTGCATGTATGAATTTAAGGTACGGCGATTTAACCCGACTTTAGTGAATATAATGTAACGGTATTTTAATACTGTTATGTTATTCGCGGCGGAGCTTAATAGCTGTAGCGTAATAAAGGAATATTTGTTACAAGGTATAAAAAACGGTTGTTTAACACTCGAGCTGTCTCCTCTGTCCCCTTTTATGTGCCGACACAATACGATGCTTTAAAGACAAAGCCACTCCCCTCCGCACTACACGTGTTTGTGTCTAATTTTTCTAGGAAACCATAAACAATAACGAGCGAAGGATGCGAACAGGTACGGAGCAAGTGCAGTCAAGATAAACAAAGACCGCTCATCTTTGAGACAGTTACTAGTCCCCGGGGTCGGGATAATACAATGTGGCGCCAATTTTTTGCCACTTGTTGCTTTAGGGATTACATTAGACAGCCGTCGGGAGGTGTCGGTACAAACGACGTGAAATGTCTGGCTTTTGTATTAGCTGACAAGTGCCAGTAGGACGACAGGGCACTTGAAATCGGGTAACTGCTAATAACACGGTTTAGAAATTGTATAGTCACCAATGAAAAAAAAGAGCAAAGACTATATATATAAACTGCAAGGTTACCTACCTTGCAGTTTATAACAGTAATATAAATATACGAAGATTGGAATAACATCAGTGAGGCCACACTCACACCACTCTCCACAAATCGTTATTAAAAAAAACTTAGGACTATATATAAAAAAAAAATAAAAGTCCTCTGCTGTACAAATCAATAGCGCTAATACAAGATTTACCATGATAACGACGTTTTCCCTTATTGCCAAGCACTTAGTAAATTGTGCACTCACTATCGCTGTAAATAAGTTTTAGTTGACCGGAGTATCGAACCTTGGTCACTCGCTTTTTAAAGTGAGCATCCTGTCTACTAAGCTTCCAATCGACTTCCCTGCATAGGAGGTATTCTTAGTTTTTCTTTATTCAAGAAATAAAGGTCATCTGTTGGCAACAGTAACAAAACATTATGTAGGATAGCTAAAAGTTTGTTTCCTAGTTTTGTCAGATTTTTGAAGAAAAAAAATCATATGTTTTAAAATATAATACGGACTTAATAGAATTAAAACCATTTCATATTTTATCATCTTCTTATCCTATTTTAGTTTTATTCTATTGAAGTTAGCGAATACAATGAACATTTTATGAAGCAATCGACTTACACTAATTCACGGAATAATAATAAAATATATAATCTTGCTACTGAATTTACTTAGAATAGATTATTATATCAATTGTTGTGATGTATATACGCGTAAAGATTTCAATTTGTAAAGTAAAGCGAATGAAACTCTTTGTGAAATTTAATGAAAAAGTAGTTAACAGGCAAAAGTGTGTAGTTTTGAATGTGTTTAGAAATATATGTAAAGCAATACAAAAGTATTATTGTTTTTTTTTATGTTTGTGAAGGCACTTGAAAATTCCGGGAATCTTGTAAAAATTAGAAACCCTTTTAGTTTATATTGCGGCTTCGTCCACGTGCTGTTACCGACAAACAAAATATTGTCCGTTCTATTCATTATTGTGAAGGATGCTAGAAATCATAAAATGCCTCAAAAGTCTTCTGAAGTGCCGTCTTTTGTATAGTTAATGATTTGCGACTTTTAACTCATATTTTGTTGTAGCGAAGCCTAAATTTTATGACTGTTTGTCGAATATTTAAAACCTTAGCTGTACTCGGTATCTTTGAATTCGTTTATGTTGTGTCGCGGGGATTTTATGGATGGTTTAACTGTTCTTCTATTAAGATTTGAGTGGACACCAAGTTAATTCTATTTTTATTATTATTTTTATGGTCATTAACAATTTATTTTGAACGTAGTAGTAAAATTGAAACAAGTTTTAAGATATGTTGCATTAAATTTTAACGGCGAAACAGCAACCTACAGAAATTTAAAAAAGTTTATATATTATAGTTTTTTGAGTTGCCATACCGTCGTATTCCAAAGGTGTTGACTGTCGATGATGTAAGGGATACGTTAAGAAATTTGCCGATACTTAGCAGAACTATTTAGTCATTTTTTTATTCAATTTAGCCATTTAGCGGCATCAGATGGCGGGATAGACATCTAGAATCAGAACTAAATTCAAACTAAATTTAGGAGACTGGTGACAGGCAGCAGCGTGTAAAGTAAGATGTCTGTTGACTAGCGTGGCGATTATTAAATTTTTCCCTCATGAGATAGTCCTGTGTACTGCGGTGAACATTTACAGGCAAATGCCTGACATAAATATGTCCATATCCAGATGCATATCGTTTTAGAAAATGTATGGCAATACAAGGTAATACTAATTAAAAAAAAAAATAAAATTGTTAAACTTCAGAAAAATACACGGCAAAACGAAGCGTTGACTTTTATTAGTGTATGAAAAGTCCGACTTGGTCGGCAATGTCGATGTCGTTGGAATGTCGGCTCAAGTATTTATCTTGTAATATTGAACTTCGTCTAGAGAATTTTGTAGCTGAAATACCACTTATTAAAAAAAATTCATATTATCGAACGAACCATACCAACTTTTTTATTTATGAACTACACCAAAGCAACTTTCGAATCCTGCCAGCTATAAAGACCTGACCATTAAAACGATGTTCAGTTAATTAATGGTTCGAAAGATTCAACACGGTGCTATAGATAAATGAGTGTTATTATTACCTCGGCCTTAAGGCGTACAGAAGCCGCATTATTTTTCTGATAAATTGCTATTTTGTTACTGATTTTATCTCAAATTGCTGAACTTCACGCAGCTCCAAGATGTTTTGTTTGAGATGAGACACGTTCTCTTGTTTGCTGCTCTATCTAGATGTAAGGCTTTGATATATTGCTTGTTAATGTGAATGACATATTTAACAAAGTAGTTAAGATACTTACTGGAGATACTGTGTAAATACGAAAAGAAATAAGAAATATTTGCCATATGGTATATGAAATGTATTTGGGTTATTTTATAATAATAATAAATAAATATCTTCACGCAATTCCCAATACAGGGGTAGACAGAGGACTAGTCTAGACAATTGAGTCCCTTCGACCCAACTTCCAACATAGGAGGAGAGCCCATAGCCGCCTTTATGTCCAAGCCAACGATATAGTTCGTATATAAGTTTTTGAAAAACCCATTGGTACGAGCTAGCCACCTGGGGATCGAACTCGGGTCTCTTGACTCGAAATTCCGACCACCCAACCACTAGGCTATCGTAACTTTGGGTTATTTTATGTACCTATTTGTGTTTTATGCACACCACTTCGCAACTCGATGAAAATTCAACCTACTGGTGATAGGCAGCAACGTATCAGGTCTGGTGTTTGGAAATAAATTCGCCAATATGCTGCTCAAGCGTGGCGAAATTCAGGCAAAAGTAAACTTCTTCCTTACGGAAGAAGTTCACTTTGCCTGCCTTTCAAAGGCCATTATGAACCTATATTCAAAGTTCCTTTAAAAAGGTTGTACTACAGGGCATTTAAAAGCAGTATTTAGGATTCACGTATAGGATATGCCACGTAACCGTTGCCAGACATCTGAAATCTAAAACACCTGTAACCTAAGGGTTACATTAATATATTACGGTAATTTTTGTCTGATATTTTTCAAACTGAAGTCACGATAGCCGAGATATATCAAGAGACCCGAGTTCGATCCCCAAGGCTCGTAACAATGGCTCTCTTCAAAATTTATATACGTTTTATTTCCAACGACATTGCTTTGATAAAGACACGGCAACGAGCTCACCACCTCACATGTTGTCTCTAAATGTCTTCGGTGGAAAGTGGATCGAAAGGACATAATTTTCTAGACCTATGTCTACCCCTGTATTGAGAATGGGGTGGATATATATTCATAGTTTTTAAGCTGATTGTGCAGCCACCTATTGTCGACAACAATTGTCATATCCAAATCAATTTTTTTAATTACCTCATATGAAAACAAATACAAGATGGTAGGTTAGGTACTACTCCGATTCTACACGGCAGTATATAGAACAGTTATTTTTAATTTGAAAATAAGTGATTTTATGGTACCAGTAAACATGTTTGTTAGGCGCAGAGCTCTGGCGTGTACCACAGATTAATATCAGCATTTTGACCGGTTATCTGGCGCCTAGGCGTATTTACGTCGGTATTAATTCACTACAATCATCCGGACGCGGCGGACACATCGCCCCGCGGCTTAACCAAACACCTATATTTATATCATTCACTAATCACTACCGGCCAATTGGTTTTTTTTTGACATAGATAGCTTTTTGATTCAGAGATCGAATCGGGTTGCTTAGTTAATGGTCTATTGTTATTTACGTAAAATGTGGACATACGTTGCTCTTATCCCAAGGTAAGGAGCTAAAGATGTTGTGTCAAATCAGAGACAACGTAGGTACCACAAACAACGGGATCCAGTTGCCGAGACACTACATAATGGGTAATTTTTTACTTATTTATTTAATAAGTAAAAAAGTCACGATAGCCGAGTGGTTGGGTGGTCGGAATTTCGAGTCGAGAGACCAGAGTTCGATCCCCAAGTGGCAGGCTAGTACCAATGGGTTTTTCAAAAACTTATGTACGAATTATATCGTTGGCTTGGACATAAAGGCGGCGATGGGCTCTCGTTGTCACGTTGTCCCGAAAATATCTGCGGTGGAAGGTGGGTCGAAGGGACTCAATTATCTAGACTGGACCTCTGTCTACCCCTGTATTGGGAATTGCGTAAAGATATTTATTTATTTATTATTATTTGTTTAATAAATTGTGTACATTGATATAATACACATAATACAGATTTTTCTAGATGGTGCCATCCGGGAATCGAACTCGGGACTTTGACGGTGGCGTGCACGCCACTCGACCACAGAGGAATCCGTAAGTGTAAACAGTTTCTATCAATAACCACAATAGCGGAGTGGTTGCGGATGGTTTTTAGGGTACGAAATTTTAATAAGGTTTTAAATTGTACGACTTAACGAATTGACGTTTATGAGTCAACAATATATCGTCCTCTGTAAAGCAAGCCCGCATAAATAACTAAGCAAGCAAGAAATTTAAAAACCTTCATAATTTCTTATCTATTAACTCGGGGGTGTACCTAAGAGAAACGGGAGAGGGCTATTTCCAGTAGTGGATTATTACAGACTTTTCAGTATCTTGAAGCTGCCTAATGGTTTAGAGTGAACATAACGTCAAAGGTTCGGGCCCGCCGTTTGACTATTGTCGTGAACCAACTCCAGACACAAGTATTACAGTTTAGTTGGAGTGGTTAACAGAAATACTTATTTTGTTATTTAGCATTGATAGTATAATAAATATATATATATATATATATATATATATATATATATATATATATATATATATATATATATATATATATATATATATATATATATATATATATATATATATATATATATATATATATATATATATATATATATATATAAGGCTATAAAGAGCTTAACTTAACGAAGCGCGATACAAGTATAATTAGTCCGTAAATATAAACCTTAAAGTATTTGCTCTCTAAAGCTATCAGTACCTGTTAACTTATCATCCAGTATTTATTGATCAAGTAATAAGTTATGTTTCAAACTCATCATGTTTATAACAAAAACTGATACAAGAAGACGAGACATAAGCAATTTGCGCATCAGCTACTTGATGTGGTACATTATTTTTCTCATTTCCTCTGTTGATGGATAAAAAATATCCACTATGCTGGTGTTCGCTTAAATTCTATTTCACTGAGCGTATCTTAAGTTGATAATTATTGATAATGATTGTAGCATGATGGGATTTGGTTGCTGTATAAATAAATAATATTTAAAAAAACTAAAAAACATGCTTTTTATAGAAAATCGAACTAAAAAATAGAAAATAAATTTTAATAAATTTAAAATAGGAATAGTGTTAAAAATTTCAATAAATTTAAATTAATAATAGTGTGAATAAAAAATTATTTTATTTTAATAAAAGCGTGGGGTGCTTTTTAAGATATTATCAAAATGATAATCACTCTACTCATATCTGTCAATAAAATATTTATAACTATTGACACCATGCACCCTACGCTTTTTTTTAAATAAAATAATTTTTATTCACTCTATTATTAATTTATATTATTTTTAATATAAATTTATTAAAATTTATCTTCTTTCTATTTTTTGGTTCGGTTTTCTATAAAAAGCGTGTTTTTTTAGTTTTTTAAACTATTATTTATTTTTTACTTTTTAGTTTTTTTTTATCAAATTAGTGTATTGTCATCGGTCTTCGACAAATCTACAAAGTTTGAACGAAATCTGGCCGTTCAAAGTGGGTCAAAATCGTGCCCAAAGAAGTCGGTTACAAACATACAGGTGAAGCTAATAAAAGCATGTTAAAAAGTAATATTGGCGCCATAATTCTGTTATGTATAATTATATAATAATTCCTTATACAAATTATAAATGTAATAATGCAAGAATATGCTATACTCTTTCTTCCCCTGGGTTTCGAAAGAGGAAACTGAGAGAAAAGCCATTAGAATTGCAATGGATTTTTTCTCATTTTCCCAATACTTGGATAGGCCGAGGTCTAGACAATTAACTCCGATCGACCAACCTTTCACTGAAGCCTATTTGGGATAAACTTGCAGGTGGTAAGTCTATCGTCGTCTAATATACACTTATAGAAAAATATATATACGTACTTAATTTAAACATCCATGTGTCAAGTACAGAGATGGACATTCATCACTCAAAGTTTGCTCCTAGAGAGATTCGAACCCGCAACCTTCAGCTTCGAATCCGGGGTTACCACCAACTTGCTATCAGATCGTCCTCCCTAATGATGACTTATATTATAAAATTATGTTTCTCAATCAAATGATTTCTGTTTCCATAAAGTACACACCCTTCTCATTGAACTAGCTTAAAAACTGGACTCGATTCACTCGCATGTAAAGGAAACATTATCTCTTTGGATTATAATGAAAGGATAATTGAATGAACATCGCCAGTAATTAATAGCACTAGTAAGTATTCCGAATCTCACGTAGCCAATTAAGCTTTACTCACGTGTGGCGGTTGCATCGAACCGTCGAGAATGTTGCAATCGTTATGAATGAACGTTCATTAAATTGTGGAAGACTTCTTATAACTTGTTCACTATAAAATCTTTAGTAATAATTTTTTCACATTGGAATTGCATTGCTTGATCAATCCTCTTTTAAACATTTATGAAATGAAAATAATACAATAAACTATTTATTTGTATATAAAAGTCCCGCCGTTTTTTTTGGTAAGTATCTTTGCTTCGTCTTTATCAATCCTTCCCACTCGGCGGTTAGGGGTACTCTTTACTTGACCTATATGCAAAGCGTCTTGAATCTCATCGAGCAATGTCCATTTTACCCTTTCATACACGTTTATCTCCTTTTATTTCTTGTTTAAATCCCATTAATTCATCCTTTAATTATACCCAAACCTGATCCCAAATTCAAACTCAAATCATTTATTTATCGACATAAGTAATGTACAATTACATAACCAAAATTATATATTTAAATAATTGTATATTACTTTGTCATTTTTTTAATCTACTACCGTTTTCCATCCATTACCATTGCTATCTCAGTTTTATTCTCAACATTAAAAGATACGCCTACGGAGAAAGAAGATAAGAAAAGAAGAAAACTATTAAGACTACTGGGTAATAAAGCCTCCGAATATGGAGGGCAAATTACTCGAAGAGGGGAGGGTGAAGAGTACTCGGGTTCCTAGACGTGCATGTATGAAGAAGACGATGAATCTGAAAGATGCAAAAGAGGTATGTAAAGATCGTGACACTAGCGATCTGTTCTCTCTGGCTACCTCGGCATGGATTGTGCGTAAAGATAAGAATATTGGAGGATACCAATTTGGGCTGGCATAGCGGACTTCACATAGTTTTCTTTCATTATTTATCTAAAAATTCGGTTTCTTTATTTTATATATATTTACAATAGCATCATTTAAATTCAGATCTTTCAAATACTTTATATATATGTATAAAAAATGAACAGCCATGTTCTCTTAACTATCACAAGTACACATAAAATATGAAAGTTCAAAACAAGTATTTCAATTTAAATAACATCCATTAGTGAGCAAATACATGGAAATCAATTATCAGTCGATACATAAAGAATATCCAAAATAACAATTAACGTAAGTTAATCCGTGACGCGCGCCCGCCCACACGAAACGAAAAAAAAACATCCACTAGCCACGCTATATCTTGTAAAAGCCACGCACACAAAACAAGTCTTAAGCGTTACACACACACACACAACCCACCCATTAGTATGTGAGGCGAGGACACTGCGCGTGCTCGCCACTCGCTCCACGGCTTCTTATTATTATTATTTATTGTTGAATAATGTGAATGGTAATGCGTGGTTGTTCACGATCCCGCATAACACCTGCCGTCTTTTCCCACAGTCGAGCTCGGGCAAGACGCGCGCAGGAAGTGCGAGCGAGAAGATAGCGATGCTCGCGTGCAGTACACGCGCGAGCACTGGCCGTATAGTACGAGCGAGAGGGACAGCACGAAGGATAGATAGCGTGTTGAGTTGTAGGTTTTTTGTATGGGACAATTTCCTTCAAAGTTTTCTGTCAAAATAAAATAATGCGAAATTATATAATAAATTTGAACGGTAATTTGTGTATGCTTATAATTAATTGTCTAAGTAGTGTATATAGTATTAAAAAAGTTTATAAAATATTACAGAGTTTACAGGACGCGTAGCACCGTAGCGCTCACCGCGATATTAGTTTTAGGCGGGAGAAATAGGGATAGTGAATTCGCAAAACATTCAAAAACATTCAAACATCGTTCGAGTATAAAACATGTTTTATACTCGAACGCTGCGCATCGGAGAATATAATATACATATATATATATACATATATATATATATATATATATATATATATATATATATATATATATATATATATATATATATATATATATATATATATATATATATATATATATATATATATATATATATATATATATCCGGCGCCGATTTATACATAACTTTAATAGTCTTTCTGTGGATTGTTTTTAGTTCCTGATTGCACCGAACAAATAATAGTAGAAAATATGTAACATAGATTTCGAAGATGCTGTTTGCCGATTGGAGTCTGCAAATATATTAATATAATCTATAATACCTACATTCCGTCTGGTATTGGTGTAATAATAATACCACCCCTCCTCTTCCCGTGGGTGTCGTAAGAGGGGACTAAGGGAAAGGCCTTGAAAATTCAATTGACTACCGACAGAGGACGGAATAACCATCTCGAATAATACCAGATCATATTTTAGAAGACCGGAGACGGGCAGCAGCGTCTAAGGAGTGTGTCTGGTACTGCGATCGCCAATCCGATTGGGGCAAATCCTCCCATACGTGGGCGGCCTATGTCCTGCAGTGGACGATGATGATGATAATACCTACATTAAATTTACGAATCTAAAGTTTCCACACGGAAATTCAGTTTCTATATGTTAAATTTTAATTTAAAATAATTGAGGAAATAATTATTCATAATCGTTTAAAACACAAACATGTTAAAGTCCATATACGAAAAGAAGACCACTGCAATGCCAATTAAGGATATATAATTTTTAAACAGGTTCAGATAACAGTAAAGCAGAATCTTTGCGGACGGTTCGTAATTTATTATGCAAATTAACAGTTTTTTTTTAATAATTCAGCACGAACTGTAGTGAAAGGTGCAGACTATGGTAAGTTTCTTCTTCCTATGTGTATTAAATTTGGTTGCAATAGTTCCAGTATATAAGACATGACCCGATGGGCTAGTTGTTAGCGATCCTGCCTTCAATGCTTAAGTTTGTGGGTTCGAATCCCGCTAGCGGCAAACATTTGTTTGATTAATATTAATGTTTGATCATGGTTGTTAATGAATATATGAATATTTATCCATGTAGTAAGTATATTTTAACGTTTGTGCCTAAGACGGCGATAGGCTCACCACCCGTCACTTTGTCCCACATAAGTTTCGGTGAAAGCTAGCTCTGGTCGTTGTCTAGAACCTCTGTTTGCTCCAGTATTGATAAAATGTGTAAAAATTTTGACGATAATTTTTTGTTTGATTTTGTGTATGACAATTCTTCGCTGTATGATCTCAAACAACAAATAGTTGAGTACCAAAGATCTAAAAATTCCGGACCAATATACATTTAACCGGTAATCGGTGAGTGGCGATCTGGTACTGTGATTGCCAAATCATCTATCAATTGGCTTATTTGCAGAAGGTTTATACTCCCTTACGAGAGAAGCCTATGTCAGTGCCTGCAGTGAACCTTAACAGTGCGTTTTGTTATATACGTATATATATAACTAACAACAAAAGCGTACGTAATAGAAAATAACGAATTTAAAGGTTGTCCAATATCATATTACGGCAGTTTGCATCGCGAATTAGTTGAGCACACATCCTTGTGCAAATAGACATAGAAGACGAGGTAATTTTCCTCTCATAGTTCATGTCAATAGCAGACAACAGATAATGCATTGAAGTAGCCACCACGTCAATAGGCACCCCGGATGTGCGCAATTTAGTTTCGTACGACCCAATGAATACCATAGCTGTGTTAACAATAAAAATTGCTCATCCCGTGCTTTAAAATTATATCAAAAGTGCAATCAATATTCATCCTTTTTTCATAAGCAACAGATAATATTATGCACTAACTGTTTACGTTCCCTACATCCTTGAGCGTCCACCATGTAGGTCAGTTTATTAAATCGGGTTGTCACAAACCGGATGGCATGATTATGTTTCACAGATTTTAACAAAAAAAAAATGCCACACGAGCTCCTCGTATTTACGAAGCAGTCTTACTACCTTGTGGTTGTCATTATCAATTCAAAAAGTTGTTATGTCATTTAAATATATATAAATAAATGTTCTCATTATTGACTCATCGAATCGTTTAACAATTATTTTTGAATGTCATTTGGTGATTAACATTTAAAACTTTGTCGTAGGTCCGTTTTGGTATATTTTTTTGTAATGACTCAGAGTGTTATTTTTCTCTATCTAAGTAGAAGTTTGGCCGTGGACTATTGAGCATAGCCTTGTGTATACTTTTAAAATTTCTTAAAGATGCTTGGTGTTAAAGGAAGAGTGGAAGAGTGGAAGAGTCCTCCGTGGAAGAGTGGCGCACACATCAGTTTTCATAGTGCCCTCATTTGTGAGGTCCCGTGTTCGTTTCCCAGTCGAGTCAATGTAGAAAACACTTTTTCTATATTTTCTCGGGTCTGGATGTTTGTGGTAGCTTCGTTGTTTCTGATTCTATAATACAAGTGCTTAAGGAGCTTGCTGTGGGATCAGAGCAATGTATGTGACGTTGTCTCTATCTATGTATGTATTATTTTTTCTAGGCACAGGGTAGTTCAATTATATTACATATCCGCTATCGCAGCATGCGAGTTGGTGCCCAATTCGACATCACTACACTCATACACACCTTTTTTTCCCAATTTTTATTAATGTATATTATTGTTATGGTAAAAGGCGGCGACGGATTCACCACCTGACACGTTGTCCCGAAAATATCTTCGGTGGAAGGTGGGTCAAAGGGACTTAATTGTCTAGACTATACCTCTGTCTACCCCTGTACTGGGAATTGCGTGAATATATTTATTTATTTTATTCTTATGGTGGTGTGTGTAAGATGTCAAATAAATTCTTGTCTATATCTATCTGGCGTTAGTTACAACTTAAGTCTTAAGTTAACATTAACTTTTGAGAATAAATGTTCCTTTAATGAAATCCCTACATTTATTAATTCATCCTCTGTTTTGTAAATTTTTATACAAAATAAAAAATATAATATGAAATATATACAACAAAATAAATAAAAAACAAATACAGGTACATTAATTGTTTGACTTTGGGGATGAGCTGAGGTGGAAGATTCTCTTAATCGAATTTATTTGCTACTACTCGGATCTTGAGAGTAAATTATAGCGTAAGAGCGAAACGTACAAGTCGACCTTACGGCTCATTAGGTTTGGACCCTCAATGACGTGGTTTTTGCGACATTTGGTCAAGACTACAGTCGGTGTGGCCGCCAAATGTGTCCTTTGGCTAAGTAACTCGATATAGGAAAGTGGATATCTCACGCCGTGATTCACGTCATATGGCTCCGCACATGGCAAGACGGTTAAGTGATTTTTAAAAACTGCCATCGGAAAAATAGCGGTAAAAATAGTGCATGCTTGGGGAAAGATTTTGTATACACCTATGATGTTTTTAAGATAATAAAATGTCAAAAAAGATGCTTTTCTATTTAATGATCTGTTTATTTTTAATCGAGGAGTACGTTTGCTTGTTTGAACACAATTTGTTTGTTTGTCTGCAACAACCAGTCTCACTTCAAAAATTGTTTTTGCCCTGTATAGCCCATTTATCGAGGTAGGTTATAGACTTTATAACAATATACTTAGACATAATACGTGAGTGAAACCGCGGGCACAGGTAGTAATACAGATTATTCCTTACGGTAATTGGAAATGTAACGATATTTTCTTACGGTATTTGTAAATATGTGAAGCGTCAATAGCCTAATGGTTTAGGGTTCGGAATGCGTAAAGTAACGTAGCAGGTTCGGGGCCTCCATACGACTATTATCGTGAATTAACTCTCAAAACTTAGCAGGAGTGGTTAACAGGAGTACTAGTAATGTTATTTGGAATTGCTATTATTCTTAAAAAATATTTGTAAAGGACACATATAAGATGACTCTATGGAACTCTACTTAAATAAATTCATTCTCGTTTTACAGTTTAGGTAAAGAGGAGTGGTAATGTAGTGATTAGGTTTAATATTTTCGTACTACGTGTGAGTCAGAAACCATCCCAGGCCGTCATTACTAAAATGATTAGTAACAATTCAAGTAAGGTCATAAATGCTCTCCGATGAATTATTGTGACCTCAAAGATAGAGTAAATTATATCTAATTAATATTTAATAAATATTAATCATAATTAATAATGAGAATGATTTTAGAGCGACGTGATTGACCAACCCCGAGTCTTTCCTCCAAAATATTTGAAGAATATATTTTAGAAGAGACCACCGTAAATAATGCGTCGATAGCTTAATGTTTTCGATTACGGACTGAGAAACGTGACGTCGCAACTTCGAGTCCACTATTTAATTACTGTGGTAAATTACTCTAGACGCAAGCATTGCAGCGTTGTCGGATTAGTTAACAGGAATACTGGTAATGTTATTAAAAGTATTGCAAGTATTTAATGATTTCTTGCATTACTATCTCTCCATACTCTATACTATACTATATACGATTTTAGTATTTAAAAAAAAAAACCGATAAAATCAAAAAATTGTTTTATATTAGATATGGCTAGTATCATAGTTAAAATTAAACAAAAAAAATAGGGCGCATCTACAATTCACTTCACTTAGTTCATAGAAAACTAGAAACACTAATTACCACATTCAAAATATTTAATAAATTTCTATATTATCTAATATACAGGAATATTTTAAATATTTCGAATGTGGTATAATATTTAATATATTTCTATATGTAAAATAATTTGTAGCATAGCCTATAAATTCTTTAACGCAAATTCATCAAGCTTACATACTTGTACAGTACGTTAAAATTTAAAACGTCAATAAACATGTCTCCAATTTATTGTAATTACTGAGCTCGAAGTTGTATGATATTGCGACATAACGAGTAGCGCTCAACACAGTAGCAACGCGTCCCACCGCGATCGTAATTTAACAATAGCTTAATGATTTAAATTTGGTCTCTAATTTAAAT
Source organism: Sericinus montela (assembly GCA_029286605.1). Classification (NCBI taxonomy): domain Eukaryota; kingdom Metazoa; phylum Arthropoda; class Insecta; order Lepidoptera; family Papilionidae; genus Sericinus; species Sericinus montela. The sequence continues at coordinate 376,023 of JAGSMR010000104.1, forward strand.
CATTAAATCATAGTCATAATAGCCGAGTGGTTTTAAATCATTAAATCATAGTCATAATAGCCGAGTGGTTGGGTGATCGGACTTCGAGTCAAAAGATCCGAGCTCGATCCCCAAGGCTCGTACCAATGACTTTTTTTAAAAATCTTATGAACGATTTATATCGTTGGCGAAGTAAAATATATGCGGTGGAAGGTGGGTCGAAACGAGTTAACTGTCTAGACCTCTGTCTACCACTGTGTTGGGAATGGCGTGAAGATATTTTGTTTTTAATAATCTTACATCTCTTCACCTCGTATCCAGCAACACTCGCTGCATTTCCACGTTGATACCTCGGGGAAAGAACCAGCCCTCTCGTCACCAGCTGCTACGACCAGTCTCGGTTACTATTCCTATAGAAACTGCATATTTATGTAAAGTAGCGAACTTATTACAAATCGATGTAATAAATGAGATGTGTAAAGTCTACGGAGACCGAGAATTTTATTACGCATTTTTTTAATGATGTAGTTTTGTTATTAAATTAAAGAGGAAATAATGCCTAAAATGTCATTCCGCCCGTGTCTGTTGAAATTTTAAACATTTTTTCTCTTTAATTTAATCGAGAACTTTAGATAAAATTGAATAAGGAAGTGGTGCAAAAAGTATTTTCTCGTTGTCCTTTTTACGGTTCACGCAACTGAATCCGAACGTTCACAAATTACTGTTGGTTCGCGTTGTTTTCTTGTCATTATGATTTTTTCCTCTTATTTCGATCTGCCTTCTCCGTTGTGTACATTGTGTGCATGTTTCCTGTCTCGCTCGCTCTTGTTGCGCTTGTAGTAGCGTCTCGAGCACGTGCGACGCGTTAAAGGCAAGAGCTTTCCCACGGTCGCGAGCTCGAGCCAGACGCCCTCCCCCTCCTCCGCGTCGAACTCCCCTCGGTCGCCGGCAGGCGTGATCCGGACACTCGTGCCAATGAAATAGAGTGCCCTCACAGCGCGTTCCGATTGCAAAACGTATAAAAATTTCGTAGCCACGAAAGTGTTTGGCGACTTTCATGGATTAGGCAATACTTAAGTTACGGAAGAGAGATTAGTAGTGTGAATAATAAATCTTAAGTAACTTATCAGTAGCTTATCTGCGAATTTGTATAAAAAGATCTTTCAAAACGATTTCTAACTTCAAATAACGCCAAATGGAAATGTTATCTAAGACACCTACTATTCTGGAATAACAATCAGTTCATGTTTTATTTTTAATTATATGACTATAGTGATTGTACCTGGTTAGCTAATTATTTCAATTAAGTTTCTGCTTCCGATAAAAACTAGATGTTTTAATGAACTGTCGTCTAACTGGATATATTTTATATAATCGAGTTCCTATTAAGATTCTCCATTGATAAGTTTATTAACCTTATAAGCTTGTTTTGTTTTCGAACTGTAGAGAGTGTCACGTGCCCTACCGTTGGTTTACTGCGGTATTTTCTAGACGCCTTCCGTGCAAAGATCCTATCTATTTATGCCTATTTACCGTTGAAAAATAGGCACACATATAATGTTACTTTTATATATTATTGATTGATTTGTGAAATTAGGAATAACATTTTAAAAAAATTATCTAACAAAACCATTTCTTTTAGACGAATATAATAATTTATATTCACAATCTCTTTCAAATACTTTAAAATATTCAAAGTTGAAACAATTAAGTACAAATACCTTTGTTATATTAGCACGTGAATATTATGCGAAAAAAATCTGCGATTCATGACGCACTGTAGTTTATTTTCTTTTACAATTGCCGCAAAGGTCACCCGTTATGCCATTCGTAATACAAAATTATATCGAAAAGAACCCATTAGTTCCACGTATATGGATTAGAAAAGAATATAAACCCAAAAGAAATAGAATAAAGTTGAATTTATTACAAACACTTAATTTTACTGTAACTTTTAAGCAGAACGTCTGTTATATCCTGTCATTGAAATATACCGTATATATGTATTATCTTTAAGGGTTAAATTTCTATTTCACCAACGGAATGAGTTTGTGTATCGAAAGCCAGGAAGCACATTGTTAGGTCACGTTCTCACAACTCCCCTTATTCTTCGAGGGGGAATAAATTGCACTTTTTTCTGTCGCATATGGCCAAGGAAACGGTGGATTGTGCAAGATCGTTCCCACGGTACTCCCCACGGGCATAAAGGGCGATCGGGGTCAAGAAAAAAATAACGTGCCCCGTATAATGCGGGGGTTTCTTTAGTGACGGCAGATGTACGCAGGATCTAGGCATGCGTTTAGAATTGTGAAAATTGTATTGATTGATGTGATATTTTTAAATCGTATAGGATTTTGAGTTTTTTAAATGTTTTAATGCGCATGATGAAACGTGGCGATTAAAATTCGGAATGTTCCGTTCATATGCATTAAATGCATAACTAATTTATTATATATTATTATATTCTCTGTCCTCCTTTTTTATTACATATGTCACAAGAAAATTATGATTATAAATATAATAAGAATATTTAGGAAAATTATTTATTTACATTGTTATTAAAAGTTCTAATTAACATGCATATATTTATTATCATTTTTTATACAATAAAAGGAAATATTTTCCTTAATTCACGGTGATTTGGAAAGCAAAAGCTCTACCTATTATGCATAGAACCTTAGTTTGATAAAAAATTTATTTTAAAACCTTTACTGCAGCTAATATAAGGTATAAGCGCGTTAAAGATAAAAAGTTACACAAACCAAAAAAAGGAATTGCACCTTTTCTAAGGCGTCACTCTACATTTGAAAGCTCGTTGCGTTCCCACGATCGCTTGCGCCAGTTGCGCGTCTTCCCTTTTTTTCCGCTTCTTTTCTATATTTAAAGGCAATGGCATTATAACACGTGATAAATAAACGATATCTTAATTTTTTTTGTTTGTACTAAAAAAAACAAAGATATTTATTTTGATATTTTACAGCTATTGATGATATTCTATCCTTTAACATTATGAAATCAATTAAGAATAACTACATAATTATATCAATTAAGAATAGCTGCTATACACTCAATAGCATAGATAGTATTTGATATTTACATTTTATGCAATTTTGAATCGATGCCTCATGCTCAAAGATTAAATAGCGTGCAAAATGTACTGGCATATTACACTGATTTTTTTCTTCGCCAATGTACGTAAGAAAGTCAATAGTTTTTTCATTATCAGACTTAATCCGTTGCGTTAAGGTTTAAGGTACCGTACTACGGGTCTGCAGTTGACAGTTAACAAAAGGAGAGGTCAGCATTACGCGGCGGGATGCGTTCCCACGATCCACGCGACATATGGCGCGAGCGCGGGGCGTGCTTAACGCGCGATCAACGGTGACGCGTGGACAAAAAAGTTTACGCTACGGACTTAGCGGATCTATGGATGACGCACTTTTCAATGTGAACATTAAACCGGAATAGTAAATCATATTACGTTGTGGGAAATGTTTGCGAATATTGATAAAATAAGTTTTGTTGTTGAGATTAATTTATATTATTTTAGGGGTACGTTATCTATGTATGAGACTATGCCTTTGCCTAGGGGGGGTTGTACAGTACTGCAGTCAAATAGCAGTAGGTGCTATAATACTAATGTTAAGTTCTTGTTTGGAAGATAGAGCCAGAGTAGTTAGAAATTTACATCGATTTGCCTCTGAGGAATAATGTAGAAAGCCTTATAGCTCATACGTTTTTCCACTTTAATCCCCATAGGGTTCAATGCACATGTAATCTAGGCTGTATATCTAACAAGCTATATCTAAAAATTCAAATACTTATAACATCTGAGTATCTAGGAAATTGAGCACCGTATTTTACTACGCAGTGCCGTCTGCCTCGCATCACACAAAGCTGGACCTTCTAATGTTGAACCTGTAAATGTCCACTGCCATCCTTCCTTTTGCTGCTTTCACTACTACCTTCCACATATTTTAAAGGAGAAGAATTAGAGCCAAGACTTTATTTATTACATTTTTATTAGATTCAGTAATTCCTGAATCAGTGCTAGTTGGCAGCCTATGAAGGTAAATGCGTAATAATTTGTCAGATAGCAGATTTCCTCACAATTTTTTTCACCACCGAGTATATAGAAAAAAATATTACTAACGATTAGTATGGTTCTATTGTATATTATTGAAATTAACGAGGTTTGTCTAGATAATTATTTATAGAAATATTATTGCGTAATCAACACCTACCTACAAACATTACGCTCAATAGTTACCTTTCTCTAATAACAAGTATTAAACAAATATGTATATCAATTTCATTGAATAAGAATACGAAATGATTAAAAGGTAAGCGTAAACAAATATCAGGTCATGCAAATTATTCGGAATTATAGATTCGGATAGTGTTATACAGCACGAGGCAGGTGGCGCGAGCGGCGAGCGAACAACTGTCGACGTTCCCACGGCCCAAACACCGGGCCACTGCCGACTCTCTATACGAGCGCGTATGCAAGTGTGTCAACTTTGCTAATTATTATTAAAATCTGTCTTCAGCTAGGGTTACTAAATTGTATTAAATTTCAACGAATTAATTATTAAAATCAATTTTTATGTCTCAAATATGCTATGTTGTAAAGTGATTCGGCAGATCTTCATTATCTAGACCTCTGCCTGCTTGGTAATTAATATAATAGTATAATGGTATTAATATAATATAAAGTTTGGTTATTATGTGATAATAAAAAAAGAAAAAGAAAAGTGTTTCGGTGAAAGGTGGGTCCAAAAGACTTAATTGTCTAGACCTCTAATTACCCCAGTGTAGGGATGTTGCGTGAAAATATACAAAAAAAAAAAACAAAATTAAGAGGAAAACAGGAAAGGGTTTGGTATAGCCGCCTTACTCTACTCGGTTTTCGGTATGTTTTGTATGAATGTAAATAAAAACAAATCATTGCTGATCATAAGCGAAAGTAAGCGAATAATAATATTTAGTGTATAAAAGATTTTCGCACCGTTTTGAAAAGATTTTATAAGTTCCGGACCGTAATCATAAAATTTTTTACCTTTCCAATCGACTTTGAAAAGGACGCAAGTTTCTTTTGGAAATTTTTTTGTAATAAAATTTGTAGTGTCTCTCCTGTAAGCGGATTAGCATTAAGAATTAGACATCAAGCACCTTAGAAACTGCTTTCCGACATAGACTTATTATTTTATATAAAATATATAAAAATATCTTCACGCAATTCCCAATACAGGGGTAGACAGAGGTCAAGTCTAGACAATTAAGTCCCTTTGACCCACCTTCCACCGAAGATATTTTCGGGACAACGTGACAGGTGGTGAGCCTGTCGCCGCCTTTATGTCCAAGCCAACGATGAAATTCGTACATAAGTTTTTGAAAAACTCATTGGTACTGCCACCTGGGGATCGAACTCGGGTCTCTCGACTCGAAATTCCGACCACCCAACAACTCGGCTATCGTGACTATGAATTAGTTTACTGTTTTAGTTTTATATATTCGAGGCAGTTACAGATATTTCCAAATTTTTTTCTCTTAGTTGTCCCTTGCAATTCTCATGGAGAGAATGCGGTAGGTATAGTCTAACACTATCGAACACTATTTAGTACATTATTCTAAAATGTGTTAGTTTTAATTATATAATTTTTTATATCTTATAGACAGCTTATGAAGTTCGACGATTCAATGCCATCTATCGGTAAACATCGGAACTAAATCATATTTATGTTGTTCCTGTTTAGAAAAGAATGAGGGGAGACGGAAGCATTTGCAAAATAATAATTTCGCAGACAATAGGATAACCTCTCGGGTCAAATAGTACGGATGAATCGTGAGAAACTTATTATAAGAGGGTGATTCCTGTATATAATTTGTACACTTAACCATTTCGTGTTTAGTTATTTTCGTGATCTCAACCTGGAAGTAACGGTACATTGCAGATTGCATTTTGCGCTATACTTTTATGTTGCGTCTATAATATCTCAGATTTTTATTTGCAATGGTGTCAGCGTGTTGTGGAAAAAATACTAGTGTGAATACATCAGGAAATGTATTCTCAATAAACAAGTAATTATTTACAATCGAGAGTTTATTAACGGTTATCAGTGTTTACATACGCATAAATCAAATTTGATCTTCAATGATCTTCCGTGTTAATAATTGTTCTATCTTTTGTGCTGTTATGATACAATTTCCGTATTTTGTGCCGTTTTATTTTATGTTAAGGTTCGTCTATGTGATCATAAATCATATAATTTTTTTATATACGTCACGTTATATGAAATCACGATAGCCAAGTGGTTGGATGCTCGGAATTCTAGTCGAGAGACCCGAGTTCGATCCATTTGTGGCAGGCTCATACCAATTGGTAAAAACCTATGTACGATTCATATCGTTGGCTTCGATATAAAAACAGCGACGAGCTCACCACCTGTCACGTTGTCCCAAAAATATCTTCGGTCCAAGGTAGGTCGAAGGGACTTAATTGTCTAGACTAGACCTCTGTCTACCCCTGTATTGCCAATGGCGTGAAGATATTTTATTTACATGAAGATTACAGTTTAACACAGTTTATCTCAAACTGTTATGTTTTATGTTACCAAAACAAGGGTCATAACTAACTAACCTAACTAACATATATAAAAAGATAAAGATTATAGGTATGACTAGTAACATGTAAATTTGGCGACTTTATACAGTTATATTAAACTAGCTTACCATTTGCGGCTTCGGCCTTATGGAACACTATAAATGATAGTTTTAAAAGAGGTAAGCAGGAGCCTGATTACAAACTCCTTTTAGTACAACTTCAATGTTGACTCTCCGTGATATACTTTTATCGTCATTGTAACTGTAGTTCCAAAAATGTTTATATATATTAATAATTGTTATCAATGGTCTTCATTACATATTTTAAACTCCTAAGTCTAGAAACGCTATAACTATTCTCATAGAAACTTTAAAAACTCATTTTAACCATTTACGGGAGGATTTTCCCAAAATCCCGTCTTATGTAATGTCTCCAATTTAGAATATATCTCTGTACCAAATATATATTATATATATAATTGTTGTAAATAAATATATCTTCACGCTATTCCCTATACAGGGGTAGACCAGTCATCTGGTTTAGTCTAGACAATAAAGTCCCTTCGACCCACCTTCCGCCGAAGACATTTTCGGGACAACATGACAGGTGGTGAGCCCGTCGCCGTCTTAATGTCCAAGCCAACGATATGATTCGTACATAAGTTTTTGAAGAACCCATTGGTACGAGCCTGCCACCTGGGGATCGAACTCGTTATAATTGTTGTAATTAATAAAATTACCCTGTGACTAAAATATTAGGACAGTCATCTTTAAAATATTTCGTTATTGTTTATATTGTATGTTTGCAAGAAGTAAAGTTTTACTACTTGTATAATAACGAGCGGCAATTGTCAGTTTCTTTGCATAAGGTGATTCATGTTTTTGTTTGTTTTACTTAAGGCCCAGTGCTAATTATTACTTAATTTAGAAATTCATTTTAGTAATAACAATAATACACTTAATTTTGTAGTCGTGTTATGGTAGCCGATATTATTTATACAATAGCTGTTGCCTGCAGCTTTGCCTACTACGAAATACTGTACCTATCCTGTAAACTAATATTTATTTCAAAAGTGCTAGGTATCCTACGTCCTACCACACCAGTACCAGTTGATTATATACCAAATTTCATTAAAATTTGTTTACGGTTTAGCCATGAACATGCAGGCAGATAGGGACATTCACGTGGAGTTATGATAATGTAAAGAAATAAATTTTGGTACTGGTAACGTCATAAACCTGCAAAGTTTACACATCTATAAATACTTGTGTAGCTTTTTTTTCCATATGTTGAATTTTTACTGATGACATCATAATTTTATGAATTTTCTTTTTTATTTTACACATAAATTCAAATAACAACTATTGTATTCTATATTATATCAACAGCATTTGATGTAGTCTCTTGTTTTATATTCAATAATTTAACTGTTTATTTCACTTTCTATGTAATTCTCTATTAAGTGCCATTAAATTTTGCTAAAGCCCGAAAGAACTTCTCGCGATATACTGGAAAATCTTGAAAAAAACTAGAACATTGCTCAAAGTTACAGTTACAGCGTAAAGTTTGGAACACTCATGCTATGTTGGCCTTAACAGGCAACTCGCCAGCTCACATCTCTTGACGCAGGTCGCGTGTTGACTCGCTTACTTAGTGTCCGCCAACATCTGAACAAACATTGGATGATCTCATCGTACACCCCAATCCAGCATTACACAGGTGTTAATTGTTATAATTGTATGATGTTTTTGATAAGCAGGGCACGTAGTCAGGAACAGAAAAGAGAATGTTGTGTCAATAGTTTAGTACTCATTTAACTAAATTATTTCTTAATCAAAGAAAATATTCATGAACATCCCCCGACTGAGGCAGAAAGTTTTGCGTTTCATTAATAATGCTCATTGTTCAGATAAAAATTTTTATGAATTTGACACAGAACTATGCAATAATATTTAAGGTATAAGCTATAAATAAAATTTGGCTATAGTCATAAAGGTCTACGTTCAAGGTAAAAATTCCAATAGACAATATGCTGAAAAATATACAACTTAGACATTTTCCAATAGAGATTCTATTGAAAAATGTCTAAGTTATAATATAAGTTATTTTCAAACATACATCTTTTAGTTTTAAATAAGTGATTGTTATTTAATCAAAAAAATTGGTAATCAGATTAAAAATATTTAAACCATGTATATATTTATATAAGTGTATGTGTAATGGATGTAGTATTCTCAAAAAATAAAGAAAAAACCCATAAATCAATAAAACACAAAAAATTTCGAACGAAACGTTCATAATATTGTATGGCACTTATCTTATTTCAAAGCACGAGTCTTTCAATGTATCAGCTTTTAAAGCGACACTTAACGAGTTGCATGACATCACTGCCACGCTAATTAAACAAATATGCAGCGTACAGTCGGTAAACAAGCAGATTAAACAAACCTGAGGGAATCAATTTGAAGGTTATACAGGCTTAAATGTATCCATCGATAAATTGGAACTTAATTTCGATTGCCAATGTGAATGTCTTTGTAGTGTGTAACGCTCAATCGATTTTTACGCACAACATATCGAAGAAGCTTATCAGAAATTATGCTTATCAATGGGGTGGTTATCCTTTTGTCGTTTTCAGGGTCAGAAAGTGTCATGACGTTGATACCCGGCGATGATACAGACCCGATAACAGAAGGATTCTGTTCCACTTGAGAATCTGTCCCGCGATCCCGCGTCCGCATACAAAGAAGCTGTGAAAGGTTCCGAGGTAGAGTAGGCCAAGGTAGTAGATCTCTATAAGATATTTGACCAATAGATTAAAAAGAATTGACACAAGCCTTGATTATGATAACCAATTTTGAGTCTCTTGATTCATATCCAAGTCACTGAACCACTCGTCTATCGTGAATTTGTCATACATACCTTTAATGAAATGTTCTAGTCTTCTAAGTCTCTAAAAAGTCTCTGCAACTTAAGTCCCCATTTATGAATAAAAGTGTTCTGCTGATTCTAAAGTTTTTAATTTATAATGAGCCTATAAATATAGTGATTCTTATAAAGTTATTTTAAAAGCTCTACTACAATATATTACTAACTGAATTTATTGGGTGTGCGTCGAGGTCTCCATTTAATAACTACAATTTAATATAAAACTAAATAATTGCACGCTCTCTGCGATTACGAAACTACACGTGTTATCCTTTACAAATCATAATAGTAATTTTCTAACATTCCAATGTAACAATTGAGATGCACGTGAGCCGTTCGAATTTCAAATCGAAAAAAAAAAAATTAACCCAAATTTCGCAAGAGTTACAGAATTAGAAATAAGGGTTGCAAAAAATCCTTTCTAACCCGAGCGTCCGAGCCTGTACACACGTGCAAAGAGTAACAATGCATCGATGACTCACGAACGAGGCTCCAAACTCAAAACGTCGTCGATGCCAAAGCTCCGCGTATTATTAAGAGAAAGAAAAAAAAACAAGATAAGCGCTCACTCGTCGTACCGCATCAAGGAATTGTACATCTGCCGAAATTTCTCACGGCTCCGCCGCGTATGGTATTATTATACTGGTCTACTTTGCTATCAACCTACGTATAGATCTCGGGGCCGTGGGTAATACTGATTATGACAACTGGGCGTCTAGCGGTTTTAATCAATAGCGTTTAATTAGCATATCGGGTTTTCGCGCGTTATCTTACTCAACTGCCGGTTAATTATAAAATACGATACTTAAACAGATTAATAGTGACTTGACTTATAGCGTTGCGAACATTTTATGTCCATTCTTTTTATGATTTGTATTCCTTTTTTATTATTAAACGGTTTTTTTTTATTTTTTATTGTTTACTTTTACAATATATTCTAGAAAACGTTGTATGTATTATAATGTACACGTGCGTCAATAAATTTTGCATAACCTGATTGTTATAAATCTATAGAAGGTAATCCCGCATGTCATTTAGTTACACGAGTTGCACAAAAGTTCCTTCTTTTGAGCTGAAAATCAATGGAAGCATGTCGGAACAAGTTTCATTCCTTATCCTACAGGTTGTAACTTGTCTGACTCCGGTAGATAGTTGCTGAAGCTTTTTATAAGTGCGTTTAAAGAAGGATTTTTTTATAAGTTTTTATAATAAAAACGTTTCAAAGAGCACCGAGAAGCCTTAAGAAAATTTCTTCATGTTAAGAATTAATTAAAGCAATTACCTATCTGAAAATTTCTTAGATGCTGACTGAAAAAGAGATATTGATAAAATATAAAAATTGTATACGAATTGTTGGAAAGTAATAAGATAAACGATTATGGTTAATGAGATAGTAGAGTACCTAATATTCTTTACTAAAACACCTGTTGATTTGCTTTATTGTAATGGTATTAAACCTAAAAGAATCTACCACTTTTTATTTATGACTCATAATACTTTTTAGTCAATTTTAAAACACAATTATTTTGGTAAAAAATTTATTTTGATCGCTATGTTATTAATTTGATATTAGGTGAAATGAAATAAAGTATGTGAAGTTAATCAGTTTCATGTTATGATAGTTATTCATCAATACTAAATTTATTACCATACTGGTTACAGCTTTGTCTGAAAGTGTCTGTTATTTGCTTCGGGTATGCGAACTTGAAAATTGTTACAGTGTACGAGTAAGTTAATTCATAACTTGTTTTTCTTTGCAAATGTATTATTTGATACGGTAATTTTTATTGTATTCGTACCTTATTAAAACTCTAAGAATTCATATAATCCAAAGTTAGTTTCCTAGTACTTAATATTTTCCTTCTACCTAGGTACGTATGATAGATTTTTTATTATTTGAGTTCATGAAAAATCACGGAGAATATTATCTATGTACATTAAAATGTTTCTTTTACTCTTTATCTCTTTTCAGTGCTACTTTCAACGTTTGCTAAAAGTAGAAGTAATTTAACTCAGTGGTGTAGTTAAGTACATTATAAAGCCTTTTTCAAAATTTATTTATTAAAAAAATATCAATATTAGTTTTCTTTATAATAAGATTTGGAAAAAGCTCGCGTTTCCCGCCTAAACGTTTGAAATGAATAAGTCATCGGTTGTTAATTTTAATAAGTTTAAAACATCTTTATTAAAACTTTTGTTTTAATAAATTTAACTTTCAATTTCTGCTTACTAAATAATTTTTTTTATAAGAGTAAGTTACCGCCAAAATAATTTAAGAAATATTAAATTCTGATAAATTGACTTATCGAAAGAATAAAATGAATCGCATAAATAGCGCAATGAACAATTCACAACTCTATTGTCTAAACATATTATATATAAGTATTAGTTAAAGTACGTAATTGTTGGATTTAGCTAACCAAGCAATGTTTCCCGCCAAAATTGCGTTTCGCTTACTCGTGTATACGTAATTATACTAATTTGTGGTATGGTTACAAAACTTGTAAAGAATACAAAAATGGTCAGTAAAAACCAATGGAGTTTGCAATTATAAACATTTAGAAAAAAAACATTTAAAAGCCTATTCTTTTACGAAACGCAAGTTATATTATTGAGTTGTTAATTGGTGCCTACTTGAGATAAAATCGTTACCGCAGATCTGAACTCAACATACGCCTCAATAATTCTTTTAAAATTTCGTAAATGTTAGTAAAAAGCGCGGCAATTAACAAAAAATATTTTATAAATCAAGTAGCGTGATCTGCTTCAGGCCGTGCACGTGCGCAGGCGCTTAAAATGCGGTCCGCCGACTAAGAAGTAGTCGGTACGCTGTATTACACCGGAGATAAGTGTAGCGCGCGCCAACTTAACATCCCGTCCGACCACTTTGTGATACAGGTTCCAGAACGAGACTTAAGAAGACTTTTAAGGCAACTAGGAACTGTCACCTCTTATTAGGATTACATGGTTGTAATTTCAATGTTTACTGTGTTGTCAATGTTTTAAGAAAAAAAGTAAAGTGTTTTGTGTATTCAGTTTGATAAATAAAAGAGAGAAATATGTTTAATTCATATTTTATTTTAACTTGTTGTAATATAACCTAAACATATAATAAATTATTACACCTAAAACAAATAAAGCTTAGAATTGAATCACAAAAAGCTTAATCTTATCATTAATTTATACAATACAAAAATATCACATGGATCAAAAGAACAATTAAAGCTTTCCTGGAGTTATCACGATTTCCAATTGAATAATTCTTAACCTAAAACCTATATGGCACCGTAGAACTATAATTAAAGCTAACATCACAGACGGTTGAGGAAACCAACGGAGCAGTCACTGGTTTCATGGAAGACACTGGTAGTTGTCGGAAGTGAGTAATTAGGCTTGGACCCAGCGGTCTTGCAATACAGGGTACTGTTGCTCCGCGGTCTGGCACTCGGTGTAACATGATGCCGCTGCGAAGTCAGCTTCGTTCTTAGATACAGTTGTCCAGAAGAAGGTGCCGGCGTCCGTTCGGGCGAAGTGAACTGGTATGTAGAAGTCCTCACGAGCGACCGGTATAAGGTCGTAGCTCTCGTCCTGATTGCAAACGAGGAATGCTGCTCCAGACTGACAACTGTCCATTTCCTCGTAGATCTTCCTCTCCAACATCTCGTTACTGGAATTCTGCTCGCTCTCATAGCACGTGTCGCATGTTTTTGCCGGCGTGCGTTTTGTTGTTTTCTTAATTATCTTCATTAGTGGCTTTAATAGCGCTTTGAAACCGCTATTCTTCACCTTATCACTGTTGTATTTATTCTCGTTCATCGAGTTGTTTGTCGCGATGATGTATTCGTTGTTAGCGTAGTAAGACATTTTGAATGATTTCGATAGAACGTGTGTTGCTGTTGAGATTACAAGCGGGAATGTGGGGCTGCTCAACCGACTCGCCTTTTTATACTCCGCACGCCGCCCCCGGCACAAAAGCTATGTGTATGTGAAAAGCTCTCCCCACGTGTGTTAATGTGTGCGTGAAACTTAAGTGGTATATTCGATACTGTATTATGCTTTTCATAATTATTCAATCTTAAGAGAATTCGTAAGAGTTGCCTTATAAAATTTGGTTGTTTATTTGACCGTTTTTAAAAATTAAATTAAAGAGAAAAAAAGGTGTTTAAAATTTTTTTTGTGTTACTTTTGCTTAAGGTATGTAACATAAATTATACGTATAACTAGTTGTTTACTTCGGTGTACTGAATTTTATTTAAAAACGTTGAAAAAATTTAATTATTGCAGGTTTATTTTATTGAAATTTTAATATTACACAATAAATTTTATAAGTTTCCAATGATACAGTTTTAAAGTTTCAAATTTGATGGGCGTAAAAATTCAGTACGATTCAAGTATGAGTCTCAATAAGATAATTCTATTTCAAAATTTTCACTTATCTATTCAGATAAGTGAAAATTTTTAGTAGTGTTTACATATTAGTCTTGTAATATTATTTTTGCTTTTTAACTTTTGCAACTATTACCAATTACTAAGTCATTTCATAGTAACAAGTGTTTGGTAATCCTTAGGGGTCACTACGATTTGACCACGTGCCGAAGAGTGGGTAAACAGCACATGGCCTTCATTAGCCCTCACCCGTGTAAGGGTGCTGAGTTCATATAATGCGATTGTGATCGCTCGTGCCCCAGTGGGGTCACTAAGTCAATTCATAGGGCAATTACGACCCTCTTATTTTGACCCCAGTTCGTTCACGCGTGAGTCGTGTGGCTTTATTTGCATGTTATGTATTTTTTTGTGTATTTTGTTGAGATTTTTATTAAAATTTATTGATAATGAGCATTTATTTGTTTAGAGTTATATTTATCGCTTTCCAAAACAAGTATTTCTATTATCCGAGTAGGCGTTGATTAGCATTTTGTTTACAAAAGAAAGATTAAACTTATAATGCCACCTACGCACAAAATGTTTGGGCTCGTACCGGTTCAAACGTGTAAGGTTTTTTTCTGTTTTATGTCCGAAGTATTACAAAAAATATTTAAGTTTAAAAGAAATCAGTGTAGCGGTGATAGCGCGCTCGGCCAATAGGGTGCGCGGGCGTCGGCAGGTGTACGAGATCCAGTGCCGCACACATACGATGCCGGTTCAAATATACGATCGCGGAACACGTGCATTCGAAGGGGATGAACATATAAATAATACCGCGAAAGGAAAGAGAGCGGCGATATTTTTTATCCGTATGAATAGATTCACGACTCCTTCATATCCGAAATAGGGTAACGCAAAGGCTAATTTGGTTATTGAAAATTGAGGGGTTGTTCGTGGGAATGCTCTCCGCTCCTAGGTTCCCAGGGTTGCTCGCACATTGAGCTTTTTTTCGGCGTCGCGAGTTTCGGCACGACAGATGGCAAGCCGGGCGATCGTTCCCGATCTGCTTTGTATAATAAATCGTATGGGGTATTGGAATTAAGCATTCCATTTTGATGGCTCATCGCATTCGAGGGGGCGGGGGGATGAAGATGTAAACAAGTGTAAAAGGGGTCAGTGGGACTCGGCCGGGGTTGTAATTAAATGTCTATTAGAGGTGTTTTAAGATTATTAGGCAAGATTGTTAGGGGCTTTCAAACCATTTTTGAAGTTTTTGTTGATAATTATACCAATTAATGTATCATGATATAATTTTACGTGTATCTTTTGTGTTATTTAATAAATTTTTAAGCTGTTTATGCATTTCATGTTTATAAGAATTTTGCTCACACTTGTAATAAATTTAGCAATTGTGGATACATGCCAGCAATATTTAAATAGCAATTTTTGTTTTGAAATGTTTTCTTTTTAATTTTAAATTTTGAATTTGATAAACAAATGACTCTTAAGATCATAAATTGCTAATAACCGTTTCCACCATAGCAGGGGAAGGGTGCACTTGTCTTCATGTTTATGATTTCACTTTAAAAGTGTACCCCTGCACATTATGTGCATTGTTTGGGATTACACTTGTGTCGCGTAACGTTAGGGGAGGGTTTGGGGTGAAGTAATATAAAGTAGCGGTTTGACAGGTCGCAATCTATACAAGGTCTTTATTATTAAGGAGTTATTAAGATAATTATATTATTAAATAAAGATTGATTTAATATTTAAATACCTTTTTAGTGAAATAACAAACATTATGTGTCTAATTTAATAACATAAAAGTTCAGCATAAATATGCTTTAAAAATCAATAAAATTGCATAATAAAAATTATGTATTATACATTTTTGATCAATTAGTTCAAAAGAAACTTCCGAATTTATGTATATCATGTATATCTATGCTATGTTCTGAAACTTGAACCGTTAGATGGATTATATCATAGTATATTATCATATTTTTGGCATTGTTTTTTATATTATACACTACGTGTTAGTAAAGGATGTAATATTAAAATATACGGTCATCTGTTTACAATAGTTATAATGTATTGTAAGCACTGGCTGAGTGATGCCTGAATTAGAATATATCATCTCGTTTCTTTGATAACAGGGCATTTGTTTTGGAATGTGAATTTTGAATGTGAATTGTGAATGTGTTATTTCAGCACTCGCAGCTTCATCAATTGCCACTTAAAATTGGTGGTGTTTTGTGGTGCCGGCCCGGTACTGCAACTTGGGTCACTTGCGTATAAGGCAAGCGCCTTATCCTCTACTCCTATCATTATTTGACCACGTATCTATATATAAATAAATCAAATTAATATCGATCCAGTGGATTAAACTTCCAATGTATCTATCATCCATATATTACTCACAAAGGAATATAGTTACGTCTTGATATAATTGAGTAAAATAATAATCTATAGGTTTTTGCGGAATATGGCAATGGGGGGAAATTTATGTGATATATTACCTGTTGCATGAAGACATAAAAAGTAAATATATTTCTAACAGAGACCCTATTGTGTTCCAAGTGTGGGAATTTCGGTTAAGAGATTCAAAGTATAAAATTGGGGGTGGAAAATAAAGGGAGATGTATAAATCACCCCTAATCGTTTCTTTTTTACTTTGTACACTTGTTGCTTCACCCACACGTTATGAGATTACAATACAAAGTTTTTCTTGCTGACAATAAATTATGTTGTCATAAACTATGAACTTTATTTTTGTAGGAATAGAGTCTATAACTTAAAATAAAATTAATTTATTTGCTTATTTAGCATTGTTGTAAAGGTATTCAAGCCGGGTTTGAAAATTTCAGGGGTTGATACACAATTAATTGAACCACAGGTAAACTTATTTTGAATGAGGCTAAAAAATGTTGGGAAATTTTGCATTTGTAATTATAATGTAAATTGCTATTGTTATTTTCTTATAAACACAAATATTTGTATAAATAGTGTTTGTTTCTAGTAAATAGATTGAAGAATAAATGAAGTAATAAGTAAATAAATGAAGATCGAATGGTGAAGAAAATATACAGCGCGAAAGTTGTTGAGCAAACTGCTCGAAGAGGGGAGGGTCAAGAGTACCTAGACGTGAACGTACTGTGACGTATGAAGAAAATGATGAATCTGATAGAAACGAAAGTGGTATGTAAGAATCGTGACACTTGGCGATCTGTTCTCACTGACTATCCCGTCAGGGACTATGTGACAATAATGATATTTTTGGCTATGCAGAGTGCTAAAATGTATGTAATCTGTGAAAAGTTATGCATAGCTCTCAAAAAATAAAATCGAGTCAAGTAAATAATTTCAGCGAAAGAATAGACATTCTATGTTACCGTAAAGGTGATGGCTAGATGCGATTAGTTTATTTGTTAGAACACCTAAAGGAATTTTAATAGAATGAGTATCATGCTTTTGTGAGTTACGAATAATGTGCTTTTAAAAAATACCTAATTGCAAACAAATTAATAAAATATTAACTTCTCTAACCCTCTTAAAAGGCTTTGTCGATTAGCAATTGTTCACTTTATGTGATGTTATTATAAAAAGATTTTATGTCCTTTTATATTAATAACGTTGTCCCGAAAATATCTTCGGTGGAATGTGGGTCAAAAGGACTTAATTGTCTAAACTAGACCTCTGTCTACCCCTATATTGGGAATTGCGTGAAGATATTTATTTTATTTATATTAAAAAGATTATATATATTTTGGGTATGTAGTAGCGTCATGATAGTCAATGGTGAGAGAAGATGATGAGTGACGTTAAGGCTATGTTTTAATTTGAAAATCATTGGCGATACAGTAGTTTTAAGTCTGTTTTATTATTCTTAATATTTACTAAATATTTTGAAATTAAGGACAATACTTGTCACAGCGGCTTATATTTTATTTCACATTTATGTTTATTGTTGATTTGATATTACAGTTGCGTTGTGTACATTTTTAAAAGGAATGTTAAAAATGTAGCCAATTGTAATGACAAAATGTTTTATTTTTAATCTGTTACTGAATACACGAGGGATCTCCAATTCAAATTCACAATGCAAACAAAATAAAAAAATAGTACTTCATTTTAAAATTTTAGATAAATTAAGAATTAACAATATAATTAATGTAAATACATTAATTGTCGTTAGGTTTAGTGGTAAGTGCAATTTGAAAACATTTTCCGCTAAGTTCTCTGTTAAGACAGGTCATTAAAACCTCATATATTTTAAGTTACACTTATGAAATTAAATTATTGTTTTCAATGAAACACGAACAAAACCATGTGAGTGAACTAGTTCACAAAAATGATCGCTTTGCTTTGAAGTTTAAATTAAGGATTCGATACGCTCCATGAGATCTAATAAAAATCTAATAACTTGTTCTCCTAATAGCTTGCTCCCTGATATCTATCATCTTAGTTATGTTATTAGTTAAAGATATGACTTGAAATATTGTAAAGAAATTTAGTTTAGTTGCTTCTAATGGTATTTGTGATTGATGATTAATAAGATAAGAAGGTTTGTCTTTTATTTATAAGCATTTTTTTAAATTCAGTAATCGAGATATATGTCGCGGGAGGACCCTGATGGAATAGAAAGTGGATAGTAATTTACATTTAAATTATTTATTATTATTAATTATTATTAACCTTCGGTAAAAGATAAACGAATAACCTGATAAAAAATATGTTAATTTTACAAACCTAAAGTCAAATAAATGTATTTAATTGTGATACTAGTCAAAGTTTAATTTTTTATACTAAAACATAATTTTTGTTCATAGCAAAAATTCTAATTAGAATGTTTTCTTATTTTTAAGAAGGTTTTTTTTTACTGATTAAAAATGAGTTTTCATTAAACAGTTTATTATCAAGGCTTTTATGAGTATTTGCATATTAACAAGCTACTAGTTTTTTTTCATTGATTTCTTTGTTGATTTAAACCACATTATTCAATTAAAATAAAAAAAAACATTACAATTCATACAGTCTCGAAAAATCATAAAATATCTTTGAAAGTATTGCGTTGAAGGAGATACGCATATAAGTACATAGATAAATAAAAAAATTAAAATTTAAAACTTAAAAAAACAATGTTTATGTATACAGATACTTAACCCATGGGAATTCGAAGACTCTATTTTCTGTTTCAAAGACAGTGCCAAACTGATAAGGCTTTCAGATTGTCTCAGAAATAACATAATCTCTCATTTTTTTTTTGTTTTTTGGTTATCCGAGCAAAGTATTAGACAATTACTATTGCATTATAATCCTATGTTGATATATATCAATTACAAAAGACTATATGTAAATAAATGTATAATACGTAAATTCTTGCTGCAGTAAGTTTGCTTACTACAGCACTACGCTATTGTTACGTATAATTGTAAAGACTACGAATTTTTGTAAGATGTACGATATAATGTTGATTGTTTGGAATTGTATTTTTTTTAATATAGTTTTAATTTATTTTATTTAAATATGAAGTTTAATATAAGAAATATTAGCTGTATAATAATTAAGTAACTTATCTAGAGGCATCATCCCTGACGGATTGCCTTAGGGTATAGATTGCCAAGTGCATTCGGCTATCAATCATAAATTGCACATTAAAACAGTTTTCTATTTTAATTGTTGTATTATTTTACTTTCCTTCAAAATTATTTTTTAATATCATAAACTACAATTTAATTAAATATACATTCTCAACCTTAGCTTATTGCTCTTCAGTAGCCGTTATCGCTCGAATCATGGATGTTTATATTTACATCTCTCTACGTTAAATACTCGTACCTTATATACCTTTTCACTATTCAGTTCCCGAGAAACACAGAATCTTAGTGTAGTTATCGATGATGTGAGTGATTGTTTAATTTACAGATGCTTTTTTATCCTTATTTAACATACGTTGCACATAAGGTCTGATTTAGAAACTGATGTGCAGTTAATATTGAATGACACATACATATATAGAATACTTCTTATAGTATTTTTAGGGAATTGAAAAACGGGCTAACAACAGTTCATCTGGAAGTGACTTTCCCCTTTACCATAATCTCATCCATACCACTTCAAGTTACTGATGCGTTGCCATCCCGTAGATAAAAGATGCACGGCCTAATAGTCTGTGATTATATTGCTCTCTGTACTATTGAAATTGAAAAACGAACTGAAGCCTTTTTGTCTTCATACGTTTCCTAATTCATAGGTAGCCAGAGGTCTGGACAATTTAGTCATTTCAAACCACATTCCACAGGTGCTTTATAACGTATTCGCATATGCGTGTTATTCGCACCATTTCAATTATTCGCAACAACACTAACATTAGCATTGAACAAAGCGAATGTTTAGAGAATGCTCGGCGAATGCGAATGTGTGCAAACTTCTGTATTAAATATTATCTGCCCTTTTTGTAATTTGATTTCGATATGGATGAAGGCTCGTTGTAATGATTTTTTTCGAAATTTATCTAAGATTTGTAGAGAAGTTGTCACAAAGACTGTAAAAATAACTAAATTATGGTTTTATGTGTTCATTTTCGCACGAGTGAAGATATTTACTTCGCATTAATAATCTGTGGGATGCTACTACTAGTGCGAATATTCCCCCACCATTCTATACTTTGTTTGTTTCTAAGTAATTGCCGTGACGTGCGGTTCATCCATATCAGGGGGGTGTAAAAGGCCCCCCCCTTATGGGTTGCGAGTTTCGAGGCATTGCCTCATGACACGGGCGTCTTCTAAGGGGGCTGCTGCTCCCCCGGTCTTGGGTACCGCCTTTCAGCGGCGTTGTGTTGGCGTGTTACGTACTTTACGTCTTATGTCGGGTCTTTATTGCACTTCCCCGGTCCCCCCCGGGCCGGGTGGCAATGAGACAATTTCTCTCGGGAGGGGTCGCCACTCCGGTGGTCGAGTGTGTAGCGGTAGTCTGTCCTGGGTGATCGCTAGGCGATGTAGGTGTTCGTGTGGCCCGTTGTCATCACCTTCATACCCTTACTCCCACTATCTCTACTTTTTATTTTCTATTACTATTGTGGCCATGGCTACGGATTTAGATAAAATATTCGGGTTCAAATCAGTATGATTTCTTTTTTCATTTACTGATTAAATAAAAAAAATGTATCAGCGAGTTTATAACACAGTCACACTTCGGTGCCGAGTTTAAAGAACGAATATAAATACAAACTATAAATTAGAACTAATGATCTTCCATTAAGAGGAAAAGGATATCTTAGACGTCAATTTTTACCTGGAGGAATTAAATAAATTACTGTTGTCAACGTTGCAAGCGCGCTTTGTGTGAAGGCAGTCGATGATTGTATATGTTACCAAAAGAAACATCAGACCTGATAAGTTTTTTACTACCTTTTTATTATTATATGCCAGTTTAAAAGTCCATATACGAAACATGACTTTCTTAAATAAATCTTTTCTGTAAAGTTCCAAAATAAACAACTGAAACAAAATTTACTTTTATATTTTCAATTAACAATACTTACAACTTAACAAATTAAAAATTATTTATAAACAAGAACGCTGTTTGCATTTTCACGGTGAGTAGTCATTCAATTTTGTTGAATTCGCATAATTTAAAATTTACCAAAGTTATTTTATAATATCTTTGACGTAGTACAAATGGGCCAATGTTTGTGATTTTGGTTTCTATTTTCTTTTACCTTCCGAACTTCTTCGATTAATTTTCAATTTAGTGTAGGAACGGCTTTGTAATGATAAAATCTTATAGTAGATATTAATTTTAGCCTTAGTTTATATTGTTATAGAATGAAACGCTTTTAAATGTTTTTTTTATAAGTTGGTAGAAAAGACAGTTTCGAAATTATTGTTTTTTCGTGAATAATAAACATGAAAATCTCCACCTAATTAATAATTAGTTAATAAAGTGCTATAAAGTAGCAATTAATTTTATTTATCTTGCCAATTGAAGACTACCTCTGTGTCTGTTGTGTACACTGCGGAATTAGAAAAACAACGTCCTCAATTTGTCAATAACATGAATGTTCATAGGACGTATATTTATTGATTCTCTTGTAACTATTCTCTTTAAGTAAGTAATGAATTAATTTATGAATGAAAAGGAGAAAAAGGCATGAAGTATGAATCTATAATTGCCTATAGCTCGGCAAAGGATTTCTTTCAAATATTCTTTGAGAGAGATTAGAGTTAGCTATTTAGCAGAAGCCGCATATTTTAGTATGTTGACCCAGCTATAAATCTTTCAAAAAACACCTCTCCCAGTATTGTTTGGAGTCTATTTATTATAATTTATAGAAAACCAACAGCTTATTGAGTACATAATTTAACAAACAAAATAACAACTAAAAAGCCAGTAACAAGTTTTCACTTATAGCAATTAATTAACCGAAAATTCGTCATTAAAAACCCTAAACCAAACATCTAATAAGAAAATGATAACAATAAAGTTCATACATATAGTTCATACACAGAGGGAATGAAACTCCAGTCACTGTTATCGCACCACGTAATTCCCAATACAGGGGTAAACAGAGGTCTAATCTAGACAATTAAGTCCCTTTGACCCACCTTCCGCCAAAGATATTTTCGAGACAACGTGACAGGTGGTGAGCCCGTCGCCGTCTATATATCCAACTATATAATTCTTACATAAGTTTTTGAAAAGCTCATTGGTCAGCCACTTGGGGATCAAACTCGGGTCTTTTGACTCGAAATTCCGACCGCTCAACCACTCTGCTATCGTGACTTCTTGCGCACCACATATCAATAAAGCTCTTAGCCATTGTCATCACCATCATAGTCATCATCACAATAACAGCCTGTAAACTGTTAGTCCACTGCATGCAATGTCGTGCAGCTTCTCCTGCACCGGAAGGTTTTCCTCACTGGCCATGCCTGGCAACCGAATTGGCCATAACAGCACCATCACTAAAATGCACCGGTTTTAGTGCGGTAATTTTGAGACGGTTATTCCACTATCTGTCGTCCAATTGCATTTTAAGCCATCTAGACGCCACTTACGAGTCTTTTATGTGTCATTGTGCCGCTGAATAATATTGAAGTTATTTTATATAATGAATTATTTATTTTCTAGCTGCATAGCAAAGTTGAATGATTAAGCACAAATCTTATTAAGTTTTAGTAAGTTACATCAGAGTCATGATAGCCGGTTAGAAGGTCGGAATTTTGAGTCAAGAAACCCAAGTTCAATCCCCAGGTTTTTCAAAAAATTATGTACGAATTATATCACTGGTTTGGACATTGAGACGGCGACGGGTTCACCAACTGTCACGTTGTCCCAAAAATATCTTCGGTGGAAGACCCCTGTATTAAGAATGGCGTGAAGCTATAAAGATATTAAGCACGTAAAAGTTATAGTTTCTGGATTGAAAGTAAATAAAAATCTATGTATATTAAAAATCTTTATATTATAAATTCCGTGTCTCAATTTTCGTACCCGCTTATCTCCGAAACTGATTTTAATGAAATTTTGCTTTCATATTTAACATGGGTTTCCAACTAGGGTTTTTATTTCCACTGACCAATTAACATACGCAGGGCAGAGCCGGGTACAATATTTTGTATCAGAAAAATGTAAGAAAGTATCAGTAGATCGCTCATTTAATTACCTGTAAAATACTACCACCACTCTGGGCCTTACCCTCCCAACTGAGAAGGATTTACTTACTTTAGCAAGAGGTTTGGCAATTGCCTTACCTAAATTTTACTTTAATGTATTCAAAATGGTTGAACACTCACGGAATGAAAAGAGGTTGTAGAGTCTTACACTCTACTACTGGGAATCTTGTTAAATAAGTGACTTTTGTAGAAATGGACAAATTCGACTAAATTTTCTTCATAATTATTAATATCTTCTGAAGTGTGGTTTCTCTCAAATTTCAAATTTCTCTTACCACCGCATTGACATAAATAGCGCGTAACAAACAGTAAGTGTAAATTATAACACATATCAGACCTAACACGTTTTTACTCAATTATTACACAAAATTGTTATGAAATTAACACGTCAGTTCGGGGCTGCAGTTAGTTGATTGAGTAAAAAAATAACCCTTTTGTTGTGGCAAAACAGCAATTTAACCCTTCACGATCGTCTTAACCCGCAATCAATCAGGTGGAAGGGCCTCACTGATTATAAGTAATAGGGCCTACTGGTTAATTTCGGTACGGGGGATCGGTGTTTATTTTAATTACATTTTAAGGTGAACCTTTACGTTTAAAACATAAGTTTAATAACAGACTTAAAATACTAGGTATGTTTGATGATTTATGTTGTATATAGTACTGCAGACTACGGCGAGTTTATAATAATTAATATGGGATCTCCTTTCTCTTTAACTAAATGGTGATAAGACACATTAAGCATCTACTGGTACATAGATAAATAAGAAAGTTTAGATGGACATTTGTTACACAATGAAGCTAGAAAGGTTGAAAATATATTTGGCACAGAGATGGATTAGTGGCTAGAAGAGAAAATAGGTTATTTTTGATCGCGAAAAAATATACGGTTTCCATTGGAGAAATCACAACAGTGATTTTAATTAATAGCTTTTGAATTGTTAACTGGTTGCTCTGATAAATTTAATGATCCCGTAGGACTCCCTGTTACTGTTTATTCTGAATTTAATTTCCATTTGAATTTCCTTATTACTATCACATGCGTGCCTATGGATAGGTGTATTACCTTTTATTTGGTATTCCAAATTAAAAAAATTGCACAAATGACGCTTAATTTCGGATCACAGTCTTAATGTTTACTTAATTATTTACATATTTACTAACAATCGAGTAGGTCTTGAATATTTAAATATAAATAATTGGTAGTTACTTAGCATTTGAAGCGAATGGTTGCGAGTTGGAGTTTAAAAATTTTAACAGATGCGGGGCATAGCGGCAGACCGTAGTCAGGATACGGTAAAGGTCGTGGATTTGAATCTTCTCTCATGTGGTTGCGGCAGATATCTTCCAGGATCCATCCCTTTCTTCTGGCGGGTGTCAAAGCCTTGAATATGTTATTGACTACCGACAGATGTCGGGATAACCATCATCCATATATACCAGAATAAAATTTCGTGATTACGGCAAACTGGATAGTACATTAACAGTTGGATATAAGTGATAAGATACACAACCAACTTCACGAGTATTAAGCCAGAGAGAACAGATTGCTAAGTGTCACGATCCTTGCATATCTCTACCATTCCTTCAAATGCTCTTCATTTTTTTCACGTTTAGGTATCCAAGTGCTCTTGATCCTCTCCTCTTCGAGCAATTCGCTCACCTGGTCTTTGAAAGTCTCCTTTTTAATATTAACTTTCGTGCTATATATTTCCTTCACCATTCGGTCTTCACTCATTAGCTTAACGTGTTTAAACTTTGCCTAAAAGAATAGTGGTCAAGGTCCTCGCTTTAATTTAATAATACGTGATAATATCTGAATAATATCTGATGCCAGTGCCACTAAGATTATTAAATAACATGTGAATGCCGTTGCTTTGTATGTTTGTCTGCCATAATCGCCCGGAATGGGAAACAAGCTCGCGATCACAATTGTTTTTCCCTTTTTTTTAGTAATTTTAGAAATACTTTAGTTCTCCTACTATTACTACTGAGCTAAAGAAGAACATCTTACAGACATTTTATTAATAAATGAATATTATTCAATACTTTTACCATGTACATACCTTGAAGCACTCAAGATAAATTATCAAATATATGAAGTATAAATGTGTAAATATGCTATAAAATATGCTATAAAAGAAACACGACATCAACTGCAAATAATACATTAAATATTTAACAATATAAGTAACTAATTTAATCAAAATTGTATTTCATTATTTATTTTATATTATAAGAATAAAATAAAAAAATAATAAGTAGCAATGCTCACATAATTGAACGTCACTTATTAAAATAACTTTAGTTTCGTAATTTGTCACATTTATCAATCAAACAAACCAAATCACTTATCCCCAAGTCCCGATTGGGACTGCACTTCGCTGCAATACGCCTTACACGACCTCTTGCCGCTTGATCTTCTCTCGAGAACTATATCACAGACTACGTTGAAGAACTCTACGATGGTTGATTTCCCGCGCAATTCTCGTCTCGGCATCTTTCACATATTTTATAAAAAACAGTAGCCAAAGAATAAAAACTCCAGGAATAAAATGATTCGTATGATGATTATTTCACTTAGGGCACCAGACATGTCTGACGCTAATACTGTGGTACTGCCATGGGCTATTATAACCTCTTTTGAAATCTTTTGTCCTATTTTTATTTGATTATACTTGACTTCGACGAAAAATATTTACACCAATTAGTAAAGCAAGCACGTGCTTAGAATGCTCTGGCAAGTTCTTTATGTACAATGGGTGATGTAGTCATTGAAAAGACTAGTGACTGCGTTAACGTTCTGTGTAATACTGTCTTCCATCAAGTACATAAAACATATACTTATACTAAACATAAAACATATACATGAAACACAAGTGCATCCTGCAAGAACTTCTACAATACAATGCAGTAGTCTTTTCATAAGCTGTAAGAAAAAAACAAACATAATTCAAAGAAAAAGTCAATATAATTTTTATGCTATATATTATTAAAAAAAAACGTCGTTCTGTAAGACGCCAAGTAATGTCTGTTTCATCGTACACCCATATGAGGTACATAATTTTACTTCGCTCGCAAATAATGTACTTGCATCGCAAAATAAGACGGTTACGTTTTTGAACCCGCATATATGAGATTTTAATACACGGTCCGACAGAAGCACCTTTATTGTAACACCTTTTTGAGGTAATATGGACTGGGAAGGACTTATTATCGATGATTGGCGTCCTGCAGTTTTTTCGCTTTAATGACTGAAAATTGCTACAGTAAACGCCTCTGGCGCGTGCAAGGTAGCCTTTCCGCGCCATTTATAGAACAATCTTTTGTTAATTGCGCAAGCTTAAAAACAAGTTGGGTGTAACTTTTTAAGTCAAAGGTGATCTCTGTTGCATGTTTTCTTACTTTCTTAATGACAGTTATGGTTTTATTTTAAAACTTTCACTTAATCTTTTTTTTTATTGTTGTCCTTTACATGATCCCGCGGGGGTAAGGGAAAAATTAAGCTATTCGTATCATTGAGAACCTTAGTTTTGGGAACACGGTAGTGAGCTTGTTTATTTTACAACGAGTACTTGTAAATTATGGTTCTCTATTTTTTTTAATATGCCGTCCAAATTAAAAATATATAACTGATTAAACCGAAAGTCTTTGTCTTTAAAAAAGCTAACGTTAACGCTTTATCGCGTCCCTAGATAATAGTGATACAGTGCTAAATAAAAAACTTACGAAAAGGAAGATAACTATTAATGCGTCATGGAGGGGTTTATCGTTTTGATAATAAAACATCGCTTAGCAGTACAATAAAACCGGCAGGGACATTATCTTGCTTCGAGGGAGGCCATGGATCGACCTTATCAGAGGTTCCGACCTGTTCTGCAGATAAGCAGTTTCGAAAGTCCTCAGTAACCTGTTACAGAAACAACGAAGTTTCATATAGCCTTCCCTTTCTTAATTGCCAATTGATTACGGAATTATCTTATTTATCCTATTTATAATAGATTTTCTACATGGAGCCGTCCGGGAATCGAATTTGGCACCGCTCAGAGCTGGCGACACAGTAAAACTAGTGTATTCTCCACTCAACAATGGAGATCATCAAATAGCACGTTTAGTGCAGCTGATACTGCTGCTGCTGGACGCCATTCCCAATAAGGGGGTAGACAGAGGTCTAGAGAATTGGAACCGACCTTTCAGTGAATATATTTTTGGGAAACCTGACAGGTGGTAAGCCCGTCGCCGTCTTAATGTCCTAGCCAACGATACAATTCGTTCATAAGTTTTTGAAAAAAACTTATTGGTACGAGCCTGCCACCTGGGGATCGAACTCGTGTCTCTTAACTCGAATTTTGACCGTCCAACCACTCGTGAGACATTATAAATTAAATAATAAAAACAGCTGAATTCACGTCCAATCATTGTAGGTGCCGACTAGTTTCGGACCTGTCAGGAGTTTTTCATCGGGGTGACTTCATTATATGTTACATCTATTATTTTATAAATATCTTCATGTGTTTCTCAATACAGGAGTGGACAGAGGTCTAGACAGCTAAATCTTTTCGACCCACTTTCCACTGAAGATATTTTTGGGACGACGTGACTGGTGGTGAGCCCGACGCCGTCTTTATGTCCAAGCCATCGATATAAATCGACTCATCGACCTGTCACCCATGGGTCCAATTCGGGTCTCTTGATTCGAATTCCTATCACCCATCCACTCGGCTAACCTTGAGAAATTAGCTGTCGACGGCGTTATTTCCTTACGATTACAACTTTGGAATCTTCAAGAAGAGAGCTTATTCTTTCTTCGAAGGCTAGAAATACATGAGCTCCTCTAGCTTTGTGGTTTTTCGTAGTCGTGTTTCGTAATCCGGAGAACCGAATATTTGTTTTTCTTCACTATCTACAAAATAGGCCTTAATTTTTAAATAAACTGTTACGGAGATTGCTGTTTAATTTAATGAACAATGTAAAATAAAATACGATCTCCGTGGACAAGTGGACACACGATTTTAATGGTATACCCAGCTCAGAGGTCACTGAGTTCGATTCCCGGATGAAAGACGTGCTTTAATAACATACTTCGGGATCAGAGCAATTTAGTTGATGTTAGGAGATTTTATTTATTTTTATTCACGATAGCCGAGTGGTTGAGTGGTCGGAATTTCAAGTCAAGAGACCCGAGTTCGATCCCCAGGTGGCAGGCTAATACCAATGGGATTTTCAAAAACTTTTGTACGAATTATATTACATTGGCTTGGATATTTAGACGGGCGACGGACTCACCACCTGTCACGTCCCAAAAATATGTTCGGTAGAAGGTGGTTCGAAGTTACTTAATTGTCTTGACCTCTGTCTATCCCTGTATTGCGAATAGCGTGAAGATATATTTTTTCTTTATTTATTTAATTGTAAATACTTGTTAAATCTGATAAAAAGACATCAAAATTGTGAGATGTTACATTCGAAAAGATTTATAATTAGCACGCTCAGCAGCATATAAACTTTTTGCAAAACAAAGAATAAGGTGCATCAATTTAAAAAAAAAGGCTAAAAGTCTCGTGCAAGTCATGATGCATAAGGCCCGGCCAATAAAAAGAGCCTTTTTACAATTTGTTAATTGGTAGCAACAAACATGCCAAAATCCATCCCAGTGTATGTTTATGTGCAACCTTGGGAATGTTACACACCACTGACATCATTATTTATTTTTCATGCTATAAAGTAGCTAAGTAGGTAAATGAGACATAATTATGTCACTGTAATATCTTCACACAATGTACCCTACTTACGGCAAATATTAATTTCAATTTAAAAAATTATACGGTATACTGTTCATCGGTAAGGGTATTCTTTTCTTTCCTTATTAATCTACATTTACAAAATGGATTTTACGTAGCTTTACCACAATAAATATATGTATATACAATTTATTGAAATTTTAAGGAAAAATGCATGTAACTGCCTGGTCTGACTAATTATTAAATATAGTAGGTTAATATAGTGGGTTATATAATATAAGTCACGACAGCCGAATGGTTGGGTGGTGGGAATTTGGAGTCGAGAGACCCGAGTTCGATCCCCAGGTGGCAGGCTCGTAGCAATGAGTTTTTTAAAAAAAAAAAACTTATGTACGAACTTGGCTTGGACATAAAAACGGCGACGGGCTCACCACCTGTCACGTTGTCCCGAAAATATCTTCGGTGGAAGGTGGGTCGAAGGAACTTTATTGTCTAGACTCGACCTCTGTCTACCCCTGTATTGGGAATTGCGTGAAGATATTTTTTTATATAATTACAAATTGTCTAATTCGTTTTTATGGTCATATTCAAGATAATATGTGATTTAAATACGAAAAAGTGAAAAAGTTAAATAATTATAAAAAAACAAGCTTCTTAAAATATTATAATAAAGGCACACCGTTATACATTTATGATTACGATATTCAAGGCTGGTTCCCTTATTCGCTTTTTACGAGACGTTACCACATGGTTATTCACTTATGTACATTAGATGAAGTATTACTCAATTGAAAGTGACCTACATTTATCAATTTTTTACTTGTTACTAACAAGTAAAAAATTTATATAGGTCAGAAAAAAAATAAAATTTTTGGTATTTCATTCATTAAGTTGCAACAAATTCTTATTGTAAAAAAAATTATTGTACTTAGGTCTACTGGTCGTCGGACTCTGCTTAGAAGTCTCAATATCTCAATGACAGAATAAAGCAATGGAGTTACGACACTACTAACAAATTGACAAATAAACATAATTTTTACATCTAAACAATCTATAAAAAGTACAGTCTTACTTTAGTATATAAAATAGGTAAAAACTCATTCCCTCCGTCTCTGCTCCATAAATGACTATATCGAAAAAAATTATTGGCTTTAAAAAAGTATTAAACAAAACATATTTTTTTGATTATAATTTAATAGTTACATTTTAATTATAATTAAACAGTATTAAACACAACATATTTATATCATAAATATAAAAATAAATAGTAGACAATTCCTTGAAGATTGCAAACGTTCCGACAATCAACCTGTGAAAACAAAGAGTCATTATCGATCATTTCCGATCATTTCCAAAATCGGTCCGTCCGTGCGCCGGTAAACCGAAAAACCATGCTCCGAAGTTACGGACCTAAGAAAACAAGAAAAAATCAGTCAGAAGATTTATTTAAGGGAGCGTAAAGATCTGTTTATGGTATGCGTTGGTAATTAAGGGGCGGCCTGCACACGTGCGCAAGCGCAAAAACGAATAAGAGAAAAAAAACTATACCTGTTCCCTTCTCGAGCGCGACAGGTCCGCTGACACGCTCTTCAGGCGGGACACTTCTCAAACTTTTGACTGGTATGTTTGGATTAAGTAGCATTGCCCTAGTATTTGTATACGATTTACATTTGTAAAATTTGCAACAGAAAAAAAGAGGCAAATTTTTTATAATTGATCTTAATTTTAAATTTGGAAATGAAAATGTGTGGGGGTAAAAAAGATTTATGCTTATATTAGGAGAAATATACTATTTTCTTTCGATTCAAACTAAAGTTAAAACAACACAAAGATAATTTATAATACAAATTTCTGAGACCAGCGTATCTCTTTTTATTACATTGAAGTGTTTAAATATATACCAGTACATATATAGGCATAAATAATTCTGTCCCTCTTTTTGTTTTTGGTTTTTTAATACTAATCAGCTTGCAATTGTATGTGTTATTTGTATATATTATTTATATATTATTTGTATATACTGTCAACTAATTGTACGTGAAACTTTTAAAGTTTCGCGAGTTAAAAGAAATACTTTAAGTCCTACATTTCTGAAAAATAATAGTTCAAAATAATTATGCTACCGACGGGATAATGATAATATTTATTAATATTTGCATAAAAATCAAAGTCATCTTTAAAAAAAGTCCTAAGCATAAAAAGTAGAAATAAAAACTTATTACTTGAGGAATACATCATTCACATCATTAAAAGTGAATCGAAAAAGATTTGATTGACTACAGCACAGATTGAGCACCACTGAAACGCCTTCCCTTAATGTTATCTTATTATGGCTAAAATGACTTCGGTGTTCAAAGATAATAGCCGGTCTGGGGTTCCTTACCACCATTTTTTATCCGGACTTTTTCGACTGACTCGAGATAATGCTGCCTTTAGATATTGCATGTTAGTTGATTTGATTTCGAAATAGCTTTTAATACAAAACATTTTGAGTTTAGACTATAATTTTGTTTTTAATATATTTAATTCGAATTCAAAGACAGCGCTTTTTATTAACCTTATCCTTTTCATTACTGCAAGATTTATCTGTGATCAAAATGTCTTGATATTTCAGAGGTCGAATGAACTGAAATTGAATCCTTCTGATTGAGTTTATTTCTTATGAAAAAGACTCTCATCTCTCTAGGCTTAGAAATTAAGACAGAGACAAATTCCATCTCTGTCATATTTTTCATATCTCTGATCTGATCCGAGACCTCTGACCTGCTCAGTATTAGGAATACAATCTTCGCTTTGTTTATTATGATTAAAAATATTTCAACATGAGAAATGCGTACAGATAAAAAAGTAATCAAACAAATAATGTTCTTAATTTACTTAATTAACTAATTAGTACGTTATTAAATGAAATAATTTTCTGCAAAAGATTGATGAGAAAGATTTATCAAATTGCTTCCTTCTTAGTCAGTAATATTTTCTCCTTCTGGTTAACTTTAATATATAGTGAACACATTAATATTAATAGGCTTGATTCCACTTTTAGGATCTCAACGGGATTGAATATAAAGCATGCTATTCCTCCAGGAACTATCAAATAACAATGTTATCTAAACATCGACGCGTGCGCCGCACACATTTAACAATTTTTATTTCTATTTACGGCCGTTTGAATGTTTAAAGATCAATAAAAAACGAATTCAGTCCGTCATTATGTATGCTTGCCTGTTCCAAGAATATTTTTTGGTTTGCGTCTACACAATATAATTATTTAACTTTTTGAAGGATGTCCTTGAACGGAAATCGTTGTGTAACATAAATTAATAGCATAAATTTAGCTTTTTCATGTAACTAGCAATTGTAAATACACAAAGCTCTAAAAATTTACTTACTTAACTGTCTGTAAAACTCACTTCAGGATATGGGTTTCTGTTGTACCTATAACTTACCATAATCGCCACGTTTGGAAAGCGAAGTGGCGATCGTAGTGTCCTCACACTTAAATCGCTACTGTTCTTCATTGATTTGTTTAATTTTTCCGCCACCTATCGGTAGCCCTTTTCGTTTTCAAGTTTTTTCCGTTGTTACTTCTAATAACAGCCGAGAGAAGAAAGAGGAGTACACTCTTACACCGACATGACACGGTAGTAAAGAATCCATATTAAGAAATCAGTTAAGTAAATTAAAAGTTAAAATTCACGATAACCGAGTGGAATTTAAGATCCGTGGAGGTTAAACTTGGTATCTGAAATCATTCCGACATTTAAAAGAAGATAATGAAAATACATATATTATAAGTACTGAAGTCACGATAGCCGAGTTGTTGGGTGGTCGGAATTGCGAGTCCTGAGACCTGAGTTCGATCCCCCGGTGGCAGTACCAATGAGTTTTTCAACCACTTAAGTATGAATTTCATCGTTGGCTTGGACATAAAAGACGGCGACGGGCTCACCACCTGACACGTTGTCCCGAAAATATCTTCGGTGGAAGGTGGGTCAAAGGGACTTAACTGTATAGACTTGACCTCTGTCTACCCCTGTATTGGGAATTACGTGAAGATATTTTCATTTTTTTTTTCATTTACATACAAAAGTCACGATAGCCGAGTGGTTCGGTGGTCGGAATTTTGAGTCGAGAGACCCGAGTTCGATCCTCAAGTGGCAGGCTCGTACCAATGAGTTTTAAAAAAAAAAAAACTTATGTACGAATTACATCGTTGGCTTGGACATAAAGGCGGCGACAGGCTCACCACCTGCCACGTTGTCCCGAAAATATCTTCGGTGGAAGGTGGGTCAAAGGGACTTAATTGTCTATACTAGACCTCTGTCTACCCTTGTATTGGGAATTGCGTGAAGATATTTTCATTTTTTTTTCATTTAAATATATTTTAAAATAAGAGTCACGATAGCCAAGTGGTTGGGAGATCGAAATTCGAGTCGAGAGATCCGAGTTCGATCCCTAGATGATAGGCTCGTACCAATTGATTCTACAAAAAGTTTGTTAGCCATATTAATAAGTTAGTAAGTATCTTAAGTCATTAGGAGTAGTTACCCAATCTTGATGAGTATTAATAACGACTTGGTCTATGGCCCCTACTTCCTGTTCTCATTTGGTGATACATCATGCAATGCGGGGGAGTCGCGACATGTTGAATGTTGACAGATACACCAGACTGCTAAGTTTTATTTGATCACTGGAGAGATGTGGGATGTGTGAGAGATTTCTTTCAACGAGCTTAAGTTTTTCTGTGTAGTAAATATTACCGTCTATTTGACATTTGATGACCTCCGTGGACGAGTGGAATGTGTGTACGCCAGTCGGTTTTCATGGTATCGCCAGATGCCGGGATCGACTCTCAGGCACGTAAAATTAGCGTATAGTAATTTAGTTATAGTATTGTGTATTATTCATTTTTTCATTTAGACAGTTTGTTATATCATATCCATATTATATCTAAATTATACCCAGATTTGCCATTTGCAGGTACGGTAAACAAAACTATATATTATGCTATTATATGTGTATAAAGCCTATATTTGTTTTCGTTGGACAGTGCCAATGCTCAATTGCATTAGACCTATTTCGATCGGATAGTTTTATATAGCTTTCCTTTAATTTTAGGATGGACATAAACTAATTTTATCAATTTTAAATGAACATACCTTAGACAACAGAATACAACGGCTAGTTAGAACTTAAAGGAGCTAAAACTTGTTTGAATAGAATTGAAAACATTTAAGAGTAACAAATGGTTTGTGTTACACTTTTTTCCTTTATCTCGCATCAAATCAGAGTTGAAAATTTGTGGTGTTGGTTACATTTAAGAGGTGAGACTAAGGCAATGGGATATGAAGAGATGGGACAGTGATAGCTGTCGCTGGTTTATCTGATCACTAGTCGGTTTGTCGACAACTTATAGTTGTAGACGTGGTATCTGATACTGTTTATTTTTCGGAGCAACTTTTGTTATATCGAAGCGCGTCTTATTGTGGTTTAATTGTATTATTACGGTTTGTTATTGCGAGTAAAAATCACATACTTTTAAATAGAGACGAAACTATATCGGTTCGTGTTTGTGATGATGAGACGATGGAATTATTTGGAGTGTAGTTGTTTTGATTAAATTTTGGAAAGTAATTTATGTTGGAAGACTATACTGTTGCTATTTTAAACAAATTAACTTTTTATTAAATAAATAATAGAATAATCAGAAAAAAGCGTCACGATAGCCGAGTTGTTGGGTGCTCGGAATTTCGAGTCGAGAGACCCGAGTTCGATCCCTAGATGGCAGTACCAATGAGTTTTTCAAAAACTTATGTACGAATTTCATCGTTGGCTTGGGCATAAAGACGGCGACGGGCTCACCACCTGTCACGTTGTCCCGAAAATATAACAGGTGGTGAGCCCGTCGCCGTCTTAATTTCTAAGGCTACCATGTAATTCATACATTTTTTAAAAAAAAAAAAACCCATTGGTACGAGCCTCCCACCAGGGGATCGAACTCGGGTCTCGAATTACGACCACCCGACCACTCGGCTATCGTTACTTAGTCACAACAATATAAACTATACTAAATTACTATATGTAAGATATAAATATAGAATTATTATCATCATCTCTGATCTAAATGAATCTCTGTCATTTACGCACAAGTTTCTTGAAACAAAAACGTGGGAATGCCATTATTTTTGTGAATCTTTCTGGAATTGTTTCGAAAATTAAAATTATTTTATTTTGTATGTATAAAATGTTTTTTCTTTTCAAACATATATTTTTATGATAAATAAGCATAACAAAAAAAAGATCACTTTTTTCTAGAAAAAATTATTGGCGTTCTGTCGCCAGTAAATAACTACATCAAACCACCCCGGGCCCAATACGCAAACATTACAAAAGCTGTATTAAAATTCTTCCAAAAAACTTATGCTTTATGACAAACATTTGTACAACATCATAATCTCTTCACGCAACACTTGACACCAATATGTTGGTGCATTCATCAAGGATTACTGGAGATGTGATGCTTATCGATATTCCTTTGCGAATACGGAGGCGTCTATCGCGAAAGCCTGCCTCACATGTTGCGTGACAATGACGACATAATATTTTGCATTGTTGTGTATAAAAGAATATCAAAAGAAATCTGCCCATTGTGTAACGTCTGCAATGCAAATGTTTATTTAGCTTTGGATTATTTGGTGCAACTACTGCGTGACTCAGTGGTTAGCATCCCTGACCGTTGTATGTTTTATCAGATTTCAGTCAGAGATAAATTTATTGAATAAGTAACATAAAAAATGTGTATTCAAGAAATTAAAAACAAAAATCATAAATATTGAGTATTAGTTTAAATTAAAAGTATATGTTTTGTGGAAAAAATTTATCTTAATTTGAAGATAAATTTTATTTAACAACATTATTTCATGCGAGTATTTCAATTATGCAAATCAATCATATGGCAACCTACACAAACTCACTACAAACAAGACTTTTTATTGTTATCTTAATAACAATGTATAATATAAACATTTATACACAGTCAAAGAAATAATACCCTATTAAAGCGCGGCATAAGCGAAGCTCCCAAATGGAGTGAGCTCTAAATCCTTTCTTATCTCATAGACACAATCTCTACCGTCCGCGGTGTAGAGTTACAATGAGACACAAAACTACCGAGAAAATGAATTCAATATAAGCCTTAACAATCCCTCCATTTGACCCTTGTGTGTAAAATTTACGCCTGAATAATTTTCTTTTAGAAAACGTCTCGCAAAATTGAATTCTTTCCATATAACAATAATCACGTGCAAAATATTATGTCCCACTGATCCTTTAGTTAAGATGAAAACTGTTATCTGTGAAATAAACTACAAAATAATATTTTTAATTTTAAGTTTTTGATGATATTTTATATTAGTGAAAAACAAGCTAATATTACATCTGATGGTGAGTGGTTACTGCAGTCTCTGTTGTAAACCCCTCTTGTTAACACCACCTCTTGTAAACCTTATAAACAAAAGAAGAAGGTTTTTGTTGCGCTTCTCTCCCTGAGGCTTGAGATAGAATGTTGCATAGCTCTGCTCTGCTCCGTCGTTACACTGCCATTTGGTGGAATAATACTGTCATTAATAGTTAATTGTGCAACGAAATGATTAGATTGTAATTTAGAAACTATCACCGTGGATAAATGTTATTTTTATAAAAGAATTTATGTGTAAATGTGGATAAATGTTATATTTATGTACATAAAGAATTTATGTATATAAGAATTTATGCTAGTATATATAAAGTACAAACGTTTTAAACAAATTTCTATTATACATAATGTTGTCAATATAGGAAGCAAAAAAATAACATTATCATAATTACCATTCGCGTATATCAAAATTCAATATGCTTTCCAAAAAAAAAAAAGATCACAAATATACATAATGTTATCCCTGTTATCGTTACTTCATCATAATTTTTTTGATATGTTCGGAATGTGATGGTTTCAAGTTATCGTATTTATAAAGTGAATTCCGACAAGTACGGCCCGCCCGGGGCTGCCTCGCGGCCTCACTTACAAATATTTTGGAAATATTTCTCCAACTTGTCGGCGTTTCATCTACCGCTTCTTTCCGTTTCACTGTCTATTGCATCGGTGCGTTATTCAAAGATTATTGTAGCGTAATACCACCGTGATGCTACTGAATTATCAACTTTATTAAATTGGCATAAGCTTTGCTTTAGTTTAGTAGTGGTTGTGACATAGACCAATATGAAAAATATTTATTATCTTACAGCAAAATCTTTACGAGAAACTAAAAATGGTTGCGCGCAAAAAAGCCACGACCCTTGACGTTGAGATAGGGTTGTCCAATTAACTTTAATTGGGTGTAATTTGATTAACTAATGGATTATTTAAAATATTACACACGCAATATTGTTGGGTATAAAATATCGAATGGTTTGGTATTTTAAAATTATAGAATAACTTATCTATGCATATTGTATGTTATCATTGTGGTGGTAGGTTAAAGTTAACAATTTTTAAAAAAATCAAACTTATGCCATGCGACTATTAAATTGATTGATGGAATATTAATTATTAAACCTACGGTAACTGAATGGGCCGGGTGATCGGAATTCTAATCATGAACTTGGATCAAGTTCATCCCTCATAGTCAGGCCTACATACTATTTTTTTACTCGGAACAACCGAGTCAACATTACAAAAATAAGACAAGTTTTAAAGACAAAAACAAAAGACTCTGAACAATAACTAAAGTGTTTTTTTATTATTTTTAAGTTATCCTGAACTTTTTTTTTATTAAATAAAAAATATTTCTCTTTAATTTAATGACATAAAGGTAATCACTTCTATTTATTGCTATAGGCTACCATTCTATTTTTATACCACGCTTTCCATGAAAATAATAAATTTATTTTGTAGTACTTTTCTTATAATAAATATTAAAAAATACTTCATTTTTAAATAACGGTCTTTATACATTTAACAGTCTAAGTTTAGAGTACCAGCCCTAATCTTTATCTACCATCTCGTGCCACGTAATTTGACACTTTCCGCTGACAAAGCCCACATTTACTCGACACAGACAGACAGAACTATGGAACGCAAAAACTGACTGCGTTCTACAAAAAGCAATTAGCGTTTTTTGCGTCACTATTTCGCTCGGAATTAATATTTACAGGAATTTATTTTTTCGGTAAACGGTACAGCACGTGTTGAATGCAGAACTTTTTTGGTTGAACATGTCTTATTTTTCATAATTAGACCGTGAAGCAGAATTTTGGTTTTAGAAGTATATTAATGGAAAGGAAATGAGAAGGTCTTTAAAAGTATTAAAAGTGCTTACTTTACTAAATTAAATCTTTAAAAACTTTTTAGTAGGTAGTAGTATTCTAAGCAATACCTACTACTAAGTAGAAACTTGTACTTAAAAAATTTGATGAATCATCAACTAAATATAAAATATTTATTTATTTTCAAGTCAAAATTTGCTAACACTATGAAAAGTATCGAGAAGGAGATAAATTACCATCTTCATCTTGACTATATTCTGTTTATATATAAAGATTGTCTGGGTAGAGAAAATAATATTTTGACAATTTAAATACATACCTAGATAGGGACAACATTACATAAATTGCTCTGATCACAAATCAAGGAACTTAAGTACTTGTATTATGCCTCAGAAACACCGAAGGTATTACAAATACATAGATCCGAGAAAATGTAGAGTTTCTACATTGAAACGATCGGGAATCGAAACCGGAACATAAGAGCTGGTGACACCATAAAACTGGTGTGTATGCCACTCGTCCACGGAGGTCGTCGGGGTATTTACAAGATTAATTAATTAAAACGTCTTATATACATATAATTTGTATATTAAAATTTTTCAACTAACAATTTCTATCTTTCTCCGCGTCTTATAACATTCAAATGGTAAATCCGACACCAGCGAACAGAGATGACAAATATTCTCACATACAACAAAACATCATCAATCAAATCCGCGACACACTTGCGAATCAAATCCCCGATGTATCCGATGATATCGTAAATTCACTAAGACTAGATCCGTATCTCGTAATCCGAACAGGAAGCGCATTGTGATCCACCAGATGCGAAATTCCTATAACCGTTGTACAGAGCCTTTGGTAATTGTTTGATACTGAATGGTGAGCTCGTGGGCGTGGTAGGATTGTGCATTCGCGTTCTATAGTTATGTTAGATCTAACGTACTTTAGCTGGTTCTCTTTGAAATACTTTTGTTCTCTGTGTTAAGTGAGGCAGCATATTATGTATCGGGGTTATCTAATAGGTTGAGTTTTTGTATTGCTAAATATTTTTTCTGGCCAGCATTTTATTTATTGTTTTCTGATTTTTCCAAATTGAGAATTTCTAGTTCCGTTTTGCTGATTGTTAATATTATTTAATTGTTGACGTGAACCATAAAAATCAATGTATTTTTATTTCTAAAATAAATTTCAAACCCTTTATTAAACTGCTTACGGTGACGTAATATTATCTAAATCTTATGAATTTCTTAGACGATAAAAAAACTAGAAGTTACCTTTTCTCAATAAAGCAATGTTGCATAATTTGTGACATAATTATATTATGCTTTCAAGAATCTATAGATTCGGAAAGTCGTTAAAACGACGGAAGGTCGTTAAATTTAAGTTGATATTTAAAGAAGGTCTACGCTATAAAATGGTTGATTTTGAGCATGTGCAGTATCAGTATGACGTGATTTTATCTTTTTTTTATGAGCAGAAGTAATTTATTATTCGATAGGTCGTCGCATAATTAAATTTTAATGATGGTTGTCGGTATTTTTATTGTAGTACCTGTAAGATTATTACTTTAATTTCTGTTCGAGATTCTTAAAATACCATATTTATTTATAACATTTTGTAATATATAATAATTATAGGTCACGATAGCCGAGTTGTTTGGTGGTCGGAATTTCGAGTCGAGAAACCCGAGTTCGATCCCCAGGTGGCAGTACCAATGAGTTTTTCAAAAACTTATGTACGAATTTCATCGTTGGCTTGGACATAAAGGCGGCGACGGGCTCACCACCTGTCACGTTGTCCCGAAAATATCTTCGGTGGAAGGTGGGTCAAAGGGACTTAATTGTCTAGACTTGACCTCTGTCTACCCCTGTATTGGGAATTGCGTGAAGATATTTATTTATTATTATTATTATTATTAATAATTATAAAATAATTAAGCCTTTTTTCCACTGCAGTGACCTCAGTGTGAAAACAGATACACAGTTATTTAACGAACCCTAACGTTAAAAGAGAAACCAACTAATAAAGACACCCATGTAATCACATACCTAATTATTTTTAGGCCCAATATCCCTCTAAAATTTAAAATTTATCGATAGCTTTGGTAACTTAATTAGCATATACACACCCGAGTACGTCACTCGTTGAGAAATATAAATACATAAAAAGGGAATACATCCGAGACATTTTGTTCATAAATTTTGCTCTGATCCTTTAGCAAGTTGCTTACGTACCTTAGCATGTACGTTATGGAATCGGAAACAACCGCATATGCCCAGACCTTAGTAAATGTAGGAAAAAGTTGTTTTCTACATTGACCCGTCCGGAAACTGAACGTGGGACGTTAAAGCTGTCAATACTTTGAAAACCACTCGTCCACGCAGGTCATATTATTTTACATATAGGTATATTTCATTTTATTATAAGTATTTTCAGTATGTATAACACAAACTGTAAAACTTTATAATATTAAATTACTTGTTTCGATACGTAGAAGAATTCTTTTCATCCTAACTAAGTAAAGAATGTTTTTAAACACGTTTTGATTGTTAAAAATGATACCAAAGGGAGCAACTCGAGCGTTAAATTGATATCGAAAAGGATTTCCTACTGTTTTCAAAATATCACTCGTGCTCGAGCGGTGCACTTTGAGATGGATTAGTTCGGGTTCCGGGGAACCTATTATGCGGATTGTTTTTACAGCTTACGGAACCCTTTGTCGGTTTTGCGAATTATTGAGACTCTAGGAACGACATAATACATGCCGGCGACTTAAAAACGCCCTTTTCAGATTGAGGCAACGTTTTATGGTTCTTGAATGGTGCTTCGCATCCTTTGACGCGGAGGCTACGTGGCTGTCAATAGGCATGTTTCTGTTTCATGGTCATAGAGCTCAATAGAGACGTAAGTAAGCGTTCGAAGATCATTCTATTCTTGAACTCAACTCATTGTAGTAACTCTTTCAGAAAACGAGCCGCAGCTGAAAGCATTTGTTCTAGCTGTGTTAGATGTTGTGAGGATTAAGTCGTGTTTAATTTCCTTCGGGGATTTGGTCGTGCGGCATCGTAAATAGAATATGCCAACTCTACCCGTGAGTTGAAATTTTAAATTTTAAATCGCGACGGGCTCACCACCTGTCACGTTGTCCCGAAAATATCTTCGGTGAAAGGTGGGTCGAAGGGACTTAAATGTCTACAAGACCTCTGCCTACCCCTGTATTGGGAATTGCGTGAAGATATATTATATTATATTATATTATTATTATATTACCCGTGAGTCCCGTAAAAAGTAACCTAGGGAAGTAGCCCGTAGGAAATACCGTAATATCAACCAGCAAATTGTGGGATATCTATCTCAATAGATACCAAATCAAAATTATGGGGACCGGTGATGGGCAGCAGTATCTGTTGGGTAGAGGTAGCTGGTATTGCGATCGCCAATCACCTTGACAAATGTGGCGATTGTAGCTAATCGTTTTAAAAGGAGATAACTTGCTTCATAAATTGGGTTTGTACTAGTCATAAAATATTTATGTATGTATTGTCATTTGCTAGAATATCTTTTATTCAATGGAATAAGGTGGAATAAATAACATAATTTATTACTAGCATAATTTATTTTTCCCTTGTCTCTTATTCCGTGTTTTGCCATTCAAATTACGTCATAATTTTTATAATACTCAAATAAATTGTTGTGTTGATTATTAGACACTATGCGTCTTCTCATCTTATCCTAATGCTCTTACACGTTTCATCTCATCATTAAAAGGGCCCGTAAAAGTCCACTGCAGGTCATAAGCCTCTGTCATATGAAAGGGTCTACTACAATCAGCATGCTTGGCAAGCAGATTAGCGATCGCAGTATCGGACCCCTCTCACTTAAAACGCTGCTCCCCATCTCCGAACTGTCAAATTTTGGTCAGGCATTTTTTTCAAGATGGTTATCCGTTGTTTAAATGTTTGGATTTTCAAGATAGACAGTCCTTTATTCGCCTCTTCCATCAAAGACCCACGGGAAGCAAGGGGGTGGTGTTATACTCTTACACCTTACTCTGTTTTCTGTTTATTATATTTTGAAATGGTAAGTGCTGGGTTCAGGCGTATACGCCAGGATAAAAAATTTTTTATCCTTAAACACTGTAGAAATAGTGTCACATGTGTAACAAACTCGAAATCGCTGAGGTTATATTTAATGCAAACTGTGATAAAAAACACACGGAATAGAAAAAAAATAAAACCGTATCTCTAGTAATACTATTTAATAATTTAAGACAGCAATATAATTATAAAAAAAAGATCTTGGTAATACCACAAATTAATAATAAGTAACTACGCAAAGTTATAATAGCAATATAAATAACAAAATGGAAATACCAAATTGAATATTCGACAGCTTTGTTTGCTACCGGCGTTTCGCAGGAGTGTGCAACATTATTCGCCGCCCTTATTAGCGTGTAGTAAATATTTTAACTACTCAGCCTGTTATTAGCGGTCTCCCATGAAATTTAGCGAAAATTCAGCTATATTATCGTCCTACGGGTTACACCTTGATTTTTTATACATTTGCGATATCGGCAAACAAAGCAAGTAAGACTATTTTGTTTGGCTTAAAGAAAGAAACATTTAACTGTGCATAATAAGTCAAAGATAAAATATAACTATATTTTATCTTTATAGAATTTAACAATAAATAAAATAAATAAATATCTTCACGCAATTCCCAATACAGGTCTAGTCTAGACAATTAAGTCCCTTTGACCCAACTTCCACCGAAGATATTTTCGGGACAACGTGACAGGTGGTGAGCCAGTTGCCGCCTTTATGTCCAAGCCAACGATATGAATCGTACATAGGTTTTGAAAAAACCCATTGGTACGAGCCTGCCACTTGGGGATCGAACTCGGGTCTCTCAACTCGAAGTTCCGACCGTCCATCCACTCGGCTATCGTGACTTATAATTTAACAATAAGACAGAATATAATAAACTGTGAGAAAAATTAAAATTATTAACAAAACCTAGAACAAAATATAAAAATAAAGACGTAAAAAAATC
Organism: Sericinus montela; assembly: GCA_029286605.1. Taxonomy (NCBI): domain Eukaryota; kingdom Metazoa; phylum Arthropoda; class Insecta; order Lepidoptera; family Papilionidae; genus Sericinus; species Sericinus montela. The sequence goes on from JAGSMR010000104.1 coordinate 419,675, forward strand.
TGATTTTCGAAGATATGAGCATACATTTTTAATTTTGTTTGGGAGTTCCTTTACAAGATGGTAAGTACTGACCAAAGCGCCACACGCACAGGCATCACAAAGAGACTGCAGATGCGTCATTAACTTTAAGAAAAGGAATTGACGAAAGTAAGAAGGAAAAGATAGTGAGCCTCCGATTACTTCACTCATAAGTAGAAACGCAGAAGCGCAAGGTGCAGATGCTTAATGCTGTTTATTCTTTGAAATCTTGGTCCAGCCCTGGTGATATTAATCAATACATGCGTATTGATCAGATCTCCAGACTCATCTTACAGCGTAATAGCAGACTAACTGGCCTTGCTGTAGTTTCAATTTTGAAAAACTTCTTCGGTAAAAGTAGGGTCGGAAGGACTTAATTGTCTCAAACTCTGAATACCCCAGTATAATGCAGAATGGCGTGATGATATTTTTTTATTAATTTTCTCATTTAGTTATCACTTACTCACGTATACATCTCACTACCTGTCACTTTATCCTAAAAATGTCTTCGGTGGAAGGTCGAAAGTACTTAATTGTCTATTAATTGACCTCTGTCTACCCCTGTATGAATGAGGATGGCGTGAAGATATTCTTATTACTTTGAGTTCTACGTATACGGTACGACCAAATATGTAAAAAAGAATCAAATCCGAAACTTTATTCATGTATTCATCATCTTTATTCATCAATCAGATTTTATTTAACATTGTATTGTTAACAAAAGAAAGGGGTTTTTTATTTAACATTTTAGCGTAACCCACTCAAGGTAGCCGGAAACCATATGTGCACAAATATTTGAAGGCGGTGTTGCCTGCGGACATTTTTTAAGTCAAACCCATTTTTTGTTTGAATTTATTTAATGGTTACTATGTATTGGAATTTGTGCTTTTCGTATGACAAAGGGTCGTGGACCCGGAGGATTATAATAGTTTTTGTGTCCGTTTTTTAGTAATGCAAAGGTTTTTTTCCTCATTCGTGACTGCGATATTAATAAAGGAATGGAGTTCTGGAAGAAAATGTTAACTTATGTTAATTGTTTGTAAATGAGACTGAAATGAGGATATTATAAATGAGATCTAAGTAAAATTACAAGTTGGCGTAGATTTCTTTATATTCGTCCCTCTGGGTATTTATTTATCCAAATTATTGATGAAGAGAGTTCCCTTGTTGTGATCTCATACTCAAATTCCTATTCATTACTATATTACATTACGAGGCTGTAGCTTCAAAATTCAATTAATTTAGGAATTTTCACAATTTTCACTTCTTTATGAATTCGTTTATTAGAATAACGAGCAAAACAGGTTGATTTAAAAAAATATGGTTTTCTTATTCATTTTACTTATATGACTTTATTAAACTTTATTAAACACTAAAAATCTCAGCTTACATAACGTAAGCTGAGATTTTTAGTGTTTAATAAAGTTTAAAAAGGTACACTACAGGGACGGTATTCAGGATTTTCTGACACGGAGGCTCGGTGGAAAGAGCTTCTCTACGGTTTCAGACCCTTTCCGGCCTTTAAACTACATTAATCGAAGAAAGTTTATGTGTATTGTCAAATTGAGAATTAAAGCTGCATAATCAATGCTGAGTTCCTGTTTTAACGTTACGAGATTAAAAGGTGGTTGTTGTCACTGTTCGGCAAAGGTCGTGGATTTGAATCACAGTGTCAATAGAAATTTTAAAAACATTTTTTCTCTTTAATTTAATGAGGTGGTTGTTATTTTAAAAAGTAATGATTTAATATAAGAATAAGAAGATTCAAGATGTCGCCATCTCCAGGTCCCGGGTTCGATTCCCGGTGGTGTCAATGTAGAAAGATCACCTTTCTCACATTTTCTCGGGTCTGGGTGTTTGTGGTGCCTTAGTTATTTCCGATTCCCATACCACAATTGCTTTACATTGGGATCGGAGCAATGTATGTGATGTTGTCCCTATCTATATATGTATGTATTTATTATTATTATTAAAGAATTTATAACCGATACATATGGTTATTATTGTTAAGAATAAATTTGAATTATGCATTTTTTTTATTTTATAAGGCATATTTATGCTGAACTTTTATGTGATTAAATTTAAGAGAAAAAAGACACGGTGGCTCGGAGGTAAGGGCGTTGCCACGGATCGGCGAAGGTCGCGGATTCGAATCCCGCTCGTGTCAGTGGAATTTTTAAAACTTTTTTCTCTTTAATTTAATCAAATAAATTTCAAGTTTGTCATTTAATTTCGCACAAAGAAAAGCGTCTAAATCATTTTGGATATTTATGTACTAGATCTACGGTATCTGATAATCTAGTAGAGTTAAAGGTTGTAGGAGGGTTGCTGTAAGACCTCCCGAAAGGGTTCCCGTCTTGTCGTGGCGGTGGGGCTTAGTAACCGTGGCTTGGTCACCCACGATGAACCAAGAACCAAGGTGAACTTAGTGGGGTATGGCCGGCACGAGGTGGCCGCTCCAAGTGTGGGCTGTGGAGGGGGTGTTTGCGTCGTTGTCTTCGCAGTGCTCTCCGTGCCCTTCACAGCCGAGATGGAGTCGCAGGAAGGTGGAAGTGAAGTCTTGGTATTGCGTTTCGCCTTGCTTCCTATCCACCGCGACTCTGGCGGGGATCGCACCGCTGATGCGGCTGAGGTGGGGTCGCAGGGGGAGAGGAGTGTCGGTATTACGAGGCGCCGCTGTCCCTGCCCTCCGCGGCCGAAATGTGGTCTGCCGCGGTGCTAAAGCTCATTACGCCGCGGGGTGACGGGTGGGCTGGTGCTCTGTCAAGCACTAGCCTTCCTGCGCCCCATGACCTCCGGGTGGCGGACTCGGGGGGGTTCGTCATCCACGTGGGTTTGAAGGCCAAGGTGGTAGACGCTTCCGTGTTCAGGCGCGTCTAGCCTTGTCGGAGTGGGAGAGATTTATTCTTTCCCGAGGAGGGGCTGCTCTGGGCGGCCAGCGCGAGTGGGGTCGCAGTTGTGTGCAAAAGCGTTCCCGTGGCCCCCACTAACATGCGGTGAAGGCGGAACACTGTGGGGTTTTAGTCAGTGCGAGCCCAACATCACCCGTCCTTGCCCCTGGTATACGTTATATATATATATATATATATATATATATATATATATATATATATATATATATATATATATATATATATATATATATATATATATATATATATATATATATATATATATATATTTATATATACGTTAGGTATACGTTAGGTATTTCCCCACGAAGAAAAAAAAGGGTTGCTGTAAGATCTGCGAAAAGCATTAGTACTGTTTTTAAATATCGAACCTGCGACTTACTCTGGTCTTGTATCTTCATAACAACAGATCATACAACAATAAACTGGACGTATTTGTAAAGAAATCAATACATGCGCTGAACGGAATGCCTCTGGAAGTACAATTTAGTATCGTCACATTATCCTCGGAAACTACAATACGAATCCATTGGTTGGCCCCGAGTGCGCCTTCCAAGTGTGCGCTATAAATAATACATTACACACCTCATTGTTGCCGTTCTTACTGTAAAGCTTTAAGGGTGGATGATCTCTTAAAATAACAAGTGTTTGCTTCAATGATTATCAACAATACTAACCTTTAGCCATCTTATGAAAGCCTACTCATCACTTAGGAGCACAAGGTAGTAATCTATCTTTTTTCTTTAACTGAAATAAAAGCGTATTGAACGTACTTAAAGTTCTTATTAGCTTGTTACTTCGTTGAACTGTATTTGCAAGTTTATAACTCAAATTTTATCTTTAAACTGTACTAGGAAAGCTTAAATTTGATTGTCAAAAATTTCGATCAGTAATAGTTGAATTTGGATGTAAAATAAAATGTGCGTGAAACATCACGGCCAAGTTGGTTCACCATAACATAAAGAAACATTCATCTATTGATGCTGCGCCTTTTAAATGGTTTTACACATTTATAATGTGAGTTACGATAAATAGGTGCTATTGTGTGCGGAGTTTCCTATTTTGTGTCGAGCTTATTGAATGAAAATAATGCTTTTAATTCTATTTCAATATTTGGACGATGAGTTATGAGTACACTTGGTGCATAGTTAAGTTAGCATATTAAGGATTTAGTTAAGTTGATATAGTTTATGTGTACTTTTGTGATTTGTATTTCGTTGATTGTTTTTTATGTAAATATACGGCGTTGATTGTTTTTTATGTAAGTTAAACGGAATTAAGGGACATATACCCGAATGAAAAATATAAATTTTTTGGAGATACTTGCTAATTATACAACAACGTTAGTTTTAAAAGTGTTTTAGAAAACTGTTACGGAACATTTCAATGTTTTGTAATAGTTTAATTTGTCATTTCAAGTTTAGTTTGCTTCTAATTTGTTTTCGCCATACTCATTTTAAACACTGCTTGTTGAACTTCTTTCAGAGAACCACTACAAAGAGTAGTTTGGTAAGTCCGCTGGAGGTAACATTATAATTCGCGGCTACTTGACCTGTGGTGAACAATACACATACGTCGTCATGTTCCATTTAAAAAATTTATTTTTTATTTTTTATTACATTTGAAATTAATTTTTTATCTGTATGCCTATCAATAAATTTACTATTTAAGACTTATTAAAAAAGAATTATTTTTCTCGTAATTAACGTCGAGTGTCATTGAACAATTCTCATAGTAATTTCAGTGCTGTCACATTGCTTTACAAGAAGATGATTAATGTAGTCGCGAAATTGATTCTCCATTCAAGTGATTACGAAAAAATGAAGCAAGGGCGAGGGAAAAATAATCAATAAACTTATTTTACACTATTATTAAATTGTCAGCTGCAAGGACCACGCCCTCTAGGAGTTAATGACTGTTTAAGATCTTCTACATCACCTGCTCCAATATACGAACAGATTAAAACTAAGATTCACTCCCGCCCAAAAACTAATTCCGCCCAACAGTATTGTTTAGCTTTTATTTTACTTCATCAAAAGGATTAGTATCTTCGTTATTAATCTTTTTGTTCGAACGATTTTAATATTAAAGTGTTGAGGAAAAGATTTTAAGTATTTGAACAGAATGATTGACAATAAATTACAAATTTCAAAATAAATATGTCAGGTTAGTATAATAAAAATTTTTGTTCACGCCATTCCCAATATAGGGGTAGGCAGAGGTCTTACAATTAACCTACCCACCTTCCACTGAAGATTTTTTGGAACAATGTGACAGGTGGTGAGCCCGTCGCCGTCCAAGCTAACGATATAATTCGTACATAAGTTTTTTAAAAAAGCATAGGTACGAGCGTGCCACCTGGGGTTCGAACTCGGGTCTCTTGACTCGAATTCCGATCACCCAACCAATAGACTCGTGACTCTTAGTTAGTATAATGATTACATAAATTGTATAAGTCACGCATTAAATATTTTATGTACTAACTACAAAATAATCTGACTTTATAATTTAGCTCTGAAATACTGAATCGATAACGTTCATTTACTTAATGTCCATTTACAATTATAAGATTAATGAAATATGCCATCAAAATATCCAAAACTGGATTTAGACTAAAATCTGAATTGGTCATTACCTTGATGATTAACTTTGATGATGACTCATGAAAATAAACAAAAGATAAGATGAAAGAAAAATTATATGACAAAATTTCACGTTCCACTTTTGTGTTTAATTATATATATTTTATACATAAGAAAATGTGCAACTATAAATTAAAAAGTCCGAATGTTAAAATCGACTTTCAAATACCAACATCACAAAATTTTCTAATAATTAGACAATGAGACTGCAGAGTTCGTAGCTTGGATTCCAAGATGTCCGCCTACGTAATTAATTCTAAACAAATTGGCGGTGTCTCGGTAACACACTAGTCAAATAGTTGTAGAGAGTAACACGCCCAGGGTCTGAAGTACTCCGCCTCATCACGCCTGGCCTAGCAATCGGCGTATTCAAAGGCGGTGCTCAATTAAAAGTCTGACATGTAAATTGTTTGGTCAAGATTGGTGTGCTTTGTTACAATATATCGCTTCCACTTTATGCGAAAGGGAGGGTGCCTAGCGAGTAAGTGCGATGTCAATTGTCGGAATCTCGTTTTGAATGCCTTTGGAGTTTTTTTGATAAGATTATTTGGATACTTGTGAAATAATTCTGAAAACTGATGATATGTGAATTAAATTGATTTTTTTTATATTATGTACTTACATTTACTATTAACGTGATGGAATTATTCTGAGTGTGCTCCAGTTGACACATACGAATATATATGTACATATTTCTAATGTTTTATGAGATTATGTTATTTTTAAGCTCTTTTATTCTTAAATTAATTGTTTTTTATCTTTGTGTTTTGTTTAAACTTCAAGTGTCATTGCGTTGATTTGGGCAATAAAACTTTCTTTGTTATTATTTTTTATTCTTTAATGTTTCTTTAGTTGCATCAAATTAGGCTTAAATAGTTAAACATAGTAAGTCATGAATGATTCAATCAATGGTTACAGATTTATTTTTTCTCATGAGCTTCATGACTTTTCAATTCAAAAGTTCAGGTAAAATGGGTTAACAGTATACTTAATTTTATGTGGTTATGGCAACCCATGAATAACATGTACGTGCATACAATGTAATCGAAGTGCCGGCATCCATACCGGTTAAAATTAATTTTCGCTCCAAAAACAATAAATGCGAACTGGGAATTTTTAAGTTATCTTGCAGTTTAATTGAAAATATTTGACTTAAAAAGTCATTCAAAACCATATCCTTTTTTTTGTACTGGTAATAATGAATACTCAACATGTACTTCGATACATGTATTTTTTTTCCTAAAAATTCGTCCACGTGGTGCTCTAATACAACCGTATAAAATTATGGCTCGACGGGTTTAAGATTGAAGCCGATAACATCTCGAGTCTTTTCAAACCCGCGACTTAAGATTTTAAAGATAAGGACATTGTGCTTTGCATTGTTGTGAACAAATGTTGAACAGCGAATTTTGAAAAATTGAGAGACAAGGAAAAAAATTACTTATTTGTAGAGTCTAATGTCAATCATCGGTTTTTGCGTTTAACGGTATTCATAAGTAGAATTTTTTTACTTCGAATTCAAGATGTCCTGCTGTGTTACAAGATTGTCTGTTTATGACTTAACCCTCCCGTAGGAGGGGCTTTTCTACCCCTACACTAGACAAGCGGATTGGCGATCGCAGTACCAGACGCCTTGCTTCATAGATCTCTTACTCCTTGTCGTAGACACCTGCACTGCAGTTGAATTTAACAGTATTAACATTATGTATGTATGGGATACTGAGCACAGATAAAAAATAGTTATGATATTCATTGTACTAACACTTAAAATATTACTTTTAAGGTTTGAAAGGTAAAAAAAAACTACACTCAATGAACTCAATCAAAAGATTAAAAACGGACTATTATGTTGACTCAAGGTGACAAAGTAAACTCATCATTTCCTAATAGTGCTGAAATGAAAGTCATATTCACGCTAAATATCATAAACGATAAAGATTCGTCGAAGCGTAAAACGTTACTTTATGTCTCTTGTTATTGATGGTAATAGACTCCTTTGTCAATTTATATAGTCCTTTAATACAGGATGTTTCGGGCAATCGAAAAAGAATACTTATTTTAAATTGTCATGTAGTTATATGGTTTTATGTGAACTTTTCTTTAATTCAGTGGACCTCGGAATGGCAACGCATCTGTAACCTACTTATGAAATAATTTGCTGGTGTTATGGGCTGCAATGTGTGAAAGAAATGTGCAAACCAGCCAATTACCATAAGATGGACTCTTAGCTCACTATAAAAAAAATATCTTCACGCAATTCCCAATACAGGGGTAGACAGAGGTCGAGTCTAGACAATTAAGTCCCTTCGACCCACCTTCCACCGAAGATATTTTCGGGACAACGTGACAGGTGGTGAGCCCGTCGCCGTCTTTATGTCCAAGCCAACGATATTCGTACATAAGTTTTTGAAAAACCCACTGGTACGAGTCTAACAACTGGGGATCGAACTCGGGTCCATTGACTCGAAATTCCGACCACTCAACCACTCGGCTATCGTGACTTTACACGTGACTCACTATAAAAAAAAACTATTTAATTGCGTTTGAATTATAACCACTGAATTTGAAATAAGTTCTAGAATACTGGATGTTAAGGCTGCAAGCTGTAGTATCCAATCATACTTATATAGGTACATAAATATCGCAAATTTTTGAGATTCTCAACCGCCCCTCTAAATATGTCGAAAGAAATTTTAAAAATCGTTGTACATCCTTTATTTAATTGATAAACTGGTTTAAATTATGCGGGCATGCGGTTATTATGCGACCGGGGAGGGACGTAGCATGTACGGAGTGAAAATCACTGTGGTTGTATGTACTATTCGCATTAAACTATCACTAGTTTGCAGGATATGTTGAAATTTATGTATAACTATTTTAAGTCACATCCTTATTTTGAAATTTCTCGTGAAGTAATATCCGCCAACAAATAAGTTAGTGGATCTAGATGTTTTTGGTTTCAGTTTTGTATGGACATTGATCGCGTTAATGTGTTTGTCATCCTTCTCTATGTAGAAGACATCACTGAGATTTACTTTACAGTATTATCTTCTAAATTTGATACAAAAATTTATATTAAAAGCTTTCAAAATAAAGACATAGAAATTTATTCGTAATCTAAACAGTATGCAAAAGTCCACTTAAAAACATAGGTGTCTCTCGTATGGTAGAGGGTACCATAATCGCCACCCAAGGGCCAGACAAGGGGATGGGCGATCGCAGTACACCTTGTACCTTACGCGATGCTACTCCTTACTGATCTACTAAATTTTGGCCTGGTATTTATCGGGATGTTTATCCCACCACTTGACGGTAGCTAATTACATTTTCAAAGCCTTTTCGTGGTATAATCTTACGCCTTAATCACACGACTAAGAAATTTATAAATTATAATAAAATATATTATCCAATGTACAATTTAAAACATTCTGTATATACTCGTAAATAGACATCTCACTTCAAATGATAAAGGACAATGGGTACTCTAATATACCATTTAGCAGTCAAAAGGAAAACAAATTCAAAAGTCATCTTGTTTATGAATATGGACCTAAGAAGTAATCTTTACTCAGCTGTAATAATATTTTTTAATAAAAACAATTTCCTTTCCTTTCCCTTGTACTGAGGCTAGTAGAGAATAAGACAATTTTTAGCGCTTTCAACTCATATTTCACGAGATCTTACTTTGGGAAAACGTCACGGATGGTGAGCCTGTCGCCAACGATACAATTCAGATCACACGACTATTCAGAAATGTCAGAAAAAGTCAGGATCTAGAGTCTGTGAGGACGCTTTGCCATAAAGATCCGTCATATTCTTTCACCGATACTACATGTCATTAAAATAACTGTGAAGGAACTACTCTGTGCCGATTCATTACGCAGTTAAATAGTCTATAAATATATCTTCATTTATAAACAAAAATGCAAACGTACTTACTTACTATTATTGATACTCTTCATATTTTTTCATCGGTGTGGAAATTTTTCGTGTAACGCAACCAGGTATTATAGTATAAGATATCATTCGTTTATACATACATACGAGAGGTTGTGTATATACACAATATACATAATAGATAGTAAAATGCCATTGCAACACATAGGCTTCTCTTGTACGGAGGATTTGCCATAATCGCTACTCTTCAATCGAGCGCAGGACCAGATACCTCACATCTTAGACTGCTACCCGTCACCGGTCTTTAGTCGACTCTTACGACATCGAGAAGAAAGGGATTGCATGCATATTCTTACGTTGATCATACTTCACCATGGTTTATTTTTTTATGTTAATTTTGAAAGCTTCCTTGCATAATCCACCTACATTTATAGAGTTCTCACAACTGGCAGGTATGTTATATAATTTAAAGTCATAATTGGGCACGAGCCGGACGGCATGAGCGGAACGAAAAAACATTGAATTTTTTTTCATAATTCTGTTTACTTCATTTAACTAATAAAATTAAAAAATTGTTTTATATATTAAATATAGAAACATCGATTAACAAGAGTGTGATGAATCTAACTCTCTAGTTACTCTGGACAAGATGGGAGATTTATTTACAAATCAATTCAAATTACAAATCAATTCCAAAGTCACGATAGCCGAGTTGTTGGCTGGTCGGAATTTCGAGTCGAGAGAGCCGAGTTCGATCTCCAGGTGGCAGAACCAATGAGTTTTTCTAAAACTTATGTACGAATTTCATCGTTGGCTTGGACATAAAGACGGCGACGGGCTCACCACCTGTCACGTTGTCCCGAAAATATCTTCGGTGGAGGTGGGTCAAAGGGACTTAATTGTCCAGACTTGACCTCTGTCTACCCCTGTGTTGGGAATTGCGTGAAGATATTTTTTTATATAATTACAAATTGCCTAAACCGTTTTTATGGTCATATGCAAGATAATATGTGCTTTTCTGATCTACTTTTAATAATGTCTTATGTCGTACATTTCTTTTTGAACACAAAATTTGGCCATTTAAAAAAATTAAATACATTGCAAAATATAAACTAATTTTTCATAAGAATATTTTTGTATACAAATGCTATTCAAGAAATATTTTAAGACAATATAAATGTATAATATAATTACATTGCAGATTTAATGTTATTACCAGCAGCTTGAAGCTGAGAAAACATTCTACGACATGGCCCTATGTCAAATCCATTTTCGTTACGCCTAATATCGTCCGAAATATGGATTCCATTGATATAATTATTGTCAAATGTCAACCTAATATATATTCGAGCACGCACGATTGCGTTTCTTCGCGGAATATAGAAATTATTTACGCCAAATGCACTAAACTGAATGGGGCAAGGCTCAGGAACGTGATCGTCTTTTGGAGGCAAGTTTGAGGACAATAGGAAACGGGATAAAGCATCATATTTATTTCATAATAAACGACAATTATCGTAAATTGATTTCCGAAACGACAATGCGCCGGCGCAGCTAACCAAACATTGGCCAAAAAGGATCGTCCGATGTCATTGTTGTAACTTTAACAGTACAAAAGATATCCTTAGCTCTGCTTTAACATGACGTTTGGAACGTTGTTGAAGAAATGGTTTGTATTCATTGTGCTAGGTACAGCAACAAATATGTATGTATGAATTGAATTATATTTTTCTATTATAAGAAAAGTTTATAATTCACTGCGTTTATTGCGTTGCTGTATAAGAAATATAAAATAATAAGCATACCTAATGAATAACGGAATAATTATTGCACATTTTATGAGAGTCTGTATAACTCCCGCGACTTTGTCTGCTGATAATATAGAAAATATCGCGATGATAAGGATTGAAAGCTAAATAAATTGTTTCACGATTTCCTGACTCCATCACATCCATGACATCATGAGTCTTTGGTGGCGAAGCCTCGGATTCAAAATTTCACAAAGATTAAATCTAACCATGAAAGATAAAGCCAGCGTTCTTCGTACAGCGAATTGGTTTAAAGATTGGAGTTTGTGCCACGAGATGTTATTTGTACGATTAGTTTTCAACGATCCGTTTTTCGAGCGTGGCGACTATAAAAATAAATCATACTGAATACACAATAAAGACATCCGCAGCAGAACTTAGGTAGCTAACCTAGTCGCTAAGATCAGCGCGCTGTAGTGGCAATGAGCCAACCACATTGCTTGACGAACAGATAAGGCAACGAACCGTTGAGGTTTTCAGTGCCAACCTCGCTTAGGATTTGTCTAAGCGAGGTGCAGTGTAGTACGACCCCCCACGAGATGGAGTGACGACTTGTAAAGTGCTGCGCGAACATGATGAGTGCAGGTGGCAGAGGTAAATTTTCTTTGTGGTAATATTTTGGAGAGGATTAGGTTCACTAGTGGACTCTTGCGTGGAAAAAAATATCTTCACGCCATTTTCAATACCGAGGTAGAGAGAGGTCTAGGAAATAAGTCCTTTCGAACAGACGGTTCGAAGATATTTTTTTGGACAATGTGACAGGTTTTGATCCTGTCGTCGTCTTATGTCCAAGCCAACGATATAAATCGTGCATAAGGTTTTGAAAAAACCTCCTGGTACGAGCCTTGGGGATCGAACGTGGGTGTATTGACAGAACTTTCGATCACTTAACCAATCGGCTATCGTGAATCTTTAAGTAGCGCTCTATTTGAGGTAAGTTAATAACTTATACCTCTAACATAGATTATAATTTATGCTATTGGACTGATCTTAATAAAAAAACTTCTTCATTTTAAGTTCAAAAACCATTAAAATTACAAAGAAGTTCATTCGACTACTATGTTAGTACATTTTATATATGATTATCTTCCCGACTGCGTCTTCGCCCGCGTGGACTACTAAAAATGGCATAATAAAAAGGATTCGAAAAGAGGTTTTCAGATGATCCAAATACGAACTCCCATAGAATACGATATAAATAAGAGCTCCCATAACCAAACATTGCTCCCCATTTCATCCCTTAAAGATGAAATAAAAAAAAACATCCCATACTCATCCTGTTATTCTTCTTAGCTGTCACCTCTTACAACAAACTCTTCCCTTCGATTTTAAAATTGGAGTAGACAGAGGACAATTAAGTCATTTCGACCCACCTTTCACCGAAGCCTAATTGGGACATTTTGACAGTTGTTGAACCTATCACCGTTTGAGTGTCCAATCCAACGGTGCTTTAAACTTCATACATACATATGAATATCCGTGACCATATACACATATTCATATTAAACACATAAATATTTGCCGCGCGATTCCGACCCGCGACCCTAGGTTTCAAAAGAGGATCCCTACTAACTACGCTATTGGATCATCGAGGTGGATGTAAATGCTACAAAATAAACTATTTTACAACTTCAGACAGTTTTGTTCTATATATGTATATAATGTGGTAGAAGTATATATATGAATATAAGTGTATAAAAGATCCCTAAATTATGTATTTATTATTTCGAGTTTATTATTTATACCGTTTACTTTATTATGTTAACGCCATCGGGAAGTTACGGCAACTTACGGTTTCTAAACTGATAGTGGAGGAACCTATGTGCCCGGTTCTTTTAATGTACTTGTGATTCTAGACACAGTATCGGATTTTCTATTAAAATGTTAGTCGCAACTTCTATTTTTTGCTTTCCAGGAAAGAAACCTTAAAATACTGTGTCTCTTCGAAAATCTTTGGTGAGTTAAAAAAGTAAACAATGCTTAGGATGTGACATATAGATGGGGACATTATATACTTCTACATTGAGTCTTCCGGGAATCGTATCTTTCTCAGTGCCGGCGACACTATGATATCCCACTGGTTTTCATAGACACACCCTTCGTCCACGGAGGTCGTCGTTTAAATATACATTTGTGTGATAATTTTTAGTTTATAAAGAGAGGTCTCGATAACTAAGTCCTTATGATCCAGCTTCCACCAAAGATATTTTGAAACAACGTAACAGGTGGTTAGCTCGTCGTTGTATTTATGTCCAAACCAACGATATAAATCGTACATAAGTTTTTGAAGAAACCCTTTGGTACGAGCCCCACATGGGCATCGAACTCGGGTCTCTTGACTCGAATTCTGATCATCCAACCACTCGGCTGTGGTGACTACTATACGTATATCATGACTATACGTCAATAAAAGTGAGTCTACTGCGGAAGAACATATCACCTGCTTTCTTACCATGGGCATCGTAGGAGACAGATAAGAGTAAAACCTAGAAAATACCATAGGCTACCGAAAGACAGAGGGATAACCATATTGAAAAATAGCAGAACCATAGACTACCGACAGACAGACCATCTCGAATAATAGCAGACCGAAAAAAGGCAGATCGGAGACCAGCAGCAGCGTTTAAGGTGCGAGGTTTCTGGTACTGTGGTCGCCAATTCGCTTGCCAAGCGTGGCGAGTATGAAATCCTCCCTTACGAGAGCGGCCTAGGTCCTATACGTATGACTTTAGCAGGTCGTTTTCTGTTTATGTATGTAATGAAAGTGGAAGTCATACGCTCAGGGGTCTTTTGCCACTAGTAGCCAGTCTGTCTGTTATAATGAGTATTTATGCATATATTACGAGCTTCTAAGCCAGAGTGTAAGAAATGAGTATGGAGTTAATCTTAATATTAATTCTTTTTACAGGGTTAAGGTGAAAAGCGGTAACTGGCCCACCTGAAGGCTACATCAGTACACATACATGCAAAGAACTTAAAACAACGGTTGTAAATTTGATTTTTCAACCCGATATCTAATTTGAAATTTTTCATAAGCCTTTACAATATACAGAGAGCACTTCATATTTTTTAAATTGGAACACAACTGTCTTGACAGTCTTATAATAGCAAAATAGGATAAGAGTACAAAGAAGTAGTGAAATAAATAAATATCTTCACGTAATTCCCAATACCCTACCCCTTGTAGACAGACGTCTAGTCTAGACAATTAAGTTCCTTCGACCCACCTTCCACCGAAGATATTTTCGGGACAACGATATTTTAAGTCACGATAAGAAAATAAAATTTGTCGATCTCGGGTCTTTCGACTCGAAATTCCGACCACCCAACCACTCGGCTATCGTGGCTTGTTACTTTTCATAAACTTTTCATAAACCGTATTTAGATTTTGTGTCAGCGTTGTAACAGCAAAATAGGATAAGAGTATGCGACACATACAAATTAGTAGTAAAAGAAAGAATTAACAATATTTACATTGTAAACTACTACCCAATACGTACGTACTATACGTAGTACGGTATGCAAACTACGTATACTGCATACGTAGTATGCATATCATACTACTGTGATCCCATACTAATGCCCCATAATACGGTAGGTTATTAACAAGCTGTTAAGGCAACGCAAGATGGAATTAATTAGTAATTGAAAAAGTACGTTAAAAAGCTCTCAAAATAACGACAAGATAACGTTAAAAATTATTGCCTGTATTACTAATATCAGCTGTCGCCTAAGATTTCCACAATATTGTTCGCGACTTGTATGACAAGCGAAACGAGTGGTCATCAATTAAACCACCAACCGCTTCATCCCTAACAAACTTAAATATGTCGTTCGGTTTAAAACTAAATAGAAGTCCAGGTGCGAGTAGACAATTAGGGTATAATCACTATATTTGGAGTGCTGTCACGATTCTTCCAAGAAGCGCATTGTTGGCTGCCACCCAGTAGGGCAGTGTTTGCAAACGGCCTGAATGAGCCTGGCCCAATATTTGCTCTACGAATGAACGAAACAATGCCTCCGTTGGGACAGTTAGCATTTTGTTGCGAGTCACGGCGACAATGTTAAGGTGGGGTTTCATTAACACAAATTGTATTTTCTAATGTCGAACAAAATATTAAAAGGTTCGAAGACCATGTGAGCAAATTGCTCGAAAAGGGGAGGGTCAAGAGTACTCGGATACCTAGACGTCAATGTATGACGAAGATGATGAATCTGAAAGAAGCGCACTGGTAGGTACGGATCGTGACACTTGCCGATCTGTTCTCTCTGGCTACCCTGTCAGGGATTGTGCATGAAGATAAGTAAGTAATATCGAACAGACTGACAATTCCACCATTTGAAAAAAGTTTCACTTTAGATACTATAATTTAGTAGATTCAAGCGGCAGCTTTAGTCTTTAGTGCAGCAGGATGGCAGGACCGGTTCGACTGAAGCAGTACTACGGTCTCACAGATTCCGATGTGAAGTATCTGCTTTTACGTTTCGTCCAATGAATGAAATGATTAGAGGCCTACATCCTTAAAAAGCTTCTTTGTCTCTCCATTTCCTTTCTCATTCCCTATCATAGAGTTAACGCATTGACAGATCCCCATGTACATTTCATGTATTCGATTCCACTTACCATCAGGTTAGTTTCATTATTTACCAACTTAGTAAATAAATAAATAAATATCTTCACGTAATTCTCAATACCCTACCCTTGTAGACAGACGTCCTGTCTTGACAGTCTTATAATAACAAAATAGGATAAGAGTATGCGACACATACAAATTAGTAGTAAAAGAAAGAATTAACAATATTTACATTGTAAACTACTACCCAATACGTACGTACTATACGTAGTACGGTATGCAAACTACGTATACTGCATACGTAGTATGCATACCATACTACTGTGATCCCATACTAATGCCCCATAATACGGTAGGTTATTAACAAGCTGTTAAGGCAACGCAAGATGGAATTAATTAGTAATTGAAAAAGTACGTTAAAAAGCTCTCAAAATAACGACAAGATAACGTTAAAAATTATTGCCTGTATTACTAAAATCAGCTGTCGCCTAAGATTTCCACAATATTGTTCGCGACTTGTATGACAAGCGAAACGAGTGGTCATCAATTAAACCACCAACCGCTTCATCCCTAACAAACTTAAATATGTCGTTCCGGTTAAAAACTAAATAGAAGTCCAGGTGCGAGTAGACAATTAGGGTATAATCACTATATTTGGAGTGCTGTCACGATTCTTCCAAGAAGCGCATTGTTGGCTGCCACCCAGTAGGGCAGTGTTTGCAAACGGCCTGAATGAGCCTGGCCCAATATTTGCTCTACGAATGAACGAAACAATGCCTCCGTTGGGACAGTTAGCATTTTGTTGCGAGTCACGGCGACAATGTTAAGGTGGGGTTTCATTAACACAAATTGTATTTTCTAATGTCGAACAAAATATTAAAAGGTTCGAAGACCATGTGAGCAAATTGCTCGAAAAGGGGAGGGTCAAGAGTACTCGGATACCTAGACGTCAATGTATGACGAAGATGATGAATCTGAAAGAAGCGCATTGTTGGCTGCCACCCAGTAGGGCAGTGTTTGCAAACGGCCTGAATGAGCCTGGCCCAATATTTGCTCTACGAATGAACGAAACAATGCCTCCGTTGGGACAGTTAGCATTTTGTTGCGAGTCACGGCGACAATGTTAAGGTGGGGTTTCATTAACACAAATTGTATTTTCTAATGTCGAACAAAATATTAAAAGGTTCGAAGACCATGTGAGCAAATTGCTCGAAAGGGAGGGTCAAGAGTACTCGGATACCTAGACGTCAATGTATGAAATGATTAGAGGCCTACATCCTTAAAAGCTTCTTTGTCTCTCCATTTCCTTTCTCATTCCCTATCATAGAGTTAACGCATTGACAGATCCCCATGTACATTTCATGTATTCGATTCCACTTTCCATCAGGTTAGTTTCATTATTTACCAACTTAGTAAATAAATAAATAAATATCTTCACGTAATTCTCAATACCCTACCCTTGTAGACAGACGTCCTGTCTTGACAGTCTTATAATAACAAAATAGGATAAGAGTATGCAACATATACAAAGAAGTAGTGAAATAAATAAATATCTTCGCGCAATTCCGAATACAGGGGTAGACAGAGGTCTAGTTTAGATAATTAAGTCCCTTCCACCGAAGATATTTTCGGGACAACGTGACAGGTGGTGAGCCCGTCGCCGCCTTTATGTCAAGCCAACGATATTCGTACATAAGTTTTGAAAAACCCATTGGTACTAGCCAGCCACTTGGGGATCGAACTCGACTCTCTTAACTCGAAATTCCGACCACCAACCACTCGGCTATCGTGGCTTGTTACTTTTCATAAACTTTTCATAAACTTTTCATAAACTTTTCATAAACTTTTCATAAACTTTTCATAAACTTTTCATAAACTTTTCATAAACCGTATTTAGATTTTTTGTCAGCGTTTTAACAGCAAAATAGGATAAGAGTATGCGACACATACAAATTAGTAGTAAAAGAAAGAATTAACAATATTTACATTGTAAACTACTACCCAATACGTACGTACTATACGTAGTACGGTATGCAAACTACGTATACTGCATACGTAGTATGCATACCATACTACTGTGATCCCATACTAATGCCCCATAATACGGTAGGTTATTAACAAGCTGTTAAGGCAACGCAAGATGGAATTAATTAGTAATTGAAAAAGTACGTTAAAAAGCTCTCAAAATAACGACAAGATAACGTTAAAAATTATTGCCTGTATTACTAAAATCAGCTGTCGCCTAAGATTTCCACAATATTGTTCGCGACTTGTATGACAAGCGAAACAGTGGTCATCAATTAAACCACCAACCGCTTCATCCTAACAAACTTAAATATGTCGTTCCGGTTTAAAACTAAATAGAAGTCCAGGTGCGAGTAGACAATTAGGGTATAATCACTATATTTGGAGTGCTGTCACGATTCTTCCAAGAAGCGCATTGTTGGCTGCCACCCAGTAGGGCAGTGTTTGCAAACAGCCTGAATGAGCCTGGCCCAATATTTGCTCTACGAATGAACGAAACAATGCCTCCGTTGGGACAGTTAGCATTTTGTTGCGAGTCACGGCGACAATGTTAAGGTGGGGTTTCATTAACACAAATTGTATTTTCTAATGTCGAACAAAATATTAAAAGGTTCGAAGACCATGTGAGCAAATTGCTCGAAAAGGGGAGGGTCAAGAGTACTCGGATACCTAGACGTCAATGTATGACGAAGATGATGAATCTGAAAGAAGCGCAGTAGTAGGTATGGATCGTGACACTTGCCGATCTGTTCTCTCTGGCTACCCTGTCAGGGATTGTGCATGAAGATAAGTAAGTAATATCGAACAGACTGACAATTCCACCATTTGAATAAAGTTTCACTTTAGATACTATAATTTAGTAGATTCAAGCGGCAGCTTTAGTCTTTAGTGCAGCAGGATGGCAGGACCGGTTCGACTGAAGCAGTACTACGGTCTCACAGATTCCGATGTGAAGTATCTGCTTTTACGTTTCGTCAATGAATGAAATGATTAGAGGCCTACATCCTTAAAAAGCTTCTTTGTCTCTCCATTTCCTTTCTCATTCCCTATCATAGAGTTAACGCATTGACAGATCCCCATGTACATTTCATGTATTCGATTCCACTTTCCATCAGGTTAGTTTCATTATTTACCAACTTAGTAAATAAATAAATAAATAAATATCTTCGCGCAATTCCGAATACAGGGGTAGACAGAGGTCTAGTTTAGATAATTAAGTCCCTTCCACCGAAGATATTTTCGGGACAACGTGACAGGTGGTGAGCCCGTCGCCGCCTTTATGTCCAAGCCAACGATATTCGTACATAAGTTTTTGAAAAACCCATTGGTACTAGCCAGCCACTTGGGGATCGAACTCGACTCTCTTAACTCGAAATTCCGACCACCAACCACTCGGCTATCGTGGCTTGTTACTTTTCATAAACTTTTCATAAACTTTTCATAAACTTTTCATAAACCGTATTTAGATTTTGTGTCAGCGTTGTAACAGCAAAATAGGATAAGAGTATGCGACACATACAAATTAGTAGTAAAAGAAAGAATTAACAATATTTACATTGTAAACTACTACCCAATACGTACGTACTATACGTAGTACGGTATGCAAACTACGTATACTGCATACGTAGTATGCATACCATACTACTGTGATCCCATACTAATGCCCCATAATACGGTAGGTTATTAACAAGCTGTTAAGGCAACGCAAGATGGAATTAATTAGTAATTGAAAAAGTACGTTAAAAAGCTCTCAAAATAACGACAAGATAACGTTAAAAATTATTGCCTGTATTACTAATATCAGCTGTCGCCTAAGATTTCCACAATATTGTTCGCGACTTGTATGACAAGCGAAACAGTGGTCATCAATTAAACCACCAACCGCTTCATCCTAACAAACTTAAATATGTCGTTCCGGTTTAAAACTAAATAGAAGTCCAGGTGCGAGTAGACAATTAGGGTATAATCACTATATTTGGAGTGCTGTCACGATTCTTCCAAGAAGCGCATTGTTGGCTGCCACCCAGTAGGGCAGTGTTTGCAAACAGCCTGAATGAGCCTGGCCCAATATTTGCTCTACGAATGAACGAAACAATGCCTCCGTTGGGACAGTTAGCATTTTGTTGCGAGTCACGGCGACAATGTTAAGGTGGGGTTTCATTAACACAAATTGTATTTTCTAATGTCGAACAAAATATTAAAAGGTTCGAAGACCATGTGAGCAAATTGCTCGAAAAGGGGAGGGTCAAGAGTACTCGGATACCTAGACGTCAATGTATGACGAAGATGATGAATCTGAAAGAAGCGCAGTAGTAGGTATGGATCGTGACACTTGCCGATCTGTTCTCTCTGGCTACCCTGTCAGGGATTGTGCATGAAGATAAGTAAGTAATATCGAACAGACTGACAATTCCACCATTTGAATAAAGTTTCACTTTAGATACTATAATTTAGTAGATTCAAGCGGCAGCTTTAGTCTTTAGTGCAGCAGGATGGCAGGACCGGTTCGACTGAAGCAGTACTACGGTCTCACAGATTCCGATGTGAAGTATCTGCTTTTACGTTTCGTCCAATGAATGAAATGATTAGAGGCCTACATCCTTAAAAAGCTTCTTTGTCTCTCCATTTCCTTTCTCATTCCCTATCATAGAGTTAACGCATTGACAGATCCCCATGTACATTTCATGTATTCGATTCCACTTACCATCAGGTTAGTTTCATTATTTACCAACTTAGTAAATAAATAAATAAATATCTTCGCGCAATTCCGAATACAGGGGTAGACAGAGGTCTAGTTTAGATAATTAAGTCCCTTCCACCGAAGATATTTTCGGGACAACGTGACAGGTGGTGAGCCCGTCGCCGCCTTTATGTCCAAGCCAACGATATTCGTACATAAGTTTTTGAAAAACCCATTGGTACTAGCCAGCCACTTGGGGATCGAACTCGACTCTCTTAACTCGAAATTCCGACCACCCAACCAATCGGCTATCGTGACTTTATACCATCTTACCATCTTAGTCATATAATTAAATATAAAAATCAAATCAATAAGTATATAAATAATAAATAGCCGATCAATACTTTCTAATGTTTAGTAAAATAACATCGAAAGGTAACATCCAATACATTTCTCGTAACCCTATTACTTTTTAATGTATTAACATTTTAACTTTTCTTTATGATTACAAAATTAATCATAAATGAAATTTATTGTAAATTTTTGAAATGTTTATAATATTTTACATACGTAGTCAGCGACGCAATGAAACTCCACCTTTCTACTGATTTTAGCGAGCGTGTTGGTGACAATGTTGCCACGTCCGCGCGGACGCCACGGGAGGCGCCCACCGCACGCACTATTGTGCATTACATTGCTCTCAAAATTATAATACTTATGAAAACAAGTTTACTTGAGGTGTTTCCTATTCTAAAGATTTTACTGAATTTGAACAATAATACAGTGACATCTGTGTTGCTGTCCATGGTAATTGATGTACAGAACGTGTGGATTAGTATGAATAAGTACTTTTTCTTTTAAATTTTCTTTTTAATCAATACATTATGAGTTGATTAGAAACACAGTGTATGGTGGTCAAGGTTATAGAAATGGTAGGGTTTTTCATGGATATTAATAATTACATAAATAAAGGCTGATTCATGTTTATGGTCTGCAAGAATTTATAAGACGGTACCAGAATTTAATGGAGGAATTTCACTAAAATCCCGCTGATATCATAAACGTTAGTATCAGAGTTACATCTGTCAATCTGTTACGCTTTGTTATTTCAAGTGCTTAACGATTTCATGAGTTTGGTAGGTAGCTGAAACAAAGAAGGAAAAAAGAATTATTAGTTATTAACAATTTAATAAGTGGAAATTCCAACGAACTTACATTATGTAAGAAACCCCACTTATGTATTTTACCTATAACATATTTATTAATGTAATATCTTTATAAATACCATAATTAAGACCCTGTAAATAGTCAACTAGACTTAGCCATCTCCTATAAAGGGTTTAGGTTCTGCCATAAGCGCTACTCTCTGTAAGTACATTGATGACTTCCTTACTAGACAAACTCCTATCTTATAGGCTGTCGGTTGTTGTTTTTCGAGATAGTGTTCCAACTATTATTTGTCGATAGTCTTTGACATATCAGGCTTTTCTCTGCGACGTTTACGATGAGAAAACACAAAACGAAAGGGTATCATACGATAAGACAGAAAGAAATTGTTTATTAATTTATACTTGCGACTAATGTCTCTTGATGAAACTGCAAGATTTTTTAATTTATTGTTTCACTTGTACACATAATGTATTGTATAATTAGAAAAAGTGAATCTGTACAAGTTTGCAACAAGGAATTTATAAATTATTTACGAATGGATTATTTAATTAATAAATTGGTAAACTATTAAATTGTAAATTAATTATTGGGATCTGTTGTACCGCATTCTATTACTTCATACAGGCTAATCAAAAAAAATCAGTTATAAATGTGTTCACTAAATAAAATTAATGTAAATTTTACACATTATTTCATGGACTCTTCTATAACAATGTATTGCAAATCTAGTATCAATAAGCTGTCTAAATGTTTTATATTAATTTCTTTTATATAAATCTAATTAATCTAAAGGGATACGATGTAGAAAAACCTTAATCTGAGTCGAGACGACTATGGATGAGTACAAAAAATAAAGTCGACTAACATACAATCCTTGACAAAGTTGATAAAAAAAGTTAAGCTCACGAGCTACTTAGAGGGTAGAGATAACGACCATAGCATCCTGTATAGATAAAACTTGCTTACTCTGCGGCTGGTTGAGGTAGGACTGGAATGTCGTTGTGTCGCATGGACCACTACGGATTAGATCTCGTAAATTAGTACGCTTATCTCAACATTTTTTTTCTTTTTATTAAAACCTAGTAATAAAATACAATTTGTTGTGGTTAGATCGTTATTACGTGATGCCGTAAGAGCCCGCACTTGAGACACTGATAGAATATTTTTTTAATTTTAATATATTGTTATGTGTTATTGTAGTCTATGAAGAATAAAACACGAGATAAAACTATTTACTATGTACATTTAAATAATAATAAAAATAATATAATTTTTCGTGCATTTTCTGTACTAAGGTAGACTAGAGGTCTTTACACTTCAGTCCTTTCAACCCGTCTTTAACCAAAGCCTATTTAGGACAATGTGAGTGGTGGTGAGCCTGTCGCTGTTTATTAATATTATTACTAATCAATAATTATTAATATTATTAATAATCAATAATTATTAATCATAAATTATTAATATTATTATTAATCTTTTAACTTAACTTTTGACGACCTGTGTGGACGAGTGGCGTAAACACCATTTTTCAAGGGGTCGCCATCTCTAAGTCCCGGGTTCGATTCCCGGTCGGTTAATGTAGAAAAACCACTTTTACTTCATTTTCTCGGGTCTGGGTGTTTGTGGTGTCTTCGTTGAATCCGATTCCCATACCACAAATGCTTTAGCGTCTTACATTGGGATCGGAGTAATGTTTGGGATGTTGTCCCTATCTATATAATATATAAAATATATGTACTTAACGGCCAATAAAAATGTACTGCAGGACATAGTCCTCTCCTGTAAATTGGTTTTAATACTATAGGCACTCTTGGAAAACGGTTTCGGGGTTATTCCCCCTGTAGCCATTCCTATTTTTAAAGCTTTTCCCATAGTCACATTTCCGACACCCACGGAAAAGGATAGTAGATTCTTAAGCAATATGTCTAATTTAACACAGATACTGTAAAACACAGATCAAAGTACTGTCACGAAAATGCAAGAAATATAACAACAACACATGTGTAATTGTCGAATTCGCGCAATATTTGTCTTCGTTTATTCCTCGAAATTGCTACAAAAATTGTACCACCAGGGTTATAAGTTATGCTACTTCTGACTTATTAATAAAGCAAATGAACATCATATCTTGTGTTATCTGTGCTCTCACAGGATATACAGTGAGATACATCCGTTAGAGGAACCTCATTACGAAACGGTGGATTAAAAATGGCTATCGATAAACGAATGTATGTTCGTACGTCGATGAATAAATGATTTGATTTGATTTGATACATCCTAACAATTTGTTAAGATGTAACGTTTATTTAAAAGTGAGTGTTCGACTTACTGTATTTAATTAAATAAATGAAACTCGTGAGTCGTGCAGACATTTGCTGCTACTACTTAATGGTTTGTAAAAGACTGAAGATGATAGAGACTGAAAGAAGAAAGAGTATCGTAAGGGGCGACTAAGGGAAACATCTTCAAAATTTCATTCGTTACCCATACATAGCATAAACACCTCGAAAAAAAACTAGAACGAAATTCAGCAGAGTGTCACCACTCTCTTGAATTTCGTTCCAGTTTCTTTTAGACCAGCAACGTCTGAAGTACGTTTTTACTTGGTACGGCGATCATCACTTGCTAAGCGTGACGATTAAGAAAAATTCTCCCTTACGGAAGGAACTTCTGAAATAGACTTGTAGGCTGTTGTGTACGTCTGTTGAAAGATCAGAAAAACAGTCTTAAAATATAGCATGTATAAAACAATGAAGTTTATACAATGGTAAATACCAGGAATCTTGTACATAACCCCTAATCAAATGAATGTTCACTATCACAACAAGCCCAAGATGATGTCATGGATTGTGCGTAAAGAATAATCTAACTATTTAAAATGCCAATGCACACATTTAATAGTTATAAATAAATCCTACATGTTATTCAAGCCCTAAATGATGTTATAAACTGTGTAGAAAATAATTTATTTAAATACATAATCTACTCAAAATACTAATGCAATGTTGTACAGAAAACCTTTATGTTATAACAGTTCTCGAGACAAGGAATTTAATCAAAACGGGCTAGAAAATAAAGCGAGCAATAATACGACATCACACTGTGCCATTATCCGCGTGTTATATCGTCACACCTAGCCTCAATACTTTGACAGCATTGTGAAGCTCTGGGCCACGGCGACCCGCAGAGTTGTCGCCTCAATTGTTAGAACACGTGCGCTCTGAATGCCCTCAGACTTTGAGGAGATTTGACAACGCCATTTATGTTGGGCCACTAATTGAATTACGACGGTAGTATGGTATGGTAATTTAATGCATTTACTCAACATTAATTTAAATAATTTAACTATTTGTCAAGGTTTCAAATATAATAAAAAACAAAAAATGGATGTAATCTAGGAGTAAATAGCTAAAACACTTGTATTATGGTTTCTGATTCCATAATCACCGTAAACAATATATGAAAAAGATTTATGACATTGTACCATACAGGGATGGAATCTCAGAATAGGTAACAACTTGAAAATAAGCGTGAATGCCACTGGACCAAGAAGCTGGTCAAAAATAAAGAGTTATTGTTAATTCATGTAACAAAAGCAGCTTTGTCGAATGAATTTCTTCAACCTTATTTTAGTGAATTTATTTTTCAAAGTGCGAGTTCGAATCTCGATGTGTGTGTATGTATTATATATACAGACATAGACAGACAGGGACAACATCACATATGTACATTGCCACGATCCCGAAGTAAGTAGCCGAAGTAAGTAGCAGAAGTAAGTAGTACAACAAAGGTACCACAACCACCCAGACTACAGACCATGGAGAAAAACTGGTTTTCTACATTGCGTTTACCCGTTTCTATCTATCTGGGAGTCGAACTCGGGACCTCAGAGCTCCTTGAAAATCGGTTCACCAAGGTCGTCAAATATACATTTAACTATCTTATCATCATCAAGTTTCTAAGACATGGGGGACCCTAGTTATTTATTGGATAACGTGTGACACTTCAATATGTTTTGTGCATGAATGCAATCCGTTTGCCAAGTGTAGCAAGGCGATTAAAGCCAACACTGGATAAGCCTATAATCTGTAATGTCATTAAATCAGTGGCCTTCAAGCATGATAAAAGGCATAATAATTGTTTTTCAGTATTCTGATCTTCATTAGTTTTTTTTTTAAGAACTGTCAAAAACTTACTAAAACTTGATAATAATTTTAAGCAGGCGGAAAGCGTAACGTTTGATATAAAATAAACATGGTGGCGTCCTTGAGAGCAAGGCACATATTTGTTTTGCCTGAAGCTTTAGGGATTGACTCCGATGTTATCTTTGCAAACAAGAGCGAGCTCTGTTTATTTATTGGGCATAAAATGGCGGCCGGGCGAGCAAAGTTGGCAAATAATGACGTATTTTGTCGAAATGTTTAGTTTAGATTACTGGGATTTTAGGCTATTAAAAATAAATAAAACCTGTTTTGTTACCGGACTGGGTAAATTTTTTTCGTATGGCAGAGATTTGTAATTTACATAATTCAAAACATACTTTTAAACTGAAGATATAAACGTAACATTTTTTGAATGAAACTGTTCAAACAAATTTCCATCAAGTGTAACCAATCATGAGGATAGTTCAATACTTACTACCTCACGTCGAATATACGAGTACGATGAACACAACAAAGCAGTCCGGTCAAAAACGTACTCGATTATTATCAATGACATGCCCGTATCAAATTAACTCTCAATGTTGTCTATTCACCACTATATACGTACGTACAAAGGGACGTTAATAAAATTTTAAATAATAAGGAAGTAAGTATTATACAGTTGAAAAGAATGAACCAATCTTTTAAAAGCGATTTTGCATAGTTTACGCTTTTTAATGGGAAACCTTAAAGCGATGGTCATTCATATAGACTCTAAAATCGACTGCGCCGGTATTCATTCATAAGAAGCCGTTTATGAGTTGGCGAAGCTTGAAAGTAATATTGCTTAGAAAATTTGTAAGTGTAATAGTTGTGTTCAAGTGCCGAGCCCACATAGCATGGGATAAGGGCAGGAACAAGAAGAGTAATAGTTTATGTTCAAAATATATACGATATTTAAATAACGTTGCTTGTCGCATGGACGAAGAACGCTGCATAAAAAAGAAAAAATGGTGTGTATAAGACCGAGAAATATATTCTAAATAAAATCATAGAGTTTAAAAAACCTTGTAAGGGTATATATTTTATTTTTTTTAACTACATAAGGGTTATGTAGTTAAAAACAATTTTCCATTATAAATTAAATTTTATTATTTGTGCTTCCAAACTTTTTGAAGAAATCATAATTGGTTTAAGTTTATATCTTGTCATAAAACTCTAAATCACAACTTTTTTTAAAATGTACCTAAATAGCCGTTATTATTATAAAGGAAACGGAAAGGGGTTATATCGTAGCACACTTTTATTTTATAAACGGCTATTAAAAGAGAGGCTACGATTTGACGGGACACTCAATTGACACTCAATGCACTTAACACACGCATTAAAATCAAGTGAACTAGAAACTGTGTGCACTTGAACTATTGCTACTTCTAGTTACTAACTTTTCTATGAAAATAATCACTAAGTATATGTTTAAAACATGATCAATTTATGTAATTTTTCTGGCATTTTGGGTCCAATCTATTGAAATTAGAGTCGATATATATGATCGATGCAACGTAATTCGTACCAATTATCTGCCCTGTAAAATGTAAAAAAAGCTCCAAAATTATTGTGACTATAATGAGCCCCTATGGCGCAGCGTGAGTCCGAAATACAATCAATAGAAATTTATTGCCCAGATTCGCAAAGGCTACGCTTCCTTTTGAGATTTCGATTGTTAGGCGGGAAGGTTTTTTTATTTTTTTCTACATTGATAATAGTTCGGCGCGAGATGATGCCGCCGGCTATTATATAGTTGAACCTGAATGACAGTAAAAGTAACGCCCACTTTTTTAAATCTTTTTGTTCGCTCCTTCAAAAGTTTTTAAAGATTATAGAATAAGGTGGGCGAATAAAGGTATCGTCGATTATATGTGAGTGGTTGGCTGTTTGAGAATATTCTTCGGAATTATTTTACAAATTTTGCAATAACAAAATCATTATTTTATAAAATAATTGTCTTTTAAGTTTAAAAATACGTATTTATTAGCTGTTTCAAATTTTTCAATCCAAAGATTCCAACGTTAATAAAAGATAAAATAAAATTAAAAAGAAAAAGTTCGATTGATAGAATTAAAAATAGAAATTATTGTTTTACTTTTTATTTAATTTTAGATATACCAAAACGTTAAACACAACTTATTTCAATGAGTCCATAATTTGAATAAAAAAAGAAAAAATTATTAAAAAAAAGATATAAAATATAGAATCTAACCACTACCATGTTCAGTTTAAATTCACCATTATCGCATAAAATCGTAAACAAGCTCGAATGACCCTCTAGTGGCCGTCTAACACGTGTTCAGACTATATGGTTACAGTTCAGCTGTAACACGAAAAGGTCATATATCCTGAGCACTCGCTTTGGGACATTGAACTTTAAACTTACGAGTTACGTTGCAATTTTACTAATACGCTTTTTGATATACAGTGCAAAACCATTCAAAGGTTCGGGAAGTGTTTATTTAACTTTAAAGAATATAGCATAGGGCTTAAATTGCATCATTGCATATCGACAGTTACGTTAGATACCCAAAGGCATGAAATTGAAGAATATCACTTGATTTTTAAGGGGCACTTTAAGGCAGTCTTGTAGCGAATGATTGTGTTACGGCGATCCATCAAATCGTAGACATTTCGTAGGCTTCTAAAAGATTTTTTGCCGCTTCGTCATTTCCTGTCCCCGTGGGCTATTTTGTTCGAATTTTTGCACAGATACAATAAAATTTTTAGTTTTTTTTCTTTTTTCGGTCAGCCCATGTTTTCGAGAATATGTATTAAAAATTGCATGGTTTTTTTTTGAGTTTTTCGATTAGGTCGTTATGTAGGCACATTGGGTCGGAATGTTTTGATTTCTTTGGCAATTTTTTTATTAATATGTTCTCGTTTGGGATAAGTATTTGATGATTAGAAAAAACAGCATAGGCTGTTTTGAAATTTTATTCTGAAAGAATGCGATGATTACCTGTGTTCATAATTTATGTAAAATAAATATGTTTCACTTTTGCCTCATATTAGCGTAATATTTATCGCCAAACTATGTCTCGAAAAACATCTAGTAGGTAAGTAAAGGTGGGTAAAGATGTAGTAGAAGATAGTAGTAAAAGATGATTATGGCAAAGCTTTGACGGTATAGTTATTCCAAAATGTCGAATCATAATTAAAAGAACGGTAAAAGGCAACCGAAACTAAGGTGTAAGGTGTCTTCTGCTTACAATTGCCAATACGCCTGCCGAGCAAAACACTGCAAATCATCATTATGTGCTACTTGGCAGTAATTAATTCGTGTGTTTACACACACAATGTAATAACTTCTTCTTCTTTAAATAAGGCTTCAATTACCACACTCTAACCTATTTCTACCGTTAAATAATTGCTTAACTATTTTTGTTTTTTAGATGGATATAGTTGGCATTTTAATTATTAGCTGAGAGACTTTTCACCTTCCTTTCTTTGATTTTATTCTGGTAGTCGGGGTTAACAAAGCAAATTCTGTGAAAGGTGCAATAAGCCAAGCTAAAGTAGCTTTTAATACATAGATTTGTGTAGAACAGCGACCAATCAAACTAGAGGCTATTAGAAGTAGTATAAAGTATAAAAACGTAAGTGTAGCGTGGATAACGAAATAAAAGTCAATTCTTTTTTTTCTAAATCAAACACTTTATTAGTCAACATTGTGAAACCAATTATACACATGAGATTTTTGTTAGCCAAAAAAATTACTCCCAATAAACAAAAAAAGAAGATAATTTTAGCAAAACGTCTAACAGCCTGCTACAGGTTCGTCGTTTTTGTCAACACCCAAAAATCTGCCGTTTCCGTTTAAAAAAGGAATGTGAGGTCGTAATTTAAGACCCCACAAAATTGCAACCGCTACACACGTGCAGTCAAATGTATTTTTCCACTTGTGTTTTGTAAAAAGTAGCAGCAAGAATATAAGGCTGACGATTCACCAACAATACACAAACTAAATAAATAAAATAAGTATCTTCACACAATTCCCAATACAGGGGTAGACAGAGGTCTAGTCTAGACAATTCAGTCCCTTAGACCCACCTTCCATCGAAGATATTTTTGTGACAGGTGGTGAGCCCGTCGCCGTTTTTATGTCCAAGCCAACGATATAATTTGTACATAAGTTTTTGAAAAACCCATTGGTACGAGCCTGTCACATGGGGATCGAACTCGGGTCTCTTGACTCGCAATTCCAACCACGCAACCACTCGGCTATCGACACAAAAGCTGAATATAATAACGCGAAGTAGGCTACTTTTAAAACGAGCGAACACCATAACTATTTAAATCTAAAAACATAAGAGTCAGTACCACCAGAAAAATATACATATTTCACCAAATACGTATTAAGTTAAAAGTTACGATGTAGGTTGTAGTTTATTATTCAACTAACAGCGTTCATTAAGCTTTGTCAAATATAATTAACAGTTACTTGCAAATACATACTAAGACGCGTTAAAATATCTATACGTCATTTCCAATACTGGAGTAGGCAGAGAGATATTTTTTTATTATTTATAGTGTAGTACTTAATAGTACGTAAATAAAAATATGTAAATAAAAATATCTTCACGCAATTCCCAATGCAGGGGTAGACAGAGGTCTAGTCTAGATAGAATTATGTCCTTTGGTGGGTCCAAAGGACTTAATCGAAGAAATTTTTACAATATAACAATATGTCCAAGCCAACAATATAAATCGTGAAAAGTTTTTCAAAAACCCATGGGTGAGAGCCTGCCACCAGGGGACACAACTCCGTTCTTTTAACTCGAATTACGATCACCCAACCACTCGGCGTCGTGACTT
The DNA here is from genome assembly GCA_029286605.1 of Sericinus montela. NCBI lineage: Eukaryota > Metazoa > Arthropoda > Insecta > Lepidoptera > Papilionidae > Sericinus > Sericinus montela. The sequence continues at coordinate 450,409 of JAGSMR010000104.1, forward strand.
TACGCGTTAAATTTCTTTAATCATTACGTTATCGTACGTTTGTTGTCACCCTAAAACGGACGATACTATCGCAAAATATCTTTTCACGCAATCGTCACGTGTTTGTGATTTGTGCAGTCGGCTAATGGGTTTGTTGTAGCGCTTCCTCCAGCTGATTGCGTCAAATGCTACAGGTTGGTAGACGCTTTTGTTTTGCACTTCGGTTATGGGAGCCATAATTCAGGCGGGATATAACTTTTAATTATATATTAGTATTTTACATTTACAATTATTTCTAAATAAAATTCCAAATTAATTTATGAAGTGAGGTTTTGAATTTTATTATCTGGGTAGCTAAATTTATTCTCTGTCTGAGCTGTGAAAAGGAGAGGTTATTGCCTGAATCATGTCATATCAGTAATTGTAGTCAATACTGATCAACTAAGTTGGAATATATAATGAATAAAAATTTTTATGTAACTGATATTATAAAAGAACCAAGAATTTTTCAAGCTGCCTCTGATTTTAAAAATTAAAACGTAAATACTCTCCATAAATAAATAAATAAAATCAAAACTACTTTGAAATTATCTTTTGCGGATAAAACTTAAAAGTATGTGCACTGTAAGCACAATCGGAAGTCACTGAGTGTTGCACAACCACACCTAATTATGTGCTCCTTAGTAATGATTTCCTGCGCACTTAACACGTCCTTGTGAAAGTCAATATATGACCAAATGAGCCGACAATTCTTAACGACAAAATGTATTTTTCATGTAGTTTAGATGGAATTTACATTACCACGGATCTTGTAAATTTTGGAAGTACAACTTTGAAATAAAATATCGTCTATTTAATTCGTAATTCGAAAAAAATATGTGTGTATTATACTAAAGTAGAAAAAGTAAGTAAAGAAGTAACCTGTTGATGCCGACTGCTGGGAGTTCCCAACTTTCGGGTTTAGAGGAGGAGATCGATTAGAAAAGTCACTGATGATTTCACATGTTTTTTGTTATTTCTTTACAGGTAAACCCTGATATATGTATATATGTATAACCCTGATATATGATAATGTAATAACAAGAGCATAATTATTTAAGATTACTACAATTTAAACGAATGTAGTCCCTAATTTAAAAATCATAAGCATTCGTTTAGACCTTTCTGACGATCTTCGTGAACGAGTGGCGTAAACACCGGTTTTCAAGGTGTCGCCATCTCAAAGTCCCGGGTTCGATTCCTGGTCGGGCCAATGTAGAAAAACCTCTTTTTATATATTTTCTCGGGTCTGGGTGTTTATGGTGCTTTCGTGGTTTCTAATTACATTGGGATCGGAGCAATGTATGTGTTGTTGTTCCTATCTATGTATGTATTTATTATAGTATTATATATTATAAGTTCACTTTCGTTTAGATAATCTTTTTCTTTCCGTTAACATTAGATAAGTAACACAGCATCTAAAAAAAAAGAGTGTCACTTCTTACAACTTGGAGCGACATAATAATTCCGAATTTAACGGAAGACTTGTTTGTTTTACGCGCTGGCTGGTTTGCACAAAACAAACCATTGCTGTGAATTTTAACAAGCCGGGCTCTTATTTTCACAGGTTTTTGGATTTTAGAAATTTTTTTTATAATTTGGCATTAAAGTAAGCCGCCGGATTTATTTAATAGCGTGGTAATGGTGCTTTGACACTTTGATAAAAGGTTTTTTTGAAGTGAAAACTTTTTTAGTGTTGGCAAATTTTTGGATGGTTAAAAACTTTAAAGCTTCACTATCATGCCAATGTTAATTGTATGCATGAAGCTAGAAGAACTCCGGCGACAAGAGCTAAGCTTTTAAAAATAGAAGAAGCTAGAAGTATGTAGACTTGCGTATATGAGTTGAATACACACACACAAACACACACACACACACACACATTTTTTGATGAAAAGAAATAATACTGTTATATCTAGTTTATTTATTCCTTTTTTACAAAAATAAGGTCACATAATTTTTTTAATACGTGTTTTTTATGTTTAATGTCGTCCATGGACGAGTGGCTTCCACATCGTTTTTATTGGTGCCGCCAGCTCTGAGGTCTTGCGTTCCATTACCGGACTCGTCCGGTAATTTACATATACATAACATATCGGCCTGTTAAAGTCCAACTGCAGCACATAGGCCTCTTCCATAGGGAGGATTTGCCACAATCGCCACACTTGGCTAGCAGATTGGCGATCGTAGTAGCAGATAACTCGCACCTCAGACGCTGCTCCTCATTTTTGGTCTGATATTTTTAGAGACGGTTATCCCGCCATCTATCGGTTGCCATAACGATGTTCAAGGCCGTTTTCTTCTTCTTAGTCGCCTCTTACGACATCCACGGGAAGAAAGGATTAAATATTCTTACGCCGTAAAATAAAACCTATTTTCCTATATTATTTCGGGTCAGGGTGTTTGCATTAGCTACTTTTTTTACGGAAAAGGGAAGCAAACGAGGAGGTGGTTCACGTGATGATAAGTGACTACCGTCGCCCATAAACACCCGCAATATCAGAGGCATAGCGGATGCGTTGCCGGCCCTAGAGTGCCCCCCCCCCCCGCAGAATTGGGGGAGGAGGGTGTGTGGGCCTCCGGTAACCTGCACTCACCAGACGAAACGCAGAGGTTTGTTAGACTTCTACTTCACGCCGGCATTCTGTGAGGTCGTGGTACTTCCCCGGTCGAGCCGGCCCATTCATGCAACAACAAAGGCTGATGCGTGACTCTACCACACATTTAATTTAGGATTGGAGGAATTTATGTGGTCCCTATCTAACTATCTATGTATGTTAATTTAATATGCGGTTTGAGATAAGAACAACGTTGATGATTAAAGGCGGGAAAATCTTTCGAAATGTATCGAATCCAAACCCAAGACTAAACAGTAATTCTAGTTCCGATGCCGATGTTGCGTTTCACATAATTTTTTAATTGACAATAATACTACTTTTCTAGATTAAGTTAATAGAATCCAGAATGCAATGCAAACTTATGCATGCCACAGTGTTTCATATTTAATATGTTTTGTGTATATATATAATAGACTTTTATTATCTTATCGCAATACTGGGGTAGACAGACGTTATGACAATTTAGTCCTTTCAACTCATTTAATTGAAGTTTTTTTGGTTTTCTTTTGGAAAAAAAACTTATGTTCGAATTTCATCGTTGGCTTGGACATAAAAAGGCGACGACGGGCTCACCACCTGTCACGTTGTCCCGAAAATATCTTCGGTGGAAGGTGGGTCAAAGGGACTTAATTGTCTAGACTTGACCTCTGTCTACCCCTGTATTGGGAATTGCGTGAAGATATTTTTTTTTGTTTGCTTTTACAAGTTTTTTTCGTAAATCTTAATCTGATAAGATTCGTACCTATTTTTATTATAAGAACCAAAACATTTCTCATGTTCCTTTTTCAAACGTATTCAACATACCTGACGGACGGTAAAATATCAAATGCCGCTTTAAATATCTTTGCAGTATCCAACAAAAACTTGTATCAATTCCTACGTGTCATAAAATGATCTGAAAACGTGACATTTCACAAAAGTGCTGGATGTCCATTTAACCGGTACAATTCTATGCGCGGGCGAACGTTTAAGAATGATAAATCGGACGAATTTCTAAGGACGATTCGTTCCGAACCCGCGATATAAGACAGGACAAAAGCTTACGATGCAAAGTCGCTATAGTTAGTAAGCTCTACGTCGCACTATCGTAGGATGCGGTAATAGGGCACCGTGAAATCGGTACACTGTGACGAATCGCAGAAAAATTTCGGTTTTTCGGTTATTTCTTAGGGATTTGTACGGGCTTTCTTCGCCGATTTGATACGCTAAACGGGTGTCAGTATTACAAACACATGTCCTTTGATTCAGCGTTGTTCTGCATTCAATATTTCGTGACGGCTTTTCGTTTTCGCGTGCGATTTCATGGTATGCGACGCGTTACATTGATGTTGACTTACCTTCCGTCACAGCTGCTCGTTATTAATTTTATGGGATGACGTCTAAGAAAATCAATAATTTCTTCTGGTTTCGTGTTTCATCTATTCACCATATAGGTACCTATAACCTGCAATCGAATAATAGAATCTACAACTACTTGCAAAATCTTATTTCCTGTGAAATCAAAATTTTTTTCCTTATTCAAATTAAAGAAGGTGAAAAATGTTGATTAACAGGCTTTGAGCAAATGGTAACCATCCCTGTTTCCGATACTACATTCATTACCTTCTCAGCAGCTTTTCTCTTATTTAAATACTTAAAAAAAATTAACCTGTAAAAGACAACTGCAGGATCTCTGTACTCTATTTAATAGAGAGAAATCGACATTATCGCCACACTTGTGAAGCAAAGCTTGATTACCCCGCTATCTATCTGTAGTCATCCATTTATAAATATAAACACCACCGTGTTCGAAGCCAATTTAAAAAATATCATAAGGAATTTATATTCTTACTAACTGCAACATTTTTTAAGTTTCCATTACTGTAAAGCACGTAATGTACACGTTTGAAGCTATCTAGGCACCCAATAGCCATCGATAGTTTTTTAAAGACCGTGCCGTATTAAGCCAGATGATCTTTTACTATTATTATCAACCTTTGAAACATTTACAACATTTAACATTCAGCCAAGACATTATAAATGACGACCTCAGTGGACAAGTGGCGTAAACACCGAATTTCAAGCAGTCGCCATCTCTGAGGTCCCGGGTTCGATTCGCGGACGGGTCAATGTAGAAAATACTTTCTACATTTTCTCGGGCCTGGGTGTTTGTGTTACCTGTTTGAGGAGACGTCCTCCCCAGGTCACAATCACCGGACCTAGCCGGTAGCTACCCTTTTTCTGCACTACATCGTCCGCTACAGCCTTGACATAAAGATGGCGACGGGCTTACCACATGTCACGTTGTCCCGAAAATATCTTCGGGTCGGTTCGGTCTAGCCGAGTGGTTGGGTGGTTGGAATTTCGAGTCAAGAAACCCGAGTTCGATCCCAAGGTGGCAGGCTCGTACTAATGGGTTTTTCAAAAACGTATATACCAATTATATCGTTGTCTTGGACATAACGAATGCGACGAGCTCTCCACCTGTCACGTTGTCCCGAAATATCTTCGCTGGAAGATAGGTCGAAGGGTATTGAGCATTGCGTGAAGATAGTTATATTTATTTTACGTTGTTTCTCATTCCATAATAAAATAGATTTTCGGATCACAGCAATGTGTGTGATGTTGTCCCTATCTATGAATGTATTTATTACTTATTATTTATAATTTGTTGCCATTTTATAGATAGATATATATGCAATTTCTTTTGGTTTTAAAGCATATAAGTTTAAAACTTTTTGATCATTTCCAGTTTTATTTTCTCAATGCCTTTCTTGATAAAAAGCCTGAAGAACTCATAATGAACGATGCCATTTGAAACCCACCATCCGGCATCACCTGATTGTGAGTTTTAATCCGGGTATAGCTGTAAATTTTATTAATAAATAAATAAATATCTTCACGCAATTCCCAATACAGGGGTAGACTGAAGTCTAGTCTAGACAATTAAGTCCCTTCGACCCACCTTCCACCGAAGATATTTCGGGACAACGTGACAGGTGGTCAGCCCGTCGCCGTCTTTATGTCCAAGCCAACGATATAATTCGTATATAAGTGTTTTAAAAACCCCTTGGTACGAGCCTGCAACCAGGGGTTCGAACTCGGGTTTCTTGACTCGAAGTTCCGACCACCCAACCACTCGGCTATCGTGACTTATTAAAATTATTGTTGTTAATTTTGAGCTGTACTGCCTTTTGACCATGACTTTTTTTCCATCTTAGCGCATTCATGTCGTATGTAGTCCATTTTTCAACTTACGTAAGAGTGCTTACTTATTAGCTTGCCAGTGGGAAAACTAAACTCCTGGTGCTGGAAAAACTCCTCTTGTGTATGGACAATTTAATATAATCGCCCCGCTTGGCAAGCAGATTGACGGTCTACTCATATTATTGATGTGTGTTATTTTGATATCTGTCGGTTAGCTATGAAATCAAATTAATGCATTTGTGTGAACATATGGACGTTTTCTGAAATAAGAAATTTGTAAGAAGTGAAAGAGGTATGTATGGGTCGAAACCCTGGGCGATCTTTCTCTCTGGTTACCTCGTCAGGGATTGTGCGTGAAGATAAAATAAAAAATATTAATAAATAAAACTATTATTATTATAAATTCATCTAAATAAGAACATATAAATCTTAAATCATCTTTTTTTCTATATATGCTATAAGGCACGAAAAACACTAGGCGAGACATTACAGCGGCATAGGTCCGTGTTGTCTAGAACTGGTGTTGTGGTAAGCCCTCCTGTACGAAAGAGCGCTACGTTCTGCAGTGAACAAGCCGTTATGATGATGATCTTGTAGAAGCGCTTACACCGCCCCATGAACAAGTTAATTTGTCTATTGAGTCCAGTAACTGGCGTTTCAAGCTATATTTTCAAAGCCTTCCTATAACGTCTCTTGCCGTGGCCACGGTAAGAAAGATGTTGAATGTTACACTGATTCCCAAACGTTCACAGACCTTTGAAAGTAGGATAGCATTCTACTACCTCTTTCTAACTTTATTTATCATAAGAAGCGTGTGAACGGCTTCTAAAGACGAAATAAATGAAATACGAAGTCATAGAAGAAGTAATTTTTGGAACAGCGTAACAGGTGGCGATCCTGTCACCGTCTGTATGCCCAAATCATAGATATATCGTACAGAAGTTTTGAAAAAATCCATTGGCATGAGCCATCGAGCGAGATTCTAACCCGCTGCCTTTAGCTTCGAAAGAAGGTACCATTAGTAGTACCTAGAAATTACTAGAATAATTATGTGAAGACTAATCATGTGCGTGATACGACGTGGGGATCGAACCCGCGCTTTTGACTCGAATTTCGATCACCCAACCACTTGGCTGTAGTAGTGACTACTACCGTGATCAAGAAAACTGGAACCAAAAGTATGTATTTACTTCTCAACTAAATAGTGAAGGAACTTTTTACCTAACGCACTTACTATGCAAATCATGGATTAGTGTGAACTTGTGTGTGTGTAACATGTTATTTTATTCAGTTTGATGCCTTTGTATACACAAAGTGCTATCTAATATCTAATAAAATTAGGCGTCGCTAAAAATTTTGGAAAAAAATTAAAATTCTATTATTGATAATTGTCAGTGAAGCTATGTTCCATAATTCCTAATATGAACATTGTAAAGGCATAATGTGTTTAAAAAAACGAACAAGTTTCTTTGTGCAACATTTTATATTTAATTAATGTTAAAAAGATGACTTCATTGGAAATTCATTTTATCTCACGGAAACCAGAAAGTCCTGTGTTTCGCAAAAGTAGTAATCGTTGACAGCCAAAATTGATTACCGATGAAAATTTTGCTGTGAACTGGCACGTCCAACATTTTTTGGCGCGAACTTCTAATGATTGTACTTTCGAGGTAAATATTGTTAATTCAGTGTATTTTGTATTAAAAAATACGTTATCAATAAAGATAATTATTATATAGTCACTTTTAAATCACGAGTGTCAACATGCATAGAAATGAGCATCACTTCTCTAGTTATTGTCACATGATATTTGAGATAACACTTCGCCCAAATGTAATCACATCCTAATTCTTTAACTAACTTTTATGTCATTTATGAGTTCATTAAGCACTTCAAATGCTGAAACTATTTTTTCATTCTGCTTTCCATCAAACAATACTATCAAATTATGGCCGAATATTCACGACATGTTATTGAGTACAGTAACTTCAAGAAATGGTATTTGGAAGAGCTCGCATAAGTTGCTAACATCAGTTAATAAATTAAATGATAAGTATTGGAAAGGGAATAATAAAATTAATACAAAAACATATTAAGTATTTAACTTTTATTAAGAATCAGAGATCAAATGAAAGTCTTGAAAGTTCTTACCAATATCAGTCTACAAAAATTGCTTAGTGAACTAAATTAACCTAAGAGAACTAAAACTAAAATATAATCTAGGCATTGACACATGGAAGAATACAAATACTTAATTACAAATATTTTCATATAATAACTATAGCAAAAACTTAATTTCTACAACTAACATAGTATTAAACATACCTAATTACTACGATAATTTTAAAAATTAAGATTGGCACGCTCGGCCTACTTTCTTTTAAAATACAACCAAATATCGATAATTTAATTTAAAAAAAGGCATAAATTCATGAAGTTTATGAGGATATTAATTAATAATTAAACTTACCAACTATTAAAGCTTTTTGAAAGATATGTTTTCTTAACTACAAACTACACATTGTTTAAGTCCAACTGTACGTTTCACAACGTACAGTTAGACTTAAACAAATAAAATTGAAAAAATACAAATTGAAGTCAAAGTAAACAATTTCTAATCTTAAATTCTATCAGATCGCACACCTACAGGAAGTACACAACAAATATAACGTAGTATTATTACATTAAACAATTTTATTGTTATAACATTACAATTTCTTACAACTAATTAAAGCTTTGTTTCACGTGTATTTTTAAAATCACAGACAAAACAACTTAACAACTAATGGAAGACATTGATTATTTAAATTAAATGTCATATATATGCAAGTTATTTAGAAATAGAAATGAGAGCTAACCGGTTATTGGTGCGATGAAAATTACAGTGCAGTTGGCTTTAAAGCTGTCTACCAAACAAATGTAGTCAATTTACACTGTTAAAATTATTCGAACGTAATTTATACTGTTTGATGATGCTCCACTTTTCATTCCAAGTTGCAAATATAGCTAAGGATCACAGAAGTTACGAAATAAAATATTTACTATTGCTAACTAACATCACAATATACACAACTGGAAGTGGATAGTGCATCAACAATCTTATTAACTAAATCTAATGGAAGACGTTAATATACTCTGCAATATGAGCACGCACTTAATCTAGACCTTGGAAGACAAGATTTTGTTTTACTGCGTTAATAGTACCGAAAGTTAAAGCTTTGAACGAAAAGAAAGGTTATCTAAAGAGAATCGGAATCAAAGTTCAGAAATAGACGTTAGTAACAAAGTTTACATACGAAACAGTTTTTTTTGTTCGCCGAATAGCAGATTTCGCGCACTTCATTTGCCATATTGTCGTTGATTTCCAAGTCCTCGGAGATCAGCTCATATCGGTTGGAATCAAGTATATTCTGGTTTTCAGTATTGTCGCTGTCTTCGACAGCTACCGGTTTGACCGGGTCTATAGGATATAAATATTCAGAGAACGGTACTAGCAGAGGTTCTTCAGGATATGCAGTCTTTTGCGATGGCAGGTCCGCACGGGGCGATGTATTGGAAATCATTTCTCCAAGTTTCGACCAGCACTTATTAAGATTAACTCGCGTTGAGTTTGTCACCTTCCGCGGAAGTTTTGGCTTGGAGCTCTGTAATAGAATAAGAAAAATTTATTTAATCATTCACATGTCACTAAATCTGTCTAATGTTGCGTAATAAGTTCCAAATTGCGAAGCTAATTTTTTAAACTAAAATATTATGTTTTCGTTATTACCTGTCGGCTTAAGAGCTTCATCCATGGTGAACGAGGGGAGACAGCCTCCTTCTTCGGCGACGGCGATCCATTCTCAGCGAGACACATTTTTTTAACTATTATCTAATTTTATCTAAATAACTTAGTGTAACGAATTACAACTACGTATTTACAAGGCTAAGCAGAGCGACGTGCACACACGGAGTGTCGGCAAGGAATGATTGAATCAGGAAGGGCGGTGGGCCCTTATATACTTGGTCCCCTCTGTGTAAGCGCGCGTGCTCCGGGAGCGGGGCGGCGCGCGCGCAGCACGCGAGCTATGGCGCGCGCCTACGGACTGGTTTTTACTAAGAGGTTCTACGAATAGTAGCTTTGACGTGCCGCGACTTGGAATAGTCACAAGTTAGATTACTTTGGTAAAGTCAAGTGTTGTTGATGACAGTTAGTTCTAACAACTTTGTGGTATAGAAGAGATTGCTTTTTAAAGAAACCATACTTGTATTTTTTCGAAATAAAAGCCTAATATTAAACTCTGTAAGTATTTAAATTACTTTACTGACTAATTCTACGAATTATTATTATAAGACATCAGACAATGGGTTCGATGTTTGAATATTTCTACATAAACGACTATCTGTTTGCCGTCGGCGTTGTGTTGCACATTCTAAACAGAACTGCACTAGCAACATTATGAATCATGGCCAGCACCTGGCGGTTGGATAGATAAGTTCCGCTGCAGATTTATCATAGTATTCCTGTGTCGCTTCCTGCGATTAAATCGTCTTTAAACGCAGCCAAGCGCTCGCAAATCACGTACGAAGCTCTGATAAATCATTTCCTTCGATCACTTTAAGGATGCACGACCAATTATTTTTAATATTGTTAACGTATTTGTGTGAGTGTATCTTGTTAACTTTCAACTTGTCAACAAGTCTTTGCTTTAATATTCAAAGCAGTATAGTAGCAGCAGTAAATTATCCTTTACGATGGAAATATGACTTTATAAAGGGAATTTGTTACCGAAACACTACGGGAGAAACACCTCGTTAAATACTAGAGAAAAATGAGGTAGGCCAGTAACGGACATCAGCATTTAAGGTGTAAGGTGTCTTAAACTGCGAAAGCCAAGTATGGTAATAATGACAAACTTTCCTTATTGAAAAGGCTCATGTCTTGCAGAGTACACTTTTACTGATCACTTAACACCTAGTCAGTAGCCTAAATATAACATTATTATGATTTATTAGCCGAGGATAATTCTTGATTCTTTGATTGATATAAATCTAAACCTTAAGTCTGATTACGTTATAAGGAAGCTCATAACACTCAGCTGGCTATGGAATGGACTACACTGGAATTTCCACAAGATGTAGTGATGATAAGTTCAATCGGTGATGTAATTGTGATGATATGCGATTATGCCAAATCCTAACATTTTCTTTAATTGTCGCAATGAGCAGTTAATAGCAATAGCCAACAAAATCCGGCGTTGACCCATGCGTGTACCAGATAAAAAAATTGAAATTATTTGCGTAATTTAATTTGCCACTACATGATGCAACGGTACTACGACGCACGATCGTAGGCGTATCGTAGAGGTAAAAATAGAACAATAAATTCTTCGGGGTTTGTTTAACACATCTTTCTATTACTTTTAATAAGAGAAATAATTTTCTAAAAGTTTTTAATCTGTTAGCAATGTAATGTATAAACGAAAGAGTCGTTTACTTCAAAATTAATGTAAGGCTTCATGATGGAAAAACACTTTGTTTTTAATTAGCGGAAGAGGACGCCTTTTAGTTTACTTCCTTTTATTAATATAAAAAGTCTACTTTCATAAAAAGGAGTTTTTCAATTACAATCTATAGTTATTAAATTTTGATTTCACTTCTTATTCGAAAAGTAAAATTTTATTCCCTTAGCGTTCTTTATTGAAAAAGGTACAATTAAGATAATTAAATTTATTATGAGTTAAAACTGTAGTTTTCGTCAGCTATTATATAAATTCATTCTTAAACAGTTTTATAACGCAGATAGCAATAAACAGGTTTCTAATAAGAATGACCAACGACGTGTTAAGTTTTTATTGATATTGAACGTGTTATAGACATTTCTTATTTCCATAACTTTATATTTGTACAAACATATTGTAGCGTAGTTTTAAACAAATTAAAGATGGTGTTATAATATGTGTAAACTTAGTTTATAGCCACGTTTTATAACTTTAAAAACATAACGAAAGATTTTTTAACCAAACATATTTTTTATAACATGTTAATAATACGTTATTCTTAGGAAGTTTTCCACAAAGATATCCTTTTTGAAAAAGGAACATATTCTGACATCCATCTTGTAACTCTACCTTTATTCTTATTGGAAAAGTCTCTATCTGATAAGCTTTGAGCTTTCTCATTTGGCCTGCAGTGAAAGACAGTGCAAGTACACGTTTCTACTCATAAGTTCATCAACTGGCAACGCGCATTGGTTGTAAAGTTTAACATTAATTATAATTCAAGTAAATGGCAACATCATCAAAATTATTGTATTTTCGCTGTGAGTTATTGGGAATCTTTTGAGTATATAAAACAAAAATATACACTTATATTAAAGTTGGCGCCGAAAATCAATTATCTTCAGGTGGATTCAAGGCAATAAAGCACTTATTACTCTTGACGACCTCCGTCGTCGAGTGCCGAACAAGCCAGTTTTCATGGCGTTACAAGCTCGGAGGAGCAGTTCGATTCCCAGTCAGATCAATGTAGAAGATATCTTTTTCTACATTTTATTGGGTCTGGGTGTTTGTGGCACCTATTTTGTTCCTGATTCCATAATACAAGTGCTTAAGCTACTTACTTTGGGACCAGGGCAATGTATGTGATCTATCTATGTATCTATGTCTGTACTTACGCTATGTTAACACAATAGTGTTTCACAATAGTGTAGTTAATAAACTAAAGACTTATAGATCATGCATTAACAGAATACCTTTTTAATTTTATATGCGTCTTGCACCACTGTGACATTTAAAGTTGTCAAATTGATTTATTACACAAGTCAATTAAACTTAGCGGTTAATTGCTGTCTGTAGTCAATTATAAAGTAAAGCCAGAAGCGAAAATGTTATCATTTATGCAATTTAAATTAAGTGTTATCTTAGTGACTAAGATACTAAATTAGTTAACATTTCATCAAATCAGTGGAAATTGCGGTCAATTGTAAAACTTTCACATTTTCGTCAAAGTATTTACTACATTTTGTAAATATTATAGTAGACTTTCAGAGTTATTAGAATTGGTAAAATAATTTTCAGGCCATTTTAGGCACATTTTTACGATGGTCAATCCCTTACTACTATCTTTTTTTAACTAATTCCTTGGCTATTCAAGAGAAGAATTTTTAAGTCGTTTTCTAATTTTCCTATCATAGAATATAATTATTAATTACATATTATAACAACTTTATAACATTCTTTTAAACTGTACTTCGAAAACTACATACTATACAATATGACGATGTCATTTGATATCCAAATTTTCATAACACTTCATTGAAGCGAATCTTAATCGACGCTGGCACCGAAAGTTGTCGTAATTGATCTCCTCACACTCTCCAAGGAATTTTTCATAACATAATACTTTCGGTAAAAGAAAAAAAAAGCTAGACCACAACCCGACCACGTGCAGCCTTTAGCTTTTGAAAAAAGGAGAATAAAATCTTCACCTTTTTTTGTCCCGTCCCCACAATGGGTAGGGTTACAACAAATGGAACTTTGTACGAAGAACTTTAACGTATCGAAGTATGCTTTATAATACTTGGGATGACTTGCGACTATGTTTACATTAAAGTATCAATTAACATAATATTTTTGTCATAAATTTGCCTCTCAGTGTCCTTATATTGTACAATATTTATACAGGCAGAAGTAATAAAAAAATTATAATAATATTAAGATAAATAAATATTTTAATGCATTTCCCAGTACAGGGGTAGACTGAGTTTTAGTCTAGACAATTAAGTACCTTCGATCCACCTTCCACAGAAGATAATTTCGGGACAACGTGACAGGTGGTGAGCCCAACGCTGTCTTTATGTCCAAGCCAACGATGTAATTCGTACATAAGTTTGAAAAACCCATTGGTACGCGCCTGCCACCTGGGGATCGAACTCGGGTCTCTTGATTCGAAATTTCGACCACCCAACCTATCGTGACCACATTTAGATATTATTTGAAACTATTTCGAAATTTTAATTTTTTTTCGATTATTTCGATGAACGGACATTCCTATATCATTAGTTTGTATGCACATTTATTATACGTACTACGGGTATTGGTGTGCGTGAAGCGTGCACAACACACGCCCGTATCGCTCCCTGTTGACTTCGGTTCATGGGATTTTATGCCGTCAATTATAGTGTTGGGCCTCATTGTGCCTTTTGAATGTTCAACATCGTGTAACAAACACCTATTGTTCATCAGTAAATCATATTCTGTAACGATAGCAGGGAATACTTCGATACGTGTTGTTCTCAAACTGAATGCTAATGAGTGAGTTATAATGATATGACGACTGATAGTTTTAAAATTATATAATAAAATAAATAAATAAATAAATATCTTCACGCAATTCCCAATACAGGGGTAGACAGAGGTCGAGTCTAGACAATTAAGTCCCTTCGACCCACCTTTCACCGAAGATATTTTCGGGACAACGTGACAGGTGGTGAGCCCGTCGCCGCCTTTATGTCCAAGCCAACGATATTCGTACATAAGTTTTTGAAAAACCCATTGGTACGAGCCTACCAACTGGGGATCGAACTCGGGTCTATTGACTCGAAATTCCGACCACCCAACCACTCGGCTATCGTGACTGTTAAATTATATAATGAACATTATATAATGAACATTTTTATTCATTAAAAATGAAGGTATCGAGAAATATCAATAACCAATAGCAATGGTAACATATATTAAAATGTAAATAATAAAATGCTGAGTTATCAGCGTAAGAAGTTACCACGTTTTTTTCTTCCCGTGATTGTTGTAAGAGGCGAAGAAAAGAAATCCTTTAAAGTGACAGTGGTAAACAGCTGATGACGAGATATCTCGAAAACTGGAAAATTTGTTACACGATTAGCCGTGTGCTAACGTCGCTCCCGTGGGCGTCGTAAGAGGCGACTAAGGGAAACAGCCTTGATTATCGTTATGGCAACCGATAGACGGCGGGATACCATCTCTAAAAATATCAGACCTAAATAATCAGACCGAAGATGGGCAGCACCGTCTTAGGTGCGAGTTGTCTGATAATGCGATCGCCAATCCGCTTACCAAGCGCGGCGATTATGGCGAATCCTCCCTGTGGGATAGGCCTATGTCCTGCAGTGGACTTTAATTATGTATGTTTCAAAATGGCTTGAAGAATGCTTAAAAGCTAAAAAATAGTGATATGAAAATTGTGATGGATAAAACACATTCAGTATAAGTTTTATCATACATAGCAACTCCACTATGCATTTGTGCCGCTACCAGCCCCTTCCTAATAAAATTACTTGTTTATTCATCAAATCACTTAACAAATACTGTGGGTCGTATATAAAACAATCACGCATGCAGACACGCGTCGCCCTTCGCTAACAATGCATTCCGATGCTAGGCCGAATGTCATGCGGGTCATAGTCGATGGCCCCCATTTAAAAATAAACCCTTATACTCGTTGTCGGCTATAGGCAAATGTAATACGTCATAGCTGCTAATGTTTTTGTTATTAAGGATTTCAAATAATTCATCTTCTAATTTGATAGATAAAATTAAAAAAAAAAACTATAAATATCTTCACGCAATTTCCAACACTGTGGTAGACAGAGGTCTAATCTAGGCAATTAGGTCCCTTCGACCCACCTTCCACCGAAGATATTTTCGGAGCATATCATAATCTGATAGATATTGTGTTATAACATTTAAAGTTATGTCTAATTTGAGGTATGTTTAATGTTTATTAGACAGATACTCCGTGGATAGTACAGCAAACAAAGTTGAACATAATTTTTTTCTAGATATTCTAAAGATGCTTAAAAGGAGACTTGATGTTAAGAACAATTAGTGCGAATTTTTTTCATTAATAAGTAAATATCATTGTGTTTTGAAGGAATAACGCATTTATAGTTAGTTAAGCAAACTTTAAAGAATAACTGTTGCATTCCTACAGTTTTGTTTCGTGGTAATGTTTACCACATAATGAACTATTAAAATAATCGCAAAGCACTTGAGAAAAGAAAAAATCTTGAAATTAATGAAATCAATTAAAACACACGACCTCGAACACGTGACCTCCACGCAACAGTGTAGCAATGCGAGCGTGACCCTAGAGCGTCGCGGGTTCACAAGCCGCCCGTTTCAGTTGAAAATATAACTTTATTTTTCTTTAATAACAAAGCTCGTTGGAAAAGTAATTCGTGAGCGTGATATGTATATATATAATATTTGTCATACCTATTTGTCATACCGTATAAATTATGCTGTTTATTGTTGTAAATGTTATATGTTTAGCCCTTAGTAGAATTTTGTAGCCTATTCGTTCTACAAAAAGATATTTTCGATCTATGATTGATCTAATTCAACTAGGGCTGCATGCTAATGGACAGCGCGCGTCGTTCATTTAGATTACTACTATTGTGTACATATCGCGTGCCGCTGGTTTGTATGCTGCCTACGCGGACAATCTTGATGTATTGCCTGTTATAGGCTTATACAAAACAAAGAGTAGATTAGAATATTTCCTTTTTATTTATTAGGATTATAAAATACACATGTTAGTAGATATCAAAGTTAGTAACAAACAATTTTATTTTTGGCCATCTTCGGAATACAGGAATACAAAATAATAGATAAAAAAAATACTTATCAAATAACTCAAAAGTAACATAAAATAGAATTACATAAAGATCCATAATACCTAATAATTGTGAATTGTCAGTTGCTAAACTATCTCTGCATTACGAAAAGGTTTTCAAACGATTGCGTATAGTAAATATACTTTAAAAAAGTACTATCTAAAGTCAATGCTGACATTTGATTAATAAATCTAAACGCTCGTGAATTATGACCCCGACATTAACCATCTGTTATATCATGCAGCGTGAACGTAAAACTCAACGTAAACAGCCCTTTTACGGACACTTACTTGAATAAATCCTTTGACAGGAGACACGCACACGCGCGCACATTCAATAATCACGTAAAAGCATTACACGTACGCACACAAACTAGAACTAAGCGCGTGTACAAACGCGTGGCCACTCACACAATCGTGAATTGACGCGAGCACACACGCGCGCTTCTAATCGGCGCTTTCCTTCGCGTGGCGGTCGTGTGTGTTGCATCCCCGTTAAGGGGCGCAGGTGGTTCTTGGTGAATGACGCTGCCGTGGGAACTCGACTCAACCCCGAGTTCCCATGGCCGACGCCACCTGCCACCTGCCGTACTACGCATAATTCGCGCTCGTAAATGAACGGTAGTGACCACGTGTGTAAGCTTTTTTTTTATTTACATCTCCGAGATGCGGAAGACCGGTGGGGCCCAATTAACTTTATCTTAATGACACCGATGCCTCATTGGCAATGTATCGAGGATGCGTTGATCGATTTCTCGATGCTAATCGATTAAAATGATGCGTGAGTAGACGATTAGAATTGCTAACGGAATAATAGTCTGACCGCTCAATTATATAGGCGTCGGTGTTGTATCAATATGTTTTTATAGTATTCATTGTATTTGAATAAAATAATCGATTCATTGTTATATAAACACGATGTGATAAAATTGATTTCGTTAATTTAAAAATGAATATACTACTATAAAACTAGATACTTATAGAAAATATAGATTTTCCTTTTCGTAGTAGTCTTAACTTGAAGATACTATAATTGAAACAGTGGTAGAAAAGAGATATACTGAATATATATAAAAATGACCCAGACAACTTCTCTGCCGAACCAATTTCTTGACTCTTATCCATTTCAGCAGCAAAATAGCAGCAGACCTTTACCTTCTATATCTTTCAGACCAAGACAAACTGCTGCAGGTCGTCTTGGTCTGAAAGGTATTGGTAACCAGCGTAATAGCATGCAATAAATCATTCCATCATAATCACCAGTAGTGACAAGGCATTGGTTAAATTCTGTGTCTAAAGTTGTTCGGCTGAATAGTTGCCACTTACCTTCAGTGGACTGTAAGCTTGCTTATCTTTCTACTTCAATCCTAAATAAAAAGAAAAATAGGTGTAAACTTCGCCATACCTTTCAGGAGTAGCGTGGTGGATGTTCCTCTGCTCTTATGTCTCTCAAAGTAGACTTGAATAATATATTACTAATAATATTTTACTTTGTTTCACATTTTATTTGAAAGTCACGATAGCCGAGTGGTTGGGTGGGCGGAATTTCGGGTCAGGAGACCCGAGTTCGATCCCCAGGTGGCAGACTAGTACCAATGGGGTTTTCAAAAACTTACTTACGAATTATATCGTTGGCTTGGACATAAAGACGGCGACGGGCTCACGGGAAGGTGGGTCGAAGGGACTTAATAGTCTAGATTAGACCTCTGTCTACCCCTATATTGGGAATTGCATGAAGATATTTTATTTTAATTTTAACCTTTTTTAAAAAAAAGTTTGAGCAAATGAGTAATGTCATATAATTGTTACCGTCTAGTTCTAGAAGAGACCCTAACAAAAAGTATAAACCGGGCAAACTATTTAACGACTGTCGTTTAATAATGTAACCCTTCATGCCTGGTTGAGTTGACCTTCGGTCCGGTTTGTATGTGAGTAACACGATCACAGTTCCGGTGTTAACGATTTGTTCCGGTATAGTACCTGTAACGTTCACTCGTCGGGTCGGTGGGTTGTATACCGTCGCGTGCGCAGTTTGACCGTTGGTTAATGCCCATTAATGACGGTTAGCATTAAATTAAGTCGCTATTGTGTGTTCGGTTTCCCTTTTATTAAGTATTTTGACGACCTCCATGGACTAGTCGCGTAAACACCGGTTTTCAAGGTGTCGCCATCTCGAGGTCCCGGGTTCGATTCCCGGTCGGGTCAATGTAGAAAAACCACTTTTTCTGCATGTTCTTGGGTCTGGGTGTTTGTAGTGCTTTAGATGTTTCCGATTTCCATACTTCAAGTGCTTTAGCATCTTACAATGGGATCGGAGCAATGTATGTGATGTTGTCCCTATCTATATATTTATTTATTTATTATAATTGGCATGTACCCTTTTAAACTAAACTCGGGTTACGTTAGCTTCACTGGAATCCACTGCACTCCTTAATGAATTAACCTTCGCCAACATTAAAGAAATCATTGACTAGTGCTTATAAGAATACTTTATTTAAATTAATTAATGACAAGTTTAGCCAAGTTACGTCACGTAAGTCACGATAGCCGACTGGTTGGGTGATCGAAGTCGAGTCAGGAGACCCGAGTTCGGGTCACATTGGCACAAGCCGACCCCAGGTGGTCTGCTTGTACCAATGTGTTGTTTCCAAACTTATGTACGAATATATCGTCGTTGGATTGGATATAAAGACGGCGACGGGCTCACCACCTGTCACATTCTCCTGACAATATATTGGGTAGAAGGCTCTTAATTGTCTAGACTGGACCTTTGTCTACCCCAGTATTGGGAATAGCGAGATGAAAAAAGTTTTTTTTATAGCCAAGAAGTTGGGTAGTTATTGGTGTCATTTTGCATAATTTTGGGCATATATAGCTTGTTTAAATACAGTTTTTAAAGGTAAATAAAAATTGCGATATAATCCGAAAATCGTTTTCAAACGTTCGTAAGTAAATAACGTAAATAACAAAAACTAATTATTTAGAGTAGTTATTACTAAGAGCTTAGTGTTACTTAGAGTACGTTTAAATTTTTTTTATGCTTTTATGTATATAAGTCACGATAGCCGAGTGGTTGGGTGGTCGGAATTCCGAGTCAAGAGACCCGAGTTCGATCTCAAGTGGCCGTACCAATGGGTTTTTCTAAAAACCTATGTACAAATTATATCGTTGGCTTGGACATAAAGACGGCGACGGGCTCACCACCTGTCACGTTGTCCCGAAAATATCTTCAGTGAAAGGTGGGGTCGAAGAGACTTAAATGTCTAGACTAGACCTCTGTCTACCCCTGTATTGGGAATTGCGTGAAGATATTTTTTTTATATTTTATTCCACTTTATTTATTTTTTATGTTTTTATGACTTTAAAAAAAGAAGAAAACAAAATTATTAATTTTCAAAAGAATATAAATCAATAAGTAAACAAAGAGACCAGAAACTAATTGTTATTAAATAAGGTAACATAGATTTTTATATGTTCCTAAGTAACTAAGTTTCAAATACATTAGATCAGGCACTAAGATACGGCGCTAATAAAAGTTATATTATTGTTGACGACAAATATGCTTTAATGTATGCGACTACTTAAATGACAGAATAATAGTAAATTACACATTTTGCTTCTGTATACAGTATAATTAGAAGCCATTGTTTTTTATTACATGATCCATAATAGACCTTAAGATATATTATTACGTTTTCTTACTTATCTAGTAAAATTAGTTTCAACGTCCGAGGGCTACAAATTAACAGCCAGCTATCAGTTTTTTCGAAAAATGGTTACAAGTTGCAACATTGTAAACAGGTGAAACAAAAACCCTATACAAAGCCATACTCCTACGGGTAAAAACCCTATATTAGAGGATATATATTGGCAATTTCTTTCATGTTATTTTTTAACACAAACAATAATTTACTGCGGATATAGTGTGAGTAATCTGTCGATGTATCATTTGCTTAATACTAGTAGCAACGTTAACGTAAAGCAACGTCGTAGATAATTCTTTATCATTAAAGAATCACCTGGTGAGACGAGGTTGTGTTCGATTTAAAAAATATATTACACTTTCGCGGCCTGCATTGTTATTTTTTTTTAGACAACTAACTTTGTTATTTTAAAAAGTGTTGATTTTTACGAAAGTAAATTTTCACAAAATATGCTGTCTTCTGTTTTTTGGTACGTAACCGCGTCTTAACCTCTCTTTTTAGTAGAATTCATCACAATGGGAGTATTTAGCAAGCGGTTGGTCAGTAGAAGATTTAAAAACTGCGATCTGCCTAATTTTGGTCTAGTTTTTTCTTTTTTTAAGTATATCCCAAAATCTTGAAAGCGTCACTATCTGGTGAATTACATTGCTTCATCAAGGCATTTGAGAAATAACTTTAAAAACGCAATGAATTTCGAAATTAGTTAAAGTCGTAACGCGTTTTTTTATAAGTTTACAAAAGAAATGAATATATAATTTTGACGAATTCCATGGTCGAGTGGTGTCCATTACGCCATTTCAGAGGTCCCGGGTTCGATTCCCGGTCGGATCAATGTAGAAAAACACTTTTTCTACATTTTCTCGGGTATGGGTGTTTGTTTACCTTTAAGTAATTTTCAAAAATAAAGATTCCTCGCGACAATTTATTTTACCACCAAGCTAGTTGTAAAGTAGCAATTAAGAATTGTAATGGGACTAATACTATTAATTTCACTATAATTACAGTATCCGCCGTATTTTGAGAACAAAAGTGAAGAATAAAACAGAAGAGAAAAGAGAGAAAGTCATGATGGCCGAGCGGTTGGGTGATCGGAATCGGAAGAGAGCCGAGTTCGATCCCTAGGTGTAAGGCTCGTATTAAAGGTTTTATTTTTAAAAAATTATGCAGGATTTATTTCGTTGATATGTCATGTTTTCCCAAAAATGTCTTCAGTAGAAGACCCCTGTTTGAAAATGACGTGAACATATTTTTTATAATAATAAAAAGACCTCCGGAACTGAGACGTGGTCCTTCGCAGCTGTCCGAACGAGGAAGCTCAAGATTGCTCAGCGGACATTGGAAAGGGCCATGCTGGGTGTTTCTCTGTGTGTTAGAATCCGTACCGATGATATCCGCAGCAGAAGTAGGATAACCTACATAGCCCTAAGAATTACCATGCTTAAGAGGCAATGGGCAGGCCACATAGATCGCAGAACTGAGAATCATTGGGGAAGAAAAGTTCTCGAGTGGCAGCCTCATTCTGGCAAGCACAGAGTAGGACGACCTCCCAAGAGACAACCTGTACAACTTTGCGGGGTTGATGGATGTAGGTGTCTCGGAACTGTTCTCTGTGGAAATCTGTGGGGGAAGCCTAGGTTCAGCAGTGTACTTTTGATAGACTGTAAAGAAGAAGAAGAATCTTTTATTATTCAATCGTAAAAGAAAAAAAATTTATTACTCATTTTTTAAAAATATAAAATTAAAATTAAAAATTTGAAGGTCTAACATGCAAACCCCGTACGCATGAAATTGCATACATTACAATCATTTGAATAATTAATTTGCTTTTAAATATAAAAATTCTAAAAGCTTCGTTTAAATAACACAAAATATTATAATTAACAAAAAATGTGTATGTAAATTAACAACAGAGGTTAAAAAGTTAAATAATGTTTGCCACAAAAGCATAAACGTTGAATGTATATCTAACTCTAATAAGTATTTACAACATTAGTTTTACTTATTGCGGTATTATTTATTAGTTCTATTTTATTATTATTTATGACTAAATAATGACTAAATAATGAAAAGTCACGATAGCCGAGTGGTTGGGTGGTCGGAATTTCGAGTCGAGAGACCCGAGTTCGATCCCCAGGTGGCAGGCTCGTACCAATGAGTTTTTCAAAAAAAAACTTATGTACAAATTATATCATTGGCTTGGACATAAAGGCTGCGACGGGCTCACCCCCTGTCACGATGTCCCGAAAATATCTTCGATGGAAGGTGGGTCGAAGGGACTTAATTGTCTAGACTAGACCTCTGTCTACCCCTGTATTGGGAATTGCGTGAAGATATTTATACTTATTTTATTTTATTTTACTAAATAATGACAACAAATTTATTTTTTATTAATTAGTTTTAGATTTTTATCTTATTCCTTCTTACGTATTTCTTTTCTTATTACAATTATAATCGTAATTATAATTGTAATAAGAAACCTATGATAATGCCAAAAAGGCGAAACCGGTCAGGTATTTTAATAGAATTAAATGTGGAATAAGTAAAAGTAAATTTTAATGTGTTTAATATATATATATTGTTGAATATACATTGTTATACGTAGCTTATAAAATTAAACCCAACTGATCGTTAAGCGTTTCAAGAGATACTAAACGCCATAAAATCACCTGAGATAAAATGCGTGAAAATTATTTATTTAACAGCGATCATAAAATAACGAACAGATTACCCTTTTAGTTATCTCACAAACAAAATTTACCTACGGTGTTTTCTTTTTAAGTAATAGCCTGTTATAACCTTTGATTCTATAGAAACGAATCATAATCCTAAATGTAGCTTTTAGGCTTATATTGTTATCTATTTGACATTTTATTAAAATTATTTGTAATAAACCATATAATTTTATATAAACCTACCTCTCGTCAACTTTATTAATATCAGACTAATGATTGTATGTAAATAGTTTTAAGGCGATCGTGTCATTTGAAAAGGTCGAGTACTCACGATTCCACTTCATTTAAAAACATTAATAAGGGCAGTATTAAGTTACAAACTAAAATAAATAATTCACTCAAAAGCAGCGCAGAAAAAAGAAACTGTCGCGTGATAAACGTACCAAAAAAAAGTAAGCAGAATCATTAAGCACACAAAATATGTTTTCCATTTACACAAACGCTTCGAAGCGGTTATAATTTTGTATACGGCGAGTGTTTACTCAGTAAGAAGTGCTTCGGATCGGTAACACCTGCCGCGTTTTCCCACGCCGGCGTTCGGGCGACTTCGGCCCCGGTCGGTAATCGTCGGCCGCGCGCGTCTCCACTTGCATACAAATTACTTACAAAATGACAGATAGGAATAAAATTTGTTATCTGTGTCACGTGCAGTGTGGCACGACCCTAACGCTTTTTACCCTACGTGATTCCACGTATAAATGTATCGTTTGAAATATTTGTTTTATTACTCATGTATTCATAAATACCTTTTGCTGATGTATATTGACAGAAATTATTAATGAAGTCAATAATATTATAGTCACAAAAAAAAATAAAAAATAATTAAATTGTTATATATCAATTGAATATCATTGTAGTCAAATAAATAAGTAAGTTTTTTATATATTTCATGCGTATATATGCATGTTGGAAGGTGGTAAGTCCACAGTACGGCATTGGTGACGGGTTTGAATCCCGACAGTACTAGATTCTTTTTAAATCTCTAATTTATATAAAATATATATAATAAATATCTTCACGCAATTCCCAATACAGGGGTAGACAGAGGTCAAGTCTAGACAATTAAGTCCTTTTGACCCACCTTCCACCGAAGATATTTTCGGGACAACGTGACAGGTGGTGAGCCCGTCGCCATCTTTATGTCCAAGCCAACGATGTAATTCGTACATGGGTTTTTTTGAAAAACCAATTGGTACGAGCCTGCCACCTGGGGATCGAACTCGGGTCTCACGACTCGAAATTCCGACCACCCAACCACTCGGCTATCGTGACTAACATAAACTAACATAAATAAAAATTCATCTCTAATTTAACTAATTAATAAAACTCAAAATGGCTCACATGCTTAAAAACAAATAAATATATCAGTTGTACTATATTATAACTTCAATCAAACGCACCGGGAGCTTACGCCGTAAAATTATACCACCTCCATCGTTCAGTAAGTGTCGAAAAATAAGGCAAAGGGAGAAGCCTGAAAAAAAAAATGGCGGGATAACATCTCGAAAAATACCAGACCTTAATTAAGCAGACGACTGTGGTGCAAGGTGTCTGGTACTGCGATCGCCAATCCTCTTGCTAAGCCTAAGCCTAGATTATGGCAAACCATCTCTAACAGGAGAGCCCTACGTCCTGTAGGGAGCTATAACAGGCTGTTATATGTGTATGAAAACAAAGAAACGTTTCAACATGTTATATGTTCTTAGATATAAAACTGGATATTGAAGAGGAACTTGAACAATAATTACTTTCATAAAGGATATTTTATAAATATTCTGTTTAAATCAACGTAAATTAATAAATAAACTAAATAAATTTAAGTCAAGTAAATGGTTTTAAAGAAAGAAATTTATTCGCAATTAATTTATACTAAAGACACTACTTATTTTGCGCGCCAAAAAGATAAATGCGATAAACAGTGTTGGTACCTATTTATAAAACCCTCTCCGTTATACCAAAAAGAAGAAAAAGCTCATGTGTTTACGAACAGCCAACGGCACCGTGTAAAATGAAATAAAAAAAGATATAATTGGCCAGAACAGGCCTAACTACTAGTTACGAGTACTGTATTTTAGTCAGGAGGATAAAATAATTAAAAATAGTGTTTACCGTTACTAGAACCCGTCGAGATAATATAGGCTTGGCGTCTGCTCGTATGTTGTGACTGTGAAAACTAGCGGGAATATTCGACCTCGCACACCTGATCTATTGTAATTGTATTTATTCTATGCCACTGTTTATTTTTCTGGCAACACAATGAGATAATAAGTAGTACTCTATTTGTAGATGAGCGTATTGTTTGAGATAATTTTTTTTATATTTATATTCTACTATTAGGTAGCCTTGTCGTCTGGGCGCTAACTAATAATTATATGATACAAATACATTATACATTAAACATCATCGAAGGCGAGCATGTAGAAAATTATATGTTTCTAGTGTAATGTTAAACAAAAAATACACAATAACAAAGATTAATAATACCACCATAGCTGGTTGGGTATTCTGAATCGATATCAGAAACCTCGATGTAAAATCCCATGAGGGAAGCTCGTAATAATGTACCTACAAACACACACTTATTTACAATTTGTAACAACACTGTCTGTAAATAGTGTTGAACAACTGGTCTTAAGCTTGTATTTATATAAATATTAAAAATAAGTTAATAAATAATTTAAATTTTGAAAACACTGACACAGTAATTAATTATACATTCATTATTCACTTCAGTGAAAATATGTTATCAACAGTTATTAAGGTCATTATTAAATTATAAAGTTGACACAGATCCAATAAATCCTAATTTTATTACCCCGTAAATTTCTTGTACAATCAATATTTTGATTTTTTTTTTGGATTTATAATAAATAACAGTAGCTGCAACATTGTAATTTTATCATTGATCAACGACACTCCAAATACGGCATAAACATTTCATAAATAAAACTCTACAAGCACAGTCAAAGACTAGAGTAGCTCTCCCAGATAATAAATGGCGTTTCGTGATCAGCGACAGTTACGACGCTTCCTACGATAGTCGTTTTTTGCAATTTACGTCGGCCGGTGTTAATTAAAAATCAATACGTGTGCACAAAAACTACTCTTTGTCGTGTCTTGTACGTCGCGCCACGATGATTCCCTCACTAATAGTGTCGGCATGAGATTGATTATTTTAGGATTAATCCTTTTTTAGATGAAATATATGTTGAAGGTAAAATATAATGTAAAAATAATAAAAAAATATAATATGTAAAAAAATGGCTAATAATTTCAATGGCCTTCACAAAACTTCTTGAGTAAAACGCAATAAATATTACATAATTTGTAATCAACCAGTTAAATATTAAGTCGTCCTTGCAATACGTCATATTTGTCATTAATTTATTGCGAGTTAATGCTTTGCTACTGCATTATATGATGCCAGAAAATAATTAAATGTACATTTATAATTTTTGGTAATTATTATAACAACCAATTTTTCGAGTTGATTTTTCACTATCATTAGCCATTTTTAAGGATATACGAGTAAAAAAGGTGGTGGTATATTTATATTTTACGTAATTTGCTGTGTGTACCACAAATGTCATGTGACAATTGTGGCACACATGGCAAACTAGGTCCAGTTATACAAAATTAAATGGATTTATGGTTTAGAGTACATTGGTTACGCTGGTTGTTGTCACTGCAACCAAAATCGTACCAATTTCAAAGCGTACATATGATATTTCACATTTTCCTGACATTCGGAAACATAATTTCGTGACCAATATTCATTGATGGTAGGAAATCTTGATATTATACAAAAGTGTGGTAATCGTCACAGCGGTGAACTGTGCGAGTCCACCTGCTCGCTTCTCCCACGGTATAGCTCTGTTTTTTTTTCTCTTCATTGCATTTTTTGCAACTGTTTTGCATTTAAACCAACCACTTTCCGTACAATTTCGCAATTTTCGATCGTTACACACCTCGTCCTTCATATCGTGAACGACGTATTTCGTGACGGAGAATGGAATAATTCAGAAAAATATATTCATTTTTAAAGTCGAATTCAAAAATGTTTTATATTGAGTTACTTAAACGAAATTATCTTTTAGGCTTCGGATAAAATTCGGATATGTACTTAACGAGATTTCAACGTGTATATTAAAAGTATTGATGTTCGATTTTATAGTAGCCGATTTTTGTCAACAAAATTAATTTTGATTTTGTAGATATCTGTTTTATTTGATTTCTCAAAAATGGAATTGCTTTACGTTAAAAATTCTTCTGGGGATATTTGACTCGTGCGGGAATGAATAATGAATGAGATTTTTTTAGAAATAAATAATTTTATACTAATCTAAGAAAGTTTATACAAACTACGATTTCTTGCAGACTAGACTAATGGTCCGATTTGCTCAATATTTTCTTATACATTCTTAGTCAATCTTGATAAGAGTTCGTTGATGATTAAGAATTTGTTGTAGCGCTCTCTATTTCCACCGATCACAGATTCGTTACCCAGGTACATTTATATTAATGGATCATAGTATTTTGTTATAATTTTATTTTCACATAGTGACACGTCACTTTATCCCGAAAAATGTCTTCGCTGGCCGAAAGCACTCAATTGTCTACCCCTGTGTCGGGAATGGCGTGAAGAAATTTTATTTTCAAATTTATTTTCGTTTTGAAGTCACGATAGCCGAGTTGTTGGGTGGTCGGAATTTCGAGTCGAAAGACCCGAATTCGATCCCCAGGTGGCAGTACCAATGAGTTTTTCAAAAAACTTATGTACGAATTTCATCGTTGGCTTGGACATAAAGGCGGCGACGGGCTCACCACCTGTCACGTTGTCCCGAAAATATCTTCGGTGGAAGGTGGGTCAAAGGGACTTAATTGTCTAGACTTGACCTCTGTCTACCCCTGTATTGGGAATTGCGTGAAGATATTTATTTTTTTATATTTTCGTTTTGCTAATTAAAATAATTTATAATTCGCATTTTTGTATGAGTTCAACACCAGTGAATTTCTTTATTCTAATAAAAGTTCAAAATTCTTCAAACCATCTTAATGTTACTAAGGAGTAACATTAAGATTGTTTCATGAATTTTATAAGGATATAACGTCTTTGTTCATATGAAGACCTCCGTGGACAGGTGGCAAAAACACGATTTTCAAGATGTCGCCAGCTCTGAGGCCCCGGGTTCGACTCTCGGTCGGGTCAATGTAGAAAACACTTTTACTACATTTCTTGGGTCTGGATCTGGGTATTTATGGTACCTTCTTTATTTCTAATTCCATATTGCAAGTGCTTAAGCTGCTTACTTTGAGATCAGAGCAATGTATTTGATGTTGTCCATCTATGTGTGTGTGTATGTATGTACGCAAGCTCGTACGGATTATATATTATACTTTTCATGATCACTTTCCAAATTTAGTTAAAAATAGGTCCGTGTTTTATTTGTCAGCTAAGCTAAAACAAATGAATCTATAAAAATATAACTCCTTGTTTTTAGAACAGGTGTAGTTTTTGACGTTCATACGAGAGAAAAGCTCAATTTTAATACAAAAAAATTTACTTTAAATAAACGCCAAAATAAATCTGTTCACACTTCTGAGCACTCGTCTTCATATCACTTTATCCTTAGGTACCTTTTTTATATTACTGCTCTTAAATATGGTCGATAAGGGCAATGACTGTCACAAATCTCTTTCTTATGCACAGGCATCGCTAGTGAAGGTTGGTCAGCTCCGTAATGTTTCATTATCTTTTTATTTTTGTATTTTACCAATTTTAATAGCCATAAATCGCCTAGGAGAGTATTATTCGCTATTTTCGATAAGAGTTTAAGCGGCGAATTCTATATAACATCTTTTGGACGCTATTCATTTTCAAATAATAAATATCTTCACGCCATTCCCAATACATGGGTAGACAAAGGTCTAGATAATTAAGTTCTTTCGACCCACCTTCCACCGAACACATTTTTCGGGATAACGTGACAGGTGGTGAGCCCGTCGCCGTCTTTATGTCCAAGTATAAAAATCTTACGTAAGTTTTTGAAAAACGCACGAGCCTTGGGGATCGAACGCGGGTCTCGACTCGAAACCACTAGACAGACATCGTGACTACAGTTATTAATTGCAGATAGTATAAATTGTAATAATAAAAGTATATATGGATGGTTGAATGCAATAAAAAAATCACATATTTCTTCATTTCTCTCTCTCTCTCTCTCTCTCTCTCTCTACGTCTCTCTCGTACTCATTATTTTAAAATTTACTTGTTAAAATTTACTTTAAAAAAAAACCTTAAAAAGATGCGATGATAAATATTTCTTATGGAGGATTACATGATTAGTATCATCTTATGCACGACCTATAAGGGTTGTAACATAAAAAACTCTCTTTTTAGACATTTCTGTAAGTAATTTATTCTTTATATTTAAATATATAACAATACTGGAATTAAGGTCCGGTAAAAGCACAAAAAATAAAATGTAACTATGAAATTTAAAAAAAAAGGACACAGGTGCTCTATTGTTATTTGTGAAATATGCATGGGTATCATATTTTTATAAGCTATTGTGTCGCGAGGGCATTAGGGCAAAACTCTGTTTGGATTTTGGCCAAAGGCTTTGTATGTTTTTTTTTTATTCTCGAGCCCTAATTCCCTTGCGTGAAATTTATTCAACATGGCCGATGCAAAAAATATTATAATATAAGCACCTGATCTGGATAAAAAATGTGAAGGTCCGATCTGTTTGAATTTTAAGCGTACCCTATTTTTTATTTTTTACAACCGGCCAAAAATGTTTGAAAATTTAATATTTTATCGTCATCAAATTGCGTTCTTCTGGAAGATATTATCGACTTTTTATATTTTTTTTAAATTCCTTAAGTATTTAATTACTTTATCTCTCCACTAACCTAACCACTCTAATTATAAAGAATAAAGTATTATTTTTTTATTTTAAATTAATTAAAGTATTTACTAAGGTATTTATTAATTAGGGTATTATAATAACACAAATTATTGACTAACTTTTTAACCGTTTAGGAATTCATTAGCTTTTATCATCTTTTATGATGCTGACGTTGTGACAATAGGACCAAACTGAAAGTATCCTCTTTCAACCAAAAAAAACCAAACAAAACCAAAATTTTACATAACCAGACCGGTGACAGGCAGCAGCATCTAATGTGCAAGCTGTTTGATACTGCTATTCGCAATTTGCTTGCCAAGCGTGGCAATTATGGCAAACCTGGTCTATGTCCTACAGTGGACTGTTGAGGCCGTTATAGGTATATATGTTTGTTATAAAACTTTAGTGAGACTATATCTACAATATAGGAATAGAGCAGGGCTATACACAAGACAAAGACTTCTCCAATGGCGAACAACTATAGTATCTAAGTAGTAATATCGAGAAGTCTTTACTGAAATCATACCAGGAATGTTAGTATTCTCCCGCGGTCTATGAATAGTCCGTGATAAACAGAAATGACTACACTATATCTATTCTATCTATGCTGGATGGTTATCAGCATCATAAATGGTATCACTTGATCACTTGATCAGTGGAAAAAGACAATGTTTAGATTTTTTTAAAAAAAGAATACTAGCAATGCCGACTAACATTACTAGAATTCCTGTTAACCACTCCAATTAAGCTGCAATGCTTGTGTCTGGAGTTGGTTTACGTCAATAGTCGAATGGAAGGGCCCGAACCTGCGACGTCATGTTTTGCAGTCCGCACCCTAAACCATTAGGCTATTGTCGCTATTTGATTGTTTGTGATTTGGCTTTCGCCTGAGGAATACCCGTCCCTTTGCCTATATTTTTTTTTCTTTATATTTATTCAATTTCCCATACTGGGTTAGATAGAAGTCTAGTAAATTTTTAACTTTAATATATATTTATAACTTTATAATAATAATAAATACATATATTGATAGGGAAAACATCACCATTGCTCATCATACATTGCTCCGATACCAATGTAAGATCCTAAAGCACTTGTGGTATGGTAAAAGGCACCACAAACACCTAGACCCCAGAAAATGTAGAAAAAGTGGTTTTTCTACATTGACCCGACCGGGAATCGAACCCGAGACCTCGAGATGGCGACATCTTGAAAACCGGTGTTTACGCCACTCGTCCATGGAGGTCGTCGATGAAATTCTTTTGACCCACTTTTCACCACAAATTATTTGGGACCATGCGGTGAGCTTGACGCCGTCTTAGTGTCTAGCTAATGGTACAATATACATACATACATATTTCCATAAATAAATATTCATATATTCAGCTAGCATGATTCGAGTTCAAACATAAATATCACAAATGTTTGCGCATAGAGGGATTTGAATCCGCAACCCTTAGCTTTAAAAGCAGAGTTACACTACTGTCTCGGCTATCGCCTGTCTTATTGGCCGGTAGCGCATCGACAGCTTCTCAACAAACACAGAACAAAATACGGGACCAAATAAGCGTCATGTATACAAAGTCTCATATATTTCACCTACTACTACCCAAATACTGTAGCAGTTGAGATTTCAAATAGTTGTATAATTTCAGATAACATTACAACGAAGAGAGAACTTTAAGAATTATTATAGTCAAGTAAAACTGCTAAAGAATTAACTTTTGCATCTTTTCAGCCATAACAATAAAACTAATCGATTATCGTTAGTTTTTCCGCTGTGATTAAGGTGGAAAATGCATCACAGTTAGCTCAGCCTCTCGCCGCTATTGGCGGGTGCACAGCCAATGGTGAACTCCAGGCACGCCGCGGTAGAACGCGCACGCCTACCTAATCCCTATTTTTTTTATTTTAAATTAATTAAAGTATTTACTAAGGTATTTATTAATTAGGGTATTATAATAACACAAATTATTGACTAACTTTTTAACCGTTTAGGAATTCATTAGCTTTTATCATCTTTTATGATGCTGACGTTGTGACAATAGGACCAAACTGAAAGTATCCTCTTTCAACCAAAAAAAACAAACAAAACCAAAATTTTACATAACCAGACCGGTGACAGGCAGCAGCATCTAATGTGCAAGCTGTTTGATACTGCTATTCGCAATTTGCTTGCCAAGCGTGGCAATTATGGCAAACCTGGTCTATGTCCTACAGTGGACTGTTGAGGCCGTTATAGGTATATATGTTTGTTATAAAACTTTAGTGAGACTATATCTACAATATAGGAATAGAGCAGGGCTATACACAAGACAAAGACTTCTCCAATGGCGAACAACTATAGTATCTAAGTAGTAATATCGAGAAGTCTTTACTGAAATCATACCAGGAATGTTAGTATTCTCCCGCGGTCTATGAATAGTCCGTGATAAACAGAAATGACTACACTATATCTATTCTATCTATGCTGGATGGTTATCAGCATCATAAATGGTATCACTTGATCACTTGATCAGTGGAAAAAGACAATGTTTAGATTTTTTTAAAAAAAAAGAATACTAGCAATGCCGACTAACATTACTAGAATTCCTGTTAACCACTCCAATTAAGCTGCAATGCTTGTGTCTGGAGTTGGTTTACGTCAATAGTCGAATGGAAGGGCCCGAACCTGCGACGTCATGTTTTGCAGTCCGCACCCTAAACCATTAGGCTATTGTCGCTATTTGATTGTTTGTGATTTGGCTTTCGCCTGAGGAATACCCGTCCCTTTGCCTATATTTTTTTTTCTTTATATTTATTCAATTTCCCATACTGGGTTAGATAGAAGTCTAGTAAATTTTTAACTTTAATATATATTTATAACTTTATAATAATAATAAATACATATATTGATAGGGAAAACATCACCATTGCTCATCATACATTGCTCCGATACCAATGTAAGATCCTAAAGCACTTGTGGTATGGTAAAAGGCACCACAAACACCTAGACCCCAGAAAATGTAGAAAAAGTGGTTTTTCTACATTGACCCGACCGGGAATCGAACCCGAGACCTCGAGATGGCGACATCTTGAAAACCGGTGTTTACGCCACTCGTCCATGGAGGTCGTCGATGAAATTCTTTTGACCCACTTTTCACCACAAATTATTTGGGACCATGCGGTGAGCTTGACGCCGTCTTAGTGTCTAGCTAATGGTACAATATACATACATACATATTTCCATAAATAAATATTCATATATTCAGCTAGCATGATTCGAGTTCAAACATAAATATCACAAATGTTTGCGCATAGAGGGATTTGAATCCGCAACCCTTAGCTTTAAAAGCAGAGTTACACTACTGTCTCGGCTATCGCCTGTCTTATTGGCCGGTAGCGCATCGACAGCTTCTCAACAAACACAGAACAAAATACGGGACCAAATAAGCGTCATGTATACAAAGTCTCATATATTTCACCTACTACTACCCAAATACTCGTAGCAGTTGAGATTTCAAATAGTTGTATAATTTCAGATAACATTACAACGAAGAGAGAACTTTAAGAATTATTATAGTCAAGTAAAACTGCTAAAGAATTAACTTTTGCATCTTTTCAGCCATAACAATAAAACTAATCGATTATCGTTAGTTTTTCCGCTGTGATTAAGGTGGAAAATGCATCACAGTTAGCTCAGCCTCTCGCCGCTATTGGCGGGTGCACAGCCAATGGTGAACTCCAGGCACGCCGCGGTAGAACGCGCACGCCTACCTAATCCCTATTTTTTTACATTTAAATAGATTTCAATTGCGTTCTTAAACTGATTCTTTGTATGTTATTATGTTATTTAATAGGTTCTGTTTTTAAATTATCTTCTAAGTTTATTTTTGTACATGATTTTTGTGATACAAACGGATTGAAACGTCCCTACATCGCAAAATTTTGTGTTATGTAAATTTTTTTAAGTATGAGGTTGAGACAATTTACTTTTTAGTCCGCAGTACAAGTAGAGTAAAGCATGAATGGATTGGATCGACCGTTCGATGTTGTTGACTGGATTGCATTTCGAAGAGTGAGGCAACCAGGTCCGCATCTTATCCCTCTCCCTTCTCTCTTTTCTTTCGTTTTTCCTAACTTTTTTCTCTAAGGTAGAAACTCTTACCTCAGGTGATGCCAAACTAATGAGGAGAGACATATAGACACTAGAAAGCTTTGAAACATGCGAGAGCGTAGAGGCCCGCAAATCTTTTCCAAATAGCCTAGGTTTAAAAAGGATCAATTAGATCCAGGAAGCGACTCTGCCTTTTAATGCTGCTGCTCAATCACACTCTGACATCTTTTAACTGTAGAAGAACTTCCAATAACATTAGTACTCGACCGTTCATCCGAAGGCTCATCTTAAGTATATAAATATTTACATACAGGGACAACACCACATACTTATTTCTCTGACCACAAAGCAAGGAGCTAAAACATTTGAGTAATGAAATCGCAAACAGCGAAGGTACCACAGATACCCTGATCCGAGACAATTTAGGAAAAGTTGTTGTCTACATTGAACTGTTCGGGAATTAAACCTGGAACCCTAGAGCTGGCGTCACAATTAAAACCAGTTTATACGCTTGGTCGTCCTACACCGTAGTCGTCCACAAAAGGCTGCCACCTAAAACCGTTCTTCATTCATAATTGTCGGGTCTACTAGTAATGTGGCTGGCTCATTTCCACTTTAGGCTGTTGACTTTGATTCTGCTGCGGTTGTCTTCGTCATGAGATATACCACGCAGAAAAACATCGAGCATAGCACTTTCCTTAACCCACAAAGCAACTTTGGCTTCCCTGTTATGATGGGAACACGACTTCCCATCGCGGTGATCCATCACTGGTAACCACTGGTCATCAGTGGTACCATGCATTATATACTGGTGTTAAGGTTTTAAGGTATACTCGACGAAAAGATGTGTTGTTTTCAAAACGCAGCCTAGCCATATTAGATCCGAAAATTGACCTCTGGATCGTTGTTTGGCCTTACACAGTCTATCAATTATTCATATATTCAGCTAGCATGATTCGAGTTCAAACATAAATATCACAAATGTTTGCGCATAGAGGATTTGAATCCGCAACCCTTAGCTTTAAAAGCAGAGTTACACTACTGTCTCGGCTATCGCCTGTCTTATTGGCCGGTAGCGCATCGACAGCTTCTCAACAAACACAGAACAAAATACGGGACCAAATAAGCGTCATGTATACAAAGTCTCATATATTTCACCTACTACTACCCAAATACTCGTAGCAGTTGAGATTTCAAATAGTTGTATAATTTCAGATAACATTACAACGAAGAGAGAACTTTAAGAATTATTATAGTCAAGTAAAACTGCTAAAGAATTAACTTTTGCATCTTTTCAGCCATAACAATAAAACTAATCGATTATCGTTAGTTTTTCCGCTGTGATTAAGGTGGAAAATGCATCACAGTTAGCTCAGCCTCTCGCCGCTATTGGCGGGTGCACAGCCAATGGTGAACTCCAGGCACGCCGCGGTAGAACGCGCACGCCTACCTAATCCCTATTTTTTTACATTTAAATAGATTTCAATTGCGTTCTTAAACTGATTCTTTGTATGTTATTATGTTATTTAATAGGTTCTGTTTTTAAATTATCTTCTAAGTTTATTTTTGTACATGATTTTTGTGATACAAACGGATTGAAACGTCCCTACATCGCAAAATTTTGTGTTATGTAAATTTTTTTAAGTATGAGGTTGAGACAATTTACTTTTTAGTCCGCAGTACAAGTAGAGTAAAGCATGAATGGATTGGATCGACCGTTCGATGTTGTTGACTGGATTGCATTTCGAAGAGTGAGGCAACCAGGTCCGCATCTTATCCCTCTCCCTTCTCTCTTTTCTTTCGTTTTTCCTAACTTTTTTCTCTAAGGTAGAAACTCTTACCTCAGGTGATGCCAAACTAATGAGGAGAGACATATAGACACTAGAAAGCTTTGAAACATGCGAGAGCGTAGAGCCCGCAAATCTTTTCCAAATAGCCTAGGTTTAAAAAAAAGGATCAATTAGATCCAGGAAGCGACTCTGCCTTTTAATGCTACTGTTCATCACACTCTGACATCTTTTAACTGTAGAAGAACTTCCAATAACATTAGTACTCGACCGTTCATCCGAAGGCTCATCTTAAGTATATAAATATTTACATACAGGGACAACACCACATACTTATTTCTCTGATCACACAGCAATGAGCTAAAACATTTGAGGGGTCAACTAGATCCAGGAAGCAACTCTACCTTTTAATGCTGCTGCTCAATCACACTCTGACAGTAGTGCTCGACCGTGCATCCGGAGGCCCATCTTAAGTATATAAATATTTACATACAGGGACAACACCACATACTTATTTCTCTGACCACAAAGCAAGGAGCTAAAACATTTGAGTAATGAAATCGCAAACAGCGAAGGTACCACAGATACCCTGATCCGAGACAATTTAGGAAAAGTTGTTGTCTACATTGAACTGTTCGGGAATTAAACCTGGAACCCTAGAGCTGGCGTCACAATTAAAACCAGTTTATACGCTTGGTCGTCCTACACCGTAGTCGTCCACAAAAGGCTGCCACCTAAAAACCGTTCTTCATTCATAATTGTCGGGTCTACTAGTAATGTGGCTGGCTCATTTCCACTTTAGGCTGTTGACTTTGATTCTGCTGCGGTTGTCTTCGTCATGAGATATACCACGCAGAAAAACATCGAGCATAGCACTTTCCTTAACCCACAAAGCAACTTTGGCTTCCCTGTTATGATGAGAACACGACTTCCCATCGCGGTAGTCCATCACTGGTAACCACTGGTCATCAGTGGTACCATGCATTATATACTGGTCTTAAGGTTTTAAGGTATACTCGACGAAAAGATGTGTTGTTTTCAAAACGCAGCCTAGCCATATTAGATCCGAAAATTGACCTCTGGATCGTTGTTTGGCCTTACACAGTCTATCAATTATTCATATTTTTTCATTTTGTTCAATAACTTGGAGCATAGAGCCCCCAATAACATTTGTTTGTGGTGTTTTATATTTGTATTAGCACACACATTACTTAGTCATTTGATCTCATCAAAACTATATATTTAGTATGCTTAAATTTTATTTTATTTACAACAACATTTACATTAAAATTATATATATATATATATATATATATATATATATATATATATATATATATATATATATATATATATATATATATATATATATATATATATATATATATATATATATATATATATATATATATATATATACATAAATTAGAGCATAAAAATGTATAACATAGAAATATAACATCCATGTCATAGCTTAAATATTATAGCTTAAATACATACCCCGTAAATTATATACTAAAATCTTCTTATCTCTTAATACCAGGTACGGAGTGATATCTTTTTAAATTATAGGCTTATCGAAATCTTTTAAAAACGTGTTCTCTAATCTTTTAAGAGTTATTGTTTGTTTGATTACTTATAATACCAGTTAGGCGTCTACAGATCACTTATTATTATTAAGGTAGTAACTTCGTTCTCAATTCTACTGATTACCATAAACAGATTATCTATACGTCGACTGTCATTAGTTTTACAACGGAAATTGACTTCGAGCGACGACGCGTTACGAGATGTGAAACGATAATTGTGACTTCTTCTGAATTATCGATTCTTATTGGCGATTATCGATGTCGCAATTAGTTTGGTGTCGTTAAAATATCGATCCATGAATTTAGAATTGATAATAATAAGCTTTGATCTGGCGGTAGGCTCATTATCTACGTAGAGGTTGACAGGAAGGGAAAAACCTATTATTATCGCCAAATCCTTTCACAATTATCGATGTGTTACATTATGCGTTCTTTTGGTTTTCACCCCTTCACAGAAAATAACTGTTTGAGTTTTCATGTTTATTTACTATATGAATTAAATTCTAATAGAACATCTTCCCTATATTTAAAAATTGAGTGAGTGTTATGGTGTTAGTATAAAAACCAAAACTACTTTTTATAGAAGAAGGCATTCATTACAATTCATTAGAAGTGCATTCGGCTCACCTGTTGTGAGCGAGCAAGTGATCACTAACGCCAACGAACATCCGCAACACCTCAAGTACTAACCCATAAGTAATTCCACCCATCAGTAAGGAATTGATGGATTGCTTATCAAATTTTAGTCATATTATCCAAAATAAATTGGTCCAATTTAAAAATAAAGTGATGTGTGTTACCTAGAGTAATTATTACCTGGGTAAGCAAACTTTGCTTCATTAGAATAAATGGCACTTTAATAACAAATGAGAAATTATGAAGAAAAAAAAATACATTAAATCATCAAAACATGAAATCATTGAAAAATATTTAAATACAAATATATGTATAAATATCTTTACGCAATTCACAATACCGGGGTAGACAGAGGTCTGGTCTAGTCAATAAGGCCCCTTCAACCCACCTTCCACCTAAGATATTTTCGGGACAACGTGACAGGTGGTGAGCCCGTCGCCGTCTTTATGTCCAAGTCAACGATCGTACATAAGTTTTAAAAAACGCATTGGTACGAGCCTGCCATGTGGGGTTCGAACTCGCGTCTCTTGACTGGAATTTCCGACCACCCAAGCACTCCGCTATCATGACTGAGAGATTCCATCTTTTTTTTCGATCATAAACGATATTTCACACATCTACATTTATAAAACATAACGTATATAAAGTTGTATATATAAGTATTTAACTATACGTCACATATTGTGTAACATACGTTATACCTAAATGTAATAATGTTAACGGCGTAAGATTATTTCCTTTTATTCCCTTTCTGGATGTCAATCTGAGGATCTGAGGATCAAGCAAAATACCCCCTTAATACCGTTAAGGCGACTAGAAGATGACGTTATCTTGATATATTCCAGATCAAAATTATACTACAGACTCGTGACTGATGGCAGCGTCTCAAGTGCGAGGAGTCTGGTGCTGCGATCGCTTATCCGCTGCGAGGCGATTGCTGTAAATTCTGCTAAATTCTATACTTCTTTGCTGCTGCAGAGACCAGTCTTATCGTAGAGATTAGCTCGATCAAAGTAATAACATAAAAATAACGTGGGCTGCACCGGATGTAACAGCTAGCGATTTATAAAATACGACATACACAATCTGCCAGCAATTGTTGATTAGAGAAATCACAAAGGATTTAATCGATTATTAAAAAATAAAATGTTTAACATTCACGGAGTCTTGAGTTATATTAATTGGTTGTAGAATTACTTATTTACTATAGAACCATTAACAACAAAGTCTAAGGAGCAACGTATCTGGTTCTACTATCGCCAATTTGCTTTCCGATGTTGGCGATTAAGGTAAACCCTTCTACCCTAGCAGTAGAGGTCCTGCAATGACCATTTATGGGCCGTTAGATGTATACGTAGATTTTAAGCATTAAAACGGATAAAAATATAGGTTGTTTACGTTATTGAAACATACGACAAATTTTCTATTTTAAAATATAAGACACATTTTTTATACATATAAATATTTATGTGGAGATATATTTAATCACGACATGTCGGAAAGTGTTAATACTCCTGACATCTAGTGAACGCAAAACACATTACAAGAGTTGTTTAAAGCAAACACCAGCGCTGCAGTCGCCGAAATGAGCTTTTTCCGAAAGCTTTTACATTACTATCGGATTCATGGATTTAAAAGTCATATCAATAATAAAAAAACTGACGTCCAATAAATATTTTTTTATCAGTATAAAATTTCGTGTATGTAATTTTCGTACTTGCTAGCTTTTTAATATTGTGCAATATAAAATATCAATCGAAATAAATCCCATTTTATCCGAATAACTAACTTGATATGATCATGAAACATGTTACGATTTTGTAACAAGAATTGTATAAAACTCTTGAGAAACCTTTTTAAATATTCCGAGGTTTTTGTTCAAAAATCACTATAAATATTATTTTAATTAAAAAAACTGCATTATTAAAGAATAACAGCGCCATCTATGAGCCCTATGGAAAAATATTGGAACCGAAGTTTGCCAGGGCCACGAGCCAAACTATCTCTTTCTCCTTTATTCTTGTACAACTTTTTATAACGCCTTGCTGAATGTTGTTGTCCGTCTCTTTCTTACGGCATCGATCATTGATCTTTGAAATTCGAATGCGGTAACTCGAGCGGCGCGCGCGCCTACGGCCACCGATTCCCGTCTCTTTCACACGCGCGCGCCACTGTTACCGTTGTCTCGTGTTTCTTTTATTGCCGTTTTATTATTTCTTGTAGATGATCACGCGATTGTGAGCTGTCGCTCGGCGCG
This sequence comes from Sericinus montela, assembly GCA_029286605.1. Taxonomy (NCBI): domain Eukaryota; kingdom Metazoa; phylum Arthropoda; class Insecta; order Lepidoptera; family Papilionidae; genus Sericinus; species Sericinus montela. The sequence goes on from JAGSMR010000104.1 coordinate 490,578, forward strand.
CACACGTCATGGCATCGGTCCTTGTTACGTAAAGGCGCGAAGACGATTTTATGTCTCTTTCTCACCGGCGCACGTCGTATTGCTGCCGTGCGTCGATGTTTTGGGAAGTGCACCCGCCCGACGTTCCCACGGTTCACCTTCGGCCGACTTCCTTACGAAAAAAACAAACAAGAGCACTCTGTTGAAGAAAATCGACGTCTGCCGGTCGCGCTGAATGATTAATACAATTATGACCGCGCACGCCGCTACCTACTCAACTTGATAATAATAGTTCTTTATAAAGGACGTGTGGTAGTTCGGACTCGGTTACTTGAGGGCCCGTTTTTGGTTTCGATATACATTTGACTTAATTATAAAAGGCGAGGATAATTGTCGTATCGGGTAATGACCTTTAATTTGGTATTGACGATTTCGATGCTGATTAAATAACGGTTTACTTTGTGTTACATGTACTACAGTCCGTTAGTTATATTCGTATACGATATTTTTTCACATTACAAGATATCTCAATCGTTAATCGATATCAGTAAAATTCTTAGCATTCAACTAACTTAACCCTGTTATTACTAAACTCGAAGTGATGATTATTATATTATAAAAATAAATAAACAAAACGATAAAATATATGTAAATAAGTTAGACTCAGATTTTTCGGGTGTATCTATCGGGCGTATTGGTCATTGGATATGGGGTGTGATATCATAAATAATGCTTAAGATAAATTATGCTCTAAGAGTTATTTTTTATTTTAGTCATTAAAAATATTAATGACAATGTATGGATAAACATATGTAAGACACTTCAAACAGACATATAGATATAGCAATATAAGTAATATAGAATTATATAGAATATATAATTTTAAAAGTGAGCGATGTTGTAGTACCTTGCACTTATAATGATGTAATTATGGATCACATGTATATATATACATAACTACTAACAATTTAACATAATAACGTAACATTAAAGTCCTCTACAGGCACTTTTTTTCTAAGATTAAAGTCTTCACACCTGACAAGCGTATTGTCGATTTTAATTCCTAGACGCCTCGTACCTTAGACGCTATTGCCCGTCATCAGCCTGCCTAGTTATGGTACGATTTTGTCCGAGGTGGTTATACCCCATTTGTCAGTAGGCTTTGTAGCCTTCCTATATTGTCTCTTACGACACCCATGGAAAGAAATGGGTTGTGATGTTTATGCCGACACCACATAACACACTAACAACATGTTTGTAATTAATGTCAAGGCTGAATTAGGTCATCAAACAAAATTTGATATTCCAAAATGTGTGTTTACACGGTCCCGATCCCCAGTAATTTACGATTCAGTGTATTGGAGCGAGGCGGCGACACGCGGCAGATGGCGATTCATCCTTTTATGCGGGATGCGTATTCAATCAAACGGGAGCTACGCTAGAAGCATAGGGATGAGACTTTTCTAAATATATAAAATGCAGCATAATTTAAGCCTTTTAAAATTAAAAAATTAAATTAATACACAATTCCCAAAAACAGGGGTAGACAGAAGTCTAGTCTAGACAATTAAGTCCCTTCGACCCACCTTCCACCTAAGATATTTTCGGGACAACGTGACAGGTGGTGAGCCCGCCGCCGTCTTTGTGTCCAAGCCAGTTATATAATTCGTACATCATTTTTCGAAAAATCCTTTGGTACGAGCCTGCCATCTGGGGATCGAACTCGGGTCTCTGGACTCGAAATTCCGACGACCCAACCACTCGGGTATCGTGACTTTTTTTGCCTATTAAAAATTAATGAAATAGACAGGTTCGAATTATTTCGATTTAATATATAGCTATATAGATGTAGGAAAGGAAAAGTAACTTTGTTTCGATATTTGTAGCGTTTTATAGCTAAACAGTTGAACTTTAAAATTTGATAAGAAGCTATTGAAAATGCTGTTGGAAAATTCCACGCAAGACATCTCAAAACTTATTCGAATATTTTACGCAAATGACTAGTTGTATTCGTAGATTAATAATGGTTTAAGCCCGTGATAAATCAAATCGGTTTAAAATAATATTAAAAAAAAAATATAATTTTTATTATTCTGTAGAAATAAAATTTGTATCGAAGATTAATGTTTGTGTCAGTAACATAAGCAATTTTGATAACTTATTTGATGTAGCACTTGAGTAACAGTTATGATTGACTGCAAGAAACTAAGAAGGTAGATTATGTTAATGCATACATAATCTCTTAAAATCTAAGTTAAAGACTTAATAAATTTGATACTACTACTTGTATTTATGTGGAAGATTTTATTATTTATTATTGTATTTTTTCTTATTTGAATATCTATGTTATTCTAACGATCGCCTGGCATGTGCTCAAGAAACTATATACCTACTTGTGTGTACGGTAAGATCTCCCGAGGGAGCGCAATTCCCACGGTCTCCCTCCATTCTTTTTAAAGCCCACGTGTTCACTCAATAAAATGTCTTCTTTTTTAAAATCTTTTTGGTAATCAACCTTAGTCCATCACACATTATGCTAAAATATCTTTTTACTAAAATATATGCTAGTAAATCTTTTTTTTCGCTAGCAAATCTTTTTTTAACTTCAATGGTATTATTTAGTTTAAATAAGCATGATGGATATTACTGATTAAAAGTTGCGATAGCCGAGTGGTTGCGTGGTCGGAATTTCGAGTCGAGAGACCCGAGTTTCGATCCCCAGGTGGCAGGCTCGTAACAATGGGTTTTTCAAATACTTATGTACGAATAATTTCGTTGGCTTGTATATAAAGACGGCGACGAGCTCACCACCTGTCACGCTGTCTCGAAATTATCTTCGGTGGAAGGTGGGTCGGAGGGACTTACTTGTCTAGACTAGACCTCTGTCTACTCTTGTATTGGGAATTGCTTGAAGATATAACTGACTTTGATGATCTCTTCAAAATTATGGAGTTTGTAAAGAACTTAAATGTGCCTGCGTGAGCGATACTGGCTAACAACATAACCTCTCTAAAAATAAAATTGGCATACTGTTATCCATGTTTATAAAGTATAATTCTAATGAGCTGGTCAATTTATTCCAATATTTTTATTCAAGATCCATGAGGTCTATGATCTATATTTGCGATGTGAACAAATCACACATTCACTCATGTTAGGTATTTATAAGTAGTTAGGTAGTAGTTATACAAGTCACGATAGCCGAGTTGTTGGGTGGTCGGAATTTCGAGTCGAGAGACCCGAGTTTGATCCCCAGGTGGCAGTACCAATAGTTTTTCAAAAACTTATGTACGAATTTCATCGTTGGCTTGGACATAAAGGCGGCGACGGGCTCACCAACTGTCACGTTGTCCCGAAAATATCTTCGGTAGAAGGTGGGTCAAAGGGACTTAATTGTCTAGACTTGACCTCTGTCTACCCCTGTATTGGGAATTGCGTGAAGATATTTTTTTTAGGTAGTAGTTAGGTATATATAACTTCACGCCATTCAATATAGCTGTAACAAGGGTCTAGGCAATAAGGTCCTTTCGACCCACCTTCCACCGATGACATTTTTGGGACAACGTGTCGGGTAGTGAGCCCACCACCGTCTTTATATACAAGCCAACGATATAAATAATACCTGAATTTTTAATACACCTATTGGTCTTGGGATCGAACTCGGGTGTATTGACTCAAATTCCGACCACCCAACCTCTCGACTATGGCTATTAACTTAAGGTAAAACTTAGTAATATAATAACGGTTTTCCACACTAATTCATCGTTAGAAACTTTAGTCAAAACAGACATCTTCCAACTTTAGTCAAAAGTTACAAGTTATCTGTTTCGTCAACTAATCTGCTTAAGATTTAACAATACTAATATAATTTAAATAACAAATCAGTTCACGGATATGAAATCCATAAAAGATGGCCTTAACGAGATGTAAATGTATGTGCTGATGGATATGTATTTCCCGCGAACGTGTTTCTTTGCAGCATTTATTTGGCTTTAGGTAATTTTATACGACTTTTTTAACGTACTTCGGAAAGATTTCAAGGCCGAAAAAAGTGGAAGTGGTAACGATATAATCTTATTTCTCATATGGCTTCATTCTCACGGTTTTTAACAGAATTATACTCTTTTTTATGTTTTCATTTCCGAAATTATTAGCTCGCTTCAATTGACTTTCGAATATGTCGATTTACGGATTGCCTTTTGTGTATAGTAAAAAGATATAATAAAAACTCTTTTGGAAACTTTCAAAACACAAATTCAAATATTGAAAATTGAAAATCATAAAAAAAATTGTAAACCATATGCGCAAATTGCTGGAAGAGGGGAGGGTCAAGAGTATACTGATATGGAGATTACTGATGCTTTCTTACCGAGGACTAAAAGAGACTGACCCATAGCCGATAATTATACTAGCTGTCAATACCTTCGAAAATAGAATATAACAATTATTGCTAAGCAGTCTTCTTTGATAGGTGTTCACGATAGCCGAGTGGTTGGGTAATCGGAATTCAAGTCAAGCGATCTGGGTTCGATCCCCGATTTTTCAAAAACTTATGTACGATTTATATTATTTGCATGGACATAAAGACGGCGACGGGCTTATCACGGTGTCTCACATAACGTCTTCGTCGAAAGTGGGTCGAAAGAAATTAATTGTCTAGACCTCCGTCTACCCCTGTATTGGGAATGGCGTGAGATTCCGCTGCAGGAGTACGCTTCTCGTAATATTTATTATACTTAAAATGATTGTTTGTTACTAAAGAAATATTCAATTTTATAGCATAAAATTACCATATATTCGATTTGTAATTAAATATTGACCTCTATTTTGATTGGTTTAAGGTATGTAGTTTCCACGCTTCTGCGTGTGGTCCCTAGCCACAGCGAGTGAATATATTTTATGACCCTAAATTTATTTGTAATAGTTAAGCAATAGAACACCTGTTACAACCTTATATTATTAACGATACGTAATTGTTAAATTGAAATACATAATTAATAAATTATTGGCTAAAGAAGTTGTTTATTTGCTTTAATTTAACGATTTATAATTTAGGATTATATGTTGTTTCGTTTTAATTATATGATTAAAAAGGAATGGCAATAGTATTTTTTTTCTTGCAGCTGTCGCATACACCGGGGTCCATAGATAAGATTATAGAAAACACTTTATGTTTTCACATGGCTTACTGGAACATTGGTAAAAGCAGTATATTGTTTTTTACGTAGTGCTGTGGTGTAAATATTTAAGACTCTAGCATATAAACATTTAAGATTTTTTTCATTTTCCAATATGGTATATATACGGCATCCTTGTTTAATCGATAATTTTTTGTTGTTCATCAATTACTCAATCAGTTCCAATTAATGAATACTATTTAGAGACGTCATTATGAATACTTATCTAAAGTAGACATTTCTTTTTGTATGTATTTTCTGATAAGTATTCATCGACTGACACGGGCGGGATTCGAACCCACTACCTAAGTAGTGCTGTGGTGTAAATATTTAAGACTCTAGCATATAAACATTTAAGATTTTTTTCATTTTCCAATATGGTATATATACGGCATCCTTGTTTAATCGATAATTTTTTGTTGTTCATCAATTACTCAATCAGTTCCAATTAATGAATACTATTTAGAGACGTCATTATGAATACTTATCTAAAGTAGACATTTCTTTCTATATGTATTTTCTGATAAGTATTCATCGACTGACACGGGCGGGATTCGAACCCACTTTCCGTGGACCGTGGCAACACTCTTACATCTGAGCAGAGGTCGCGGATTTGAAACCGGCCCGTGTCAATTGATTTTTATTAATTTAATAACAAAAAGCCTGGCATGGCTGACTTTCTATAAAATTCAATAAATTTGTAACAATTTCGTTATAATTTTGTATAAGTATTTAATAAAACATCAATTGGAATTTAAATAAACTGCCATTGCAGTGAAAGGTCGGTTCCTCAAAAGTTTATTAACGTTCAGTCTTAAGATAAAAATAGAGAAATTAAATATAATAAATTCCACTTCCCTATCGCGTGTGTTCGTCGGATTTTATTATAGGTTTTCAGATAACGTAACGTGCAACATCCGTTCTTTGGTGGGAAAGCAGGCAGGTGTCACTTATCGCCTTACACTTCTGAGGTCTTGGTAAATGATTTTGATATTATTTAACATTTATTTCAACCTTACTTCAAATCCCTTTAATAAAACTTATTCATAACTTTTAATGTTATTAACTAAGTAAAATTAAAAAAAAAATACAGTTTGTTCCTTACTGCGCTCACAAAATTGGCAAGCAACGTGGACAACTATTAACATAAATTGAACTATCAAATTACTAAAACGATAAATTCATCCTTAGAAAGTTAAATCCCAATAAAAAAATCTTCACTAACAAATCACGATAGCCAAGTGGTTGGGTGATCGGAATTCGAGTCGTGATACCCGAGTTTGGTCCCAAGGCGGTATGCTCGAACTAATGGGTTATTTCTAAAACTTACGTACCATTTACATACTTGGCTTGTAGGTAAAGAGGACGACGGGCTCACCACCTATCACGTTGTCCCAATGTCTTCGGTGAAAGATGGGTCGAAAAGACTTAACTGTCTAGACCTCCGTCTACCCAAGTAATAGAAAGGGTGTGAAAATTTTTTATATTTAAGTAATTTAACTTACTTTTAATAATGTATGTATGTATAACAAAAATTATTCCTCTTCTATATATTTTTTTTAATTCTTAACGTTTAAAAATTAATAAAATAATGAAAATATCACTTTGTTTCATACTTCACACTCAACACTTGGCAGGCAGCATGGAACTATGTGTATACATACTCGTATGTTGAACTATCAAATTTTAAAACGATGGATTCATCTTCATAAAATTGGTATTTATTAAAAAAAATCGTCAAATTTAGCTTATTTATGTATTATATAGGCATGCAAACACAAACATAAGGATGACATATGATTAAACATCAATTATTACATGTATTAGTAAATGCAAGAGTCACGATAGCCGAGTGGTTGGGTGGTCGGGATTTCAAGTCGAAAGACCCGAGTTCGATCCCCAGGTGGCAGGCTCGTACCATTGGGTTTTTCAAAGACTTATGTACGAATATAATTCGTTGGCTTGGACATAAAGACGGCAACGGGCTCACCACCTAGACCTCTGTCTTCTGTTTTGGGAATTGGCGTGAAGATATTTATTTATTATTTTATTAGTGAATGTATACGTTTTCAGCCGACTGTTTATATCAGATAGCATCATGAGGAAAAAAATACATCAATAACAAATACTCGTACATCGATGAAATTATATCCGAACGTCTGTGACAAATCAATATCACCAGACCATGGTTTTATATCTTCTGTGGGCGATGAACAATGATCTATTGACCGCATCCGTGGGGATAACATCATTAATTCGTCGCCCACTACTTAGTTACGGCTACAGCGGCTGCTCTCTACGAAAAAAAAACATCAGTTGCTTTCATAATTTCGTTTAAATTTAAATAAATATAAACTTTTCGCTCTTTATTTAGTAAAAAATAAGATTCATTTTACGACAATTTTTATTTTAGATTACGCTAATGAAAAAAAGTGAGACAAAGTGATACGTTAAATAATTAATTTCGCGTTCGCGCAAATGAAACTTTTCATCTTTTATCAATTTCACGTCACGGATAATCAGCCGAAAGATACTTCGTTATTAGCTATTTTTACTAATTTCTCCTTATCTTATAAAATTAGTTAACTTATTGTTTTAAACGAGCTCTTACATATCTTGTATAAATAAATAAGTAAATAAATATCTTCACGCAATTCCCAATACAGGTAGGCAGGGGTCTAGTCTAGACAATTAAGTCTCTTCGACCCACCTTCCACCGAAGATATTTTCGGGACAACTTGACAGGTGGTGAACTCGTCGCCGTCTTTATGTCCAAGCCAAAGATATAATTCATACATAAGTTTTTGAAAACTCCATTGGTACGAGCCTTGAAACTTGGGATCGAACTCGGATCTCTTGACTCGAAATTGCTCGGCTATCATGACATATCTTGTATATACAAAAAATTACGTAAAAAAAGAGACGTAAGAATATACCACCCCCTTTTTTTACGTGAGTGTCGTAAGAGGTGACGAAGAGTATGCCTTGTTAATACCATTGGCTGGCGTGACAATCATCTCAAAAAATACTAGATAGCAGTATCTTAGGCCCAGGTCATTAGCGAATTGGCAATCCAATTCGCTTATGCCATGCGTAGCGACAATTACAAACCCCACCGTAAGGCTACCAAGTTAATGGGACAGTGAAGTGAAAATCAACTTGATTTTCAATGCTATAGACCAAATATAAAATAAAAACATACAACAATATAAATTTACTTATTGCTTATGCTACAAATTAGGTTAAACGAATTAAGCTTACGACGACATACCCAATATAGTATTAATATTAGCCAGTAGTCAGAGGTCAAAATATCCTTTAAATCCTTATTTTTGAGACATCGTGACAAGTGTATATAATATTATACATAAGTTTTAAAAACCTTGTTATTTCGAACTTCTGTCCTGGGAATCGAACGCAAGTCTTCTCGCAATTCTGGGGTAGACAGAAGTCTAGTCTAAAAAATTAAGTCCCTTTAACGCATTTTGATACGCAAGTCTCATAATTCTAATGCCGATAATCCAATCACTCGGCAATTGCGGCTGTTAATTAGGATATAATATTATAAAATATATATTTAAATTGTAATCACACAATTTAATAGAAGTAATTAATCGACTCGGCTCTTACGCAACCAATTAATCGTGATGTTATTATCTCTGTACATACCGTAGCCACCTTTCCCACCTGTAACGTATAGCCCGGAAGACGTCGCTTACGGTTTCCTGTTGCTTATTTCTCTTATTTACATATATTGCTTAATGATGTGCCTCCGTTTATTACCAACGATCAATGTCCACGTTTATACCAAGATTATTATACAGACACTTTGATTTGGAAGCTTAAAACATAAGTAGCGTAATTGGTTTTTATGAAGTTAAGGTTTGAGGTTTCAAATAACACTAGGAACAGATATTTCTATGACAACATGAATATATTTAAAGTATAAATAATAAATAAATATCTTCACGCAATTCCCAATACAGGGGTAGACAGAGGTCAAGTCTAGACAATTAAGTCCCTTTGACCCACCTTCCACCGAAGATATTTTCGGGACAACGTGACAGGTGGTGAGCCCGTCGCCGCCTTTATGTCCAAGCCAACGATGAAATTCGTACATAAGTTTTTGAAAAACTCATTGGTACTGCCACCTGGGGATCGAACTCGGGTCTCTCGACTCGAAATTCCGACCACCCAACAATTCGGCTATCGTGATATTTTTATATTAAGATATTTTATATTTAAAGTATCTTATGTATTATAGTTGTTTATCTGTTTCGATGCGACCTGATAGCCTATTGGTAGTGATTAAGAACTGGGGGCGAACAGTAGTCTAATAAATGTGAATGTCTGTACTTCCCCATGGATATTTATATATAGGTATTTAAGTATTGTATGAACATTGACGACCTCCGTGGAAGAGTGGTGTAAACACCGGTTTTCAAGCCGGATGGCGACACGCCATGTCGAGTTCCCGGGTGGTGCCTTCGTTGTTTCCGATTCCACTAGTGCTTTAACATCTTACATTGGGATCGGAGCAATGTATGAGCAATAAATAAATAAGAGTAATATATAACAATGTATAAAAAAATAAAACCGTTTGCTTAGACACGAAGATGGCGTTAAGAATTATGTTAATTAATTAAGCTTCGCTTCAATGTTTCGAAATGACTATTGTCTACACCTCTCCTTTCCCTATTAATGGGAAATTGCGTGAAGATAGAAGAAAACTATATATGTAGTAATATGTTATAATGTTTCTTTTCACCAGTTACTTCAGAAATTCCTACTTTATGTCTGGATTACGTGTGTGATATATATATTGTATCAATATTATGTTAATATGCAAAATACTAATCCTATAGCGAGAGGCGACGAAGAGATAAGCCTTAAAAATGCAAATTACCAACAAATGGCAGAATAACCAACTCAAGAAATACCACACCAAAATTCAGCATGGGTACTACGAGTAGGAGGAAAAATGGAACTATGGCTTGGACATAAAGACGGCGACAGGCTCACCACACGGAGTCCCAAAAAATATCTTCGGAGGAAGTCGAAAGGGCCTAATTGTCTAGACTTTGTCTATCCCTCTATTGGGAATTGCGTAAAGATATTTATTTATATGATTTATTTTTGATGAATTTTTAAAATTCAACATTCGGCGATACCATACACAACTCTAGTTTTAATTTTGGACTGTAGCATCAGCATAATTGTTGGAATTTGTTTATTGATTTTTATTTTAAAATGGATGAAAATTATGATGATATAAATATTATGATAACATGATAAGGACATTGTAAGCTAGTTTACCAAAGCAAATCTAATGGTTTTTGAAGATTTTCTAAAAGCAGTGAAAAAACTTGCGTCTGTGAATAGTGTACAGGCTGATGTGAATGGCAAGGTAAAATAAGGAAATTATAACCACGTGAGCGAAGCCGTGTGTACTCACATTCGTAAGAAACGCAACGGTCCCGTAAGAGGCAACTGAGGAAAAAAGTTTATAATATCTGCAGCTAAATTAACCTAAAATACCAGATCAAAGTGACTGTTACACAGGTAACTGTTACAGGGTCTGTAATAATTACCCGTGACTACGCGTTGTCTTACGCCTTAAGTAAAGGTTATCTTGCAGGAGCCCTCTTTGGTATATCCTTCCTTCCATTTTCCTTTGTTTGAGATACGTTATTATGGAAATTATTGCGTTTGATACGAAAAAGGTATGAAAAAATATTATTTTTAGCCCCAGAGAAGTTATGTGGTTAATGGGAAATCTGTATATCAGGATATCGGAGCTCTCAAAAAAACTGATTTTAATGCAGTTTACACTGTACTGTACACTCGATAGTCGGTATAATCGGGATGTTTCTTAAGACTGTATTCGATTTGATCTGAATTCATGAACATCTGTTCAGAGGATTTAATATCATCGAGGTTTTTAAAGATTATCAATTTAATACTGCAGACGGTTCAGTTAAGGTAAGATTGACAAAGTAAGAAGAACTGCGTCTCTTAACTAGTTTACTGATAACCATCACTACTCTCTGGCTTCCCCGTCAGAGACGATTCATTAAGATGTTAATATTATTACTTAAATAAATAAATAAATAAGAGTAATATATAACAATGTATAAAAAAATAAAACCGTTTGCTTAGACACGAAGATGGCGTTAAGAATTATGTTAATTAATTAAGCTTCGCTTCAATGTTTCGAAATAACTATTGTCTACACCTCTCCTTTCCCTATTAATGGGAAATTGCGTGAAGATAGAAGAAAACTATATATGTAGTAATATGTTATAATGTTTCTTTTCACCAGTTACTTCAGAAATTCCTACTTTATGTCTGGATTACGTGTGTGATATATATATTGTATCAATATTATGTTAATATGCAAAATACTAATCCTATAGCGAGAGGCGACGAAGAGATAAGCCTTAAAAATGCAAATTACCAACAAATGGCAGAATAACCAACTCAAGAAATACCACACCAAAATTCAGCATGGGTACTACGAGTAGGAGGAAAAATGGAACTATGGCTTGGACATAAAGACGGCGACAGGCTCACCACACGGAGTCCCAAAAAATATCTTCGGAGGAAGTCGAAAGGGCCTAATTGTCTAGACTTTGTCTATCCCTCTATTGGGAATTGCGTAAAGATATTTATTTATATGATTTATTTTTGATGAATTTTTAAAATTCAACATTCGGCGATACCATACACAACTCTAGTTTTAATTTTGGACTGTAGCATCAGCATAATTGTTGGAATTTGTTTATTGATTTTTATTTTAAAATGGATGAAAATTATGATGATATAAATATTATGATAACATGATAAGGACATTGTAAGCTAGTTTACCAAAGCAAATCTAATGGTTTTTGAAGATTTTCTAAAAGCAGTGAAAAAACTTGCGTCTGTGAATAGTGTACAGGCTGATGTGAATGGCAAGGTAAAATAAGGAAATTATAACCACGTGAGCGAAGCCGTGTGTACTCACATTCGTAAGAAACGCAACGGTCCCGTAAGAGGCAACTGAGGAAAAAGTTTATAATATCTGCAGCTAAATTAACCTAAAATACCAGATCAAAGTGACTGTTACACAGGTAACTGTTACAGGGTCTGTAATAATTACCCGTGACTACGCGTTGTCTTACGCCTTAAGTAAAGGTTATCTTGCAGGAGCCCTCTTTGGTATATCCTTCCTTCCATTTTCCTTTGTTTGAGATACGTTATTATGGAAATTATTGCGTTTGATACGAAAAAGGTATGAAAAAATATTATTTTTAGCCCCAGAGAAGTTATGTGGTTAATGGGAAATCTGTATATCAGGATATCGGAGCTCTCAAAAAAACTGATTTTAATGCAGTTTACACTGTACTGTACACTCGATAGTCGGTATAATCGGGATGTTTCTTAAGACTGTATTCGATTTGATCTGAATTCATGAACATCTGTTCAGAGGATTTAATATCATCGAGGTTTTTAAAGATTATCAATTTAATACTGCAGACGGTTCAGTTAAGGTAAGATTGACAAAGTAAGAAGAACTGCGTCTCTTAACTAGTTTACTGATAACCATCACTACTCTCTGGCTTCCCCGTCAGAGACGATTCATTAAGATGTTAATATTATTACTTAAATAAAATAAATAAATATCTTCACGCAATTCCCAATGCAGGGGTAGACAGATGTCTAGTCTAGACAATTAAGTCCCTTTGACCCATCTTCCACCGAAGATCTTTTCTGGACAACGTGACAGGTGGAGAGCTTTATGTCCAAGCCAACGATATAATTCGTACATAAGTTTTTGAAAACCCATTGGTACGAGCCTGCCACCTGGGGATCGAAATCGGGTCTCTTGACTCGAAATTCCGACCACCAAACCACTCGACTTACTTAGTGCATACATTTTGTAGTACAGCAATTTATAATCGATATATCAATATAATTGTAATTACAATAACGCATCAATTGTTAGGGACAGTGGTCTGATTGAATTATCCCCCTTTAGTCACCATCCTGCAATCTCAACAATTGTCAACACGCTGTGGATGGATTGTGCATTGAAACAAATGAAACGTCGTAAAACAGGCGTTTGTGGCGATCGTTAAATCGACGATAAATTGTTTAAGTTCTGTCATCTAGTGGGGCGATATGACATTGAGCTTGTAATGTGGGCATTGTCATCTGGAAGTAAACATTATAATAAAGGCGACAATTAGAAGGCATGCAAGCATGTTTTAATAATAATGATAGAGAAAAATTGCTTCTTTAGAACCAACAAAAACATTTATCGTGCCTGTAATCTCTTGAAGGGTTAGCCAAGGTAAGTTAAATCGTAATAAATTTGTTCACGGTAATGTAGAATATACGCAAATTACATAATATCAACAAAAAACTCTAATCGTTTTTACTTCGTAAGAGCTCAGCCCATATCGGCGTGGAAATGACAGAAGCAGTAATCAAGGATTTATAATTAATTATGGCATAAAAAATATCTTCACGCCTCTCCCAAACAGAAACAAAACAAACAACTATGTCGTTTTGACCCACCTTTCACGGAAGACATTTTTCGGGATAATCGGTTTATATGTGATGGAGTTATGAATTATATAAATATAAAAAAAAACATTCATCCGAATTGGCAACCTTTCCTATTTTTGCAGTCGGTTAAAAGCTGTAATCATTATAGAAAGTGAGTTGTGAACGGATATCGACTGTAGATCATGTTACCAATAATTTCTGAAAGCAAGACGGATGCCAACCCGTTACCTCGCGTCGCCAAAATGAATATTAAACCGTTACTTTGTTAATGAACAAAAGTTCTCACGTAGGTATGCAATAATTAGCAAATACTTAATTTCTTTTAAGTGAAATTCTTTCTTTATATAAACATAATCATATTCACAGGTCACGATATCCGTGTGGTTCAGTGCGATCCCCACTTCAATTCGATCCCCACGAGGCAGGCTTGTAACAATAAGTTTTTTCATAAGTTATGTACGATTTATGTCATGGGTTTGGACATAGCGAGGGCGATAGAGTCACTACTTGTCACATAGTTTTACAATAAACTTTAATGAAATGTGGGTCTATAGCATGAAATTGTCTAGACCTCCGGCTACCCCTGTACTGGGTTATGCGTAAAGATAAAAAATACATTTACACTTACAAAGCTTGCCAACTTAAAAATTTAAATTGCCATATAAAATAAAGTATAATTGTAGTAACTTCATGTATGGCGCCGAGAACGTTGGCTGCATTCCTACGTAGAATATTCATAAATTTAATTTAAATTCCCAATACAGGAGTAGACAAAGTTTTAGACGATTAAGTCGTTTCAACTCACGTTCCACCAAAGATATTTTTGGGATAACGTGACAGGTGGTGAGCCCGTCGCCGTCTCAATGTCAAAGCCAACGATATAGTTTGTGCATAATTTTTGGAAAAAAAAAAAACCGATTGGTACGAGCCTGGGGATCGAACTCGGGTCTCTTAAATCGAAATTCCGACCACCCTACCTCTCGGCTATCGTGATAATCAAATAGAATAGTCAAACACAGGATTTGAGCGAGAAAAGAACCAGACTTTTTTTTATCAACAGCCGCGACCAGTCGCGGATTTAATTTACACCGGATTTATATATTATTTTCTATATGGATTTATATATTATATATATATATATATATATATATATATATATATATATATATATATATATATATATATATATATATATATATATATATATATATATATATATATATATATATATATATATATATATATATATATATATATATATATATATATATATATATAGTATGTGTACATTTATGTATATATATGTATGTATATATATTTTTTGATTTAAAGAAAGTTGTCGAGTCTAAAGTTATGGATGGTGATTTAAAAAACGCATCGCGTATTTTATTTTTAGACGATATCCTGGCACCTCACAATGCGGACACCCTTGAAAGCTTACATCAGAAGCATCCTAAGGCCAATTCCTCCTTGCTTCTACCGTCGCCTCCTGATCTTTCTTATCAGCCATTACAAGTTTCAGAAAAAGATACTTTAGAGGCAATTATGTCTTTCTCAAATGGCTCTGCCGGCGGCATTGACGGAATTACGCCTCAACATCTGAAAGATCTTGTAAGCGCGTCCGCCGGTGACGCCGGCCGAATTCTTTTGGGCGACATAACAAAATTAAGTAATTTTATGCTTTCTGGCAATGTAAATCCCAATTTTGTTAAAATCATATATGGAGCAAGGTTATGTGCCTTTAAAAAAAAAGATAATGGTATCCGCCCTATAGCTGTTGGTTCCACTTTTAGACGTTTAACTTCTAAATTAGCATGTAGGCACATAACCTCCGATCTAAAGTCAAAATTTCAGCCTATTCAGTTAGGCTTCGGTAGCAGAGGAGGTTGTGAGGCAGCTGTACATTCAGTGCGTACTTTTTTAACACATTGTCAAACAGATGTTCTCTTGAAAGTTGACCTTAGGAATGCCTTTAACTCCCTCGACAGATCAAGGTTGGTTGCGAAACATACCCCGGAAATTTACCATTACGTTTGGCAATGTTACAGTCAAAACTCTAATTTATTTTACGAAAATCACTTAATTGACTCAGCCGTCGGAGTTCAGCAGGGTGATCCACTGGGCCCAGCATTGTTTAGTTTGGGAATTCAACCGATTATTTCAAAGTTGAAATCCAAACTCAATGTTTGGTACCTAGATGACGGAACCCTAGGAGGAAAGCCAGATGACGTGCAAAATGACCTTCAAAAAATTATTCAAAATTTTAACATTGGCCTTGAATAAAATAATACTAAATATGAACTTTGCATTCCTGACTGTTTGTCTTCTCATAGACACAGCTTGTTTCAAAATTTTAACAATATATCTCCTGGCATTAAAGTAACTGAGGCGGATTCTCTTTACCTCCTTGGAGCGCCGTTATTTATAGAGAGTATGAAACCTCTTTTGAAACTAAAATTTGATCTATTTTTAGAACATGTTAATAAACTGTATATTCTAAATTCTCATATAGCGCTTACTATTTTAAAATATTGCGTTCTTGTTCCTAAATTTACTTATTTACTCCGCTCGAGTCCAGCATGGAAATGTTCTGATTTTTTAAAACAAATTGACCATAATCTCAAAATAGCTTTGGAAAAAATTCTAAATTTATCTTTAGTCTCATCTAGCTGGACTCAAGCTACTTTGCCTGTTAGATTTGGAGGTATCGGTATAAGAGAGGTTTCAAATATTGCGCTGCCGGCTTTCCTTGCCTCCGTACACAGTGTTCATGATTTGTCACGTAAAATTCTTAAGAATGACTTGGACTCGACCTTTGCTAACGAGGCAAGAGAAGCATGGTTACGTCTCTGTCCCGGCGAGAATATTCCACTGGAACCTTACTCACAAAAACGGTGGGATATCCCGTTGATTCAGAATGTGCAGAAATGCTTACTGAACAATTTTCACTGTGACAGAGACCGCGCCCGCTTTCTAGGTGTTTCGACAAAAGAATCCAGTTACTGGCTACATGCTTTACCATCAAGTAACCTTGGTACATTACTAGATAACGAAAGTTTACTTGGTACATTACTAGATAACGATTTGTCAACCACATCGATGTACTTGTGGCAGCGACGTCGACGAGTTAGGCCTCCACGGACTTTCATGCCAAAAAAGTGCCGGCAGACTATCTCGTCACGGTTCTTTGAATGAGGTCATCCGAAGGGCTCTTGTTTCCATAAATATTCCATCGGTTTTAGAGCCTTGTGGAATATTTAGGGAGGATGGTAAGAGACCCGACGGCTTGACTTTAGTCCCTTGGGAGAGAGGCAAAGCTCTTGTGTGGGACGCAACTTGCGTCGATACATTAGCGGCCTCTCATATCAAGGGTACTTCGATAAGGGCCGGGGCGGCATCAGAGGCAGCTGAATCAGGTAAATGGCGTAAATATGAGTCTTTGAAAGGAGACTATATATTTGTTCCATTTGCCGTAGAGACAATCGGTCCGTGGGGTCCCCGCGCGATGCAGTTTCTAAAGGAATTGTATCCGCGACTTATCGTTGCCGCTGGTGACAAGAGGGCTGGTTCTTTTCTCGCTCAACGGTTAAGTCTAGCCATTCAACGTGGAAATGCAGCCAGCGTTCTTGGTACCATGCCACGAGGAGTAGGGCTCTACGATTATAATAGTTTTTAGTTAATAAGTATTGTAAATATTAACATAATTTTTCTGTAAATAAATATTTATATAAAAAAGATCTCATTAAACAAAGTTAAAGAACATCATTTCCCAGCCAAAACACCAACGACATATTTATCTCATTTGAAAACGGAACCATACTGCAACCCTATTAATTTTTTTATTATATCCCGTGTTAATTGTGTTACACAGTGTAATATAAAGAATGTTACATTTCCCCAAACATCTAAATTTATTCAGGCGTGTAAAAGAAATGATGGAATAAAGAAACAAGGTTTTCAAGGTTTCATGTGTGTATGTATGGATTCATATCCATACATACACATATGAAACCTTGAAAACTACACTTAGTAGGTACTCAGGTACCGCAAGATTAACATACCCGGCCGGTAAATATTTATTATTATATTATCATTATTGTAAAGTCACGATAGCCGAGTTGTTGGGTGGTCGGAATTTCGAGTCGAGAGATCCCCAGGTGGCAGTACCAATGAGTTTTTCAAAAAAAACTAATGTACGAATTTCATCGTTGGCTTGGACATAAAGGCGGCGACGGGCTCACCACCTGTCACGTTGTCCCGAAAATATCTTCGGTGGAAGGTGGGTCAAAGGGACTTAATTGTCTAGACTTGACCTCTGTCTACCCCTGTATTGGGAATTGCGTGAAGATATTTATATATTTTTATTTTATATTATATATACCTTTAGTAAATTTTACCAGTCATGGAAGCTTATATTTACTCGTACTTGTTTAAATTTGACTTAAAAGGGCGACTTTTAAAATTTAAAGGGTTCTACATCTCGTCATTCTGTTTAATTGCAGATGGAAATCAAGGTGGCCGAGAAACAGGAGGCGTTTTCCGCGCGGAGGCAGTTTGGGGATGAACTGCAAACCTTGATAGACCGAGCTCTCGACGACAACCCAGTGAGCAGTTTCGTGAATTTAGATGTGATACAGGAGGTTGCACAGGCTCTATACCAGGTAATACCAGACTTTATAATAATTTTCTTCATTTATATAGAAATAATAGATTTATCCCATTTAAGTGGCATCTGTCCGAGAGAAGGCAAGAGTTCGATGGATAGAGTACAGGGACATCTTCCTTAAGCCATCAAAACGACTGCATCTATGACTTAAACAAATTAAAAAAAAATGTATATCGATTTGAATAATGAAAATTATCAATTTGCTTAGACTCTGTTATGGGATCGGTTAAACAACTGTCGTTTTTCAACCAAACCAAATAAAAATTATTAACCAGATTCATAAAATACATTAAAAGTTGAATATATTTTAAATTAAGTAATTTGGAAGTCACTATAGCCGAGTGGTTGGGTGACAGGGGCAGACAAAGGTCTTAGTCTAGACAATTAAGTCCCTTCGACCCATCCGAATTTATTTTGGGACAACATGACTAGTGGTGAGCCCGTCATCATCTTTATGTCCAAGCCAACGATATGAATCGTACATAGGTTTTGAAAAAAACCCATTGGTAGGAGCCTGCCACTTGGGTATCGAGCTCGGGTCTCTCGACTCGAAATTCCGACCACCCATTCACTCGGCTACCGTGACTAGGACCTTATCCATTTTAATACTAAGATAATCTTTCAAACCAGGCATATTGCGAATCTATTTATTTCGTTTTTGGATTTAAGATAACAATAAGAGATCGCGTCTCTACTAACCCGGAACCACAGAGCTGTCACCATGAAAACCGGTGTGTACGCTATTCGAATTGATATCATTCTTAATGAATCATACTACATCAACTCGATGAAAATATTCCATCCCTACGAGTGGAAATAGGAGATTGAGGTTAGTTGTTGCTATGTTTTATAAATTCACCTCTCGCGTAAGGACTTTTGAGAGAAGTAAAAAAAAGTCTTCACGCCATTCCCAGTACAGGAGTAGACAGAGGTCTAGACAATTAAGTTCTGAAGCCGAGTGGCTAGGTGATAGCAATCCGAATCAAGAAGCCCGAGTTTGATCCCCAATTAATGATTCGAAACATATGTATGATTATATTTGGCTTGGACATAAAGACGGCGTCAGGCTCATCACCTGTCTCGCTGTCCCAAAAAATGTTTTTAGTGGAAGCCAGGTCGAAAGGACTTAATTGTCTAGACCTCTAATGGGAATAGTGAGAGGATAATTTTTTTAGGTCTTCAAGCCTATTATATATATAATACCATACGGCGTTAACCGTAGATGATGCCAGCCCTCTTTCTTTTCTTGGATGTCGTAAGAGGCAACTAATGGTTCAACTTGAATATCGCAGTGTATATGGTTGTAGGGTGTTCAAATGGCGGAATAGCCATTTTGAAAATACCAGAGAAAAACAAAGCATGCGCTGAGAGGGGCAGCAGCCTCTGGTGTGAGAGATTTCAGATACATACTGCGTTTCAGTTACATACTACGATCGCGGATCCGCTTGCGTGAAGACATTGGAAATTTTTCTTAAGAGACAGGCGTTTAGCATTGAGCTTTTCCAGTTCGACGATCAAGTGGTCCTATCTTTTCTTTTAACGATTGCCTGAAACAGAAGGAATGATGCCCTAGTATTGAACTAGGCTGTCATAATTTCTGTTTTTTTTGCTGCAGGTTGACCCAAATTATATAAGTAATTGTATGGAACATTATGTGTACAAAACACTCTTCAAAAACACGTTACAAATCAAATATTTAAAATAATTAATTTAAATGAGCTTCTATTCGATACACTTAATTGTGTTACCATACCGAAACCCGTAATTCTATCCACGTTCTCTCAGGTACGATAAGGTTTACGTTAACTAATAGAGTATTATTAAAAAAACAACTGAACCTTTGATACACGTGTCAAAATCAATAACCTAAACTCCTGGCTCGATGTTTATTCGTAATTTGCATAATATATCTTCGAGTTTAGTATTATACACGTGTAAATAAATTATCTTAAATTATTTTCAAGTTTAAAATAATAATTAATTAAATCCGGCACGTGTAAGTGAAGATAAGGACGTTGCCCTCCGCTCTCCGTACACGCGAATTGGCAATCGCAGTACCAGACCAATACTAAAACTCTGGTGTAATTTGGTTAGGAATCTTTTGAATTGGTAAAATCGCTATCAGTCAGTAGCAATTTTGATTTACAAGGGTTTTTTCTTCGTCACCCCTTACAACACCCACGGTAAGGAATTAGGTGGTAAAATCTTAATTCGACTACTAACTAGCCTTTCCGATTTGCACATGTCTACTTAGGCTACTACTGTATATATAGTACCTACACGCTAACACTTTAATTAACCCTTAAATATCGCCGTATATATATACATTAGCAAATGAGTCTTTTATGGTCCAATGATTATACAGCAACCGAATTTGACAAATCTTATCCCATCACACCAGTAATAAGTAGTACAAAGTGTGGCACCGACTTGCACTGATAAATCTTTGAGATATCTCAAACTAGAAAATTCAATCCGCTTAATAACTAAAAAAATGTGAACTTAAAAAAGTAATTATGTGAGAGGCTTATCCAAATAATTAAGGGGGTGAAAAACAATACATATTTATATTCTACCTTTCAGTGTCTCCTTAAAAAGCAATAGTCTTACTTTAAAAAGCAATAGTCACGATAGATGTGTTTCAGCGGTCGGTTTTCGAATCAGTGGAACCAACTTCGATTCCCTGGAGGCAAGCTTGTGCCAAAGAGTTTATTTTTTTTTTCTAAAAAAATTTAAGTTAACACAAATAAGATCCGATGAATTCTGATTCGAAAGGGCAATATTATCTGGACCTCTGACCATCCCAGTATTGTGAAATGCGAGGCGATAAAGAAAACACCTTAAGAATATCTAGATCTACATATGTCTAGATTATTCTACAGAATTCCGTCTTTAATTCAACCATTACAGAAACGATTGTCCACGCACCTTTTAGACGAATGTATTTTATAGGTAAATGTAAGCAAAAACGTAATCTACTTATGCAGACATCATTAGTTGCGGTACCGGGTTTTATCAGCCACAATAAGTCACATGGCCTATCATATGAGGGCCATGTTTCTTTGCATCACGTATTCCCAGAGATCTTGAGCACAGGTGTCAAAGAGCTCTGGCCAATTTAAATCGCATTACGGTGACAACTCAATTGAAGACGGAATACGAAGGCACAGGGAGCTTCGAAACTACGATGGAGTTATATTTGTTCAATTGGTGATTGTTCTACTTTACATTTTAACAAATGTTGATGAAGTACTAAAAATAAACGTGCTTGTTGTTAACATAATGTTACTTTCCTTTTACCAATATAATATAATAGCCGTAAGTATACTTTAATAACTCAAAAAGTTTCATTTATCAGCATTCCATGTGACCTGATAACTAAAGAAAATAATTGTAGCATATAAATAATCTATGTTTGAAATTTAAAAAAAAACTAAATTTTAGAAATTAAAGTTGTGGTATTCGAATTGACAATCTGCATTCTTCAAGGTCGAGTTAGTTGCACTTTAAATTAAGTAAAGAAATGATCAGCGCTACTATTTAATAATATTTAATAACTACTTCATTATAAAATACTTACTTTTCGCTTGCGGCTACCTTCACATGGATTACATGATTTTCACGGCTATGGCCAATCAATATGGAACAGTAGTTTAAGGATCTCATTTTTCATTGTAATCAATACGAATTGTCGTAATTATATATCCGGAAATTACATAGTTTACACACAAAAATTACACCGCATTTTACAATTTTTCAAGGGAGTGTAGCGAAATTCTCCCTTAGGTGACGATTCCTTCTCATAATATACCTACGTGCCAAATTTCATCTCCAGGGATAAAGTAGTTTAAGAAATTTCGTGATTAGTCTTTGCATGAATGATTGTCTTTTTGCTTTCGTGTATATAGATGTACATACGTGAATTTATATAAAAAGAAACGGCATAAAACATATATTTTGTTACCATCCACATGATACATATTAACATTGTTTTTAGATTAAATTAAAGTTTTGCATATTTAAACGCATTTAAGAGATAAACCATCTTGATCTTTATTGTATATTCTATGGCTTATTAATTCAAATGACTTTAATAAATTAAGACTACAAATCTGTACGTGAGAACTTATTTAAAATTTTAACTTTAGTATAAACATTAACAATACAATGTTTATAACATTTTATCAAATTTAAGATGTAAAGTGAGCTTGTACATATTAACATTCCCTTCACAATCTAGAACAATGTTCATACATTACTCTTTCAATACCTAATCTCTGCAAATAATTACCTGTCTAACAAGCTCTACTATTCATTGATTAACATTCTTTAAAAAATACGTTAAAATGACCTAAATTAATGACTAATTGATATAAATAATGTCTAATTATAATTTACCTTACACTGCCCTATTTGAAAGGCTTTTCTTAAACGCAATCTACTTTGGTTATCTTAAATATATTTTTTTTAATATGAAAAACTAACAAATATTCAAATAGTTTATTAGGTTACTTAATTGGTTTTTTTCATCAAAAATGTAGTAACGACAAAGGTTATAATAAAAATTGTTGAATATTCGTTAAAAATATATCTTTCGCCATTTAAAAGGAATTGTAAGAAACCGTAGCGTTATTTTTAACTGGAGTTTTAACGAAGAATGTGGATCGTTATATAACTTAGTTATAGATAACATCATTATGTAACTTGAATCCGAATTCGCTACAATACATTTTATTTTTTAACAATAATAAATACCACTTCTAGACATTCTTAGTTCTCGCCGCTATAGGGCATTCAGCGTTGCTTATGGAAATAGGATCCATTAAGCTTGATTTAAATGTTAGTGCTGGTGCCCTGCCCTCAAGGGCAATTTGTTCAATAAGGGCTCGCCATTAGTACTGCAACAAATAATGCACCAACGCATTTTAATGCGTAAATATTGGTCCCTCGATAAGGATCGTTAGCGATTTGGTACTTGCACTTTAAGTTCTTATGTGTGACATGTTGAAACGCCCGCGGGCTTATTTAAGATGCTCATTTCGTTTTTGATGCTATCGTAAATTGAGATCTTTACAACCGAAGAGGTAAACGAGCTAATTGTGCACACGAAAATGCTACTTTAATATTTCATCCGTGTCCTTGCTCCCTCGTACGAATCGAAATAAGTATTCTAAGATTCGTGTTTTTCATATCATTATAGAAAGAGTTATGTAAAGTAAGATGGGACTAGTTGTTATTTCTCGTAAAGGCGTGTGCCAGTGAAATTTCATGTAACAGAAGCTTAAAAATTAATTATTAAATTAATTAATGTGTTATTAGTAGTAGGACGATGTAATTTAATTTCTTATTTTATAAATTACAAAGCGCTGTAGATATTGTGAACAATAAATAAAAAAAATAAAATTAAAGAATGCAAATTGAGAAGTAATAATAAGAAACAAAGTAGCTCCATAAGAATCAGATATCTTAATCAGCATTACCACAACGGCCTATGAAAATCCACTGCAGTATAGACCACACTTCCATGGGAGGATTTGAGATCGTCGCCAAGCTTGGCAATTTATAGCAGAGCAGACAAGGCTTTGCTATCCTCCTACAGTTAGCTGATAGCCTGTGAGTACACAGGGTGAAATGGTATAGATATTTCTATACCATTTCACCCTGTGTACTAAACAGTAGGAGGATAGCAGAACCTTGTCTGCTCTGCTATAAATTGCCAAGCTTAAGAATACTTAGGCCGTAATAATAAAAAACATCAATAAAAATTAACAAAGTTGGGACTAATTTAAATATTTTTCTTTTAATATTGCATTACTAATTTATAAATTCTCCGGCAAGTTCATTATTAGACTCACAGAATACGAGCGAGTTCGTACGTGGAGCGTGGAGCTAAGAAATGCTTGTAATTCAAGTGGTCTTAATTTTTGTACACAAAAAATGAGTCATTTTTCGTAATACCGTTATTTACAAGAGTATGAAATCTATCAGTATGTGAATTGTTATTAGCAAATAATTACCAGAGAGAATATAACCATTAATTTTAAACTATTTGTATAGTACGCAATTTTTATTGATTTTAAAGCACATAAGTTATGTTGAACTTTATGTTATTAAATTAAAGAGAAAATTTTTTTTTTAAATTTGCCACGGTTCGGCATTCCGAAGTCGCCGGTTCTTATCCCGCAGTGATAGTTAAAATTTTAATATTAGTATTGTATCTACTTAGGTAATCATAACACCACTTGGCTTCGGATTTGAGAATTCGACACCAAGAGCCTAACCGCTCGCCTGATGTTTCTGCTAAGTTTCAAATTTCGCGCTGCCGCCATAAGCGTGCGAAAGTCAATAACGAACGGCGATTGACCTTATTAAAAGCGACTACCTTGGACATACGATCGACACTCGATTATAATTACGTCGAAGTTTTCACACGCTGAATTAATTTTTAATAACTTTCATATTTAATTTAAATTTATCTAATATTTTTTATATAAATTTCAATCGGAAGGAGACATGGTAATGATTTTTTAAATTAATTATGTTTACAGAAATTTCTCAAACATTATGGAAAGCTATTACGTAAATAAAGTATAAAATATTATTTTATAATCATCGTTACTTATTTCTTAAATTTTATTCACAAAAAAGTCTCGTCAATCTACCTAGTATTGGGAAATGGAAGATTGAAAATGTATGTCAAATTATATTTTAGTATAGAAGCAGCCAGTAAATAAAAAAAAATATATAATATAATTACAACCTGCTTGGTTTACAGCTTCTGTTCCTGCATAAACGCGCCGGATATACCGAGACTCTACGAGTATATCAGCCATGCAGAATAGAAGCATTAAAAAATATTGAACTTCCTACGATCTGAACCTACTACGATCGTTAATCTAAATTCTTCCTATGGGTCTCCCATACACCATCATGTCTCTTCACTTTTGGATTCCACAGTCATAAAACAATTTAAAAATAATAAGAATATAATAATAGTAGTAACATCCCATTTTCTGTACGTAAAGTAGTTAAAAAAAACGCCGGTGAGATTCAGTACACGATTACGTTAAGTTAACGTAGTGTAAATTTTGCTTGGAGCCATTATTTGCGCTCTACAGCCCAGTGCACTTATAATTCGATTAATACCATCACCAGAGTAGGACCAGATATTTAGAATTTAAGTATTCGTGGTAATAATAAGGCGGGAAAAGTGTTGCTTACTTTATATAAAAAATATCTTCACGCAATACAGGGGTAGACAGAGGTCTAGTCTAAACAATTAAGTCCCTTCGACCCACCTTCCACCGAAGATATTTTCGGGACAACTTGACAGTCACCATAGCCGAGTGGTTGGGTGGTAGGAATTTCGAGTCAAGAGACCCGAGTTCGGTCCCCAGGCGGCAGGCACGTACCAATGGGTTTTTCAAAAACTTATGTACTATTTATATCTTTGGCTTGGACATGAAGACGATGACTCGCTCGCTACCTGTCACGTTTACCCAAAAAATGTGTCGGTGCATGATGGGTCTATCTACCCCAGTATTGGAAATGGCGCGAAGATATTTTTTTTTCTCTTGACGTTACTTCACTATACGAAAATTCTCTATTACATAATACCCATAAAGCACGAAAATTGGATTCATAATAAAATGTTGTAAATTATAATAAACGATATGTGCTACTAAAATCGGTATTATTTTTTTTTAGTAGGATTTACGTGACCTTGATAGAATTTACACGTGTCTGGTATAATGCTTAATTGATTTACTATTATAATATGGTCTCCTACGCTATACTTAGCCGTGTCGTAACGGTGTAAGAATTTGCCCCCCCCCCCCCTTTCTTCCCGTGGGTGGCAATAGGAGAGTGGAATTTAATAGGCCGTTATGTATTTATGTTATGTATGCTATACTTATAAAATGCCAAATCGAAGATGTCTAAAAAATGTTTAGTAATGTAACATAACATATACAAACATACACAAAAAAATTGACGATAGCCAAGTGGTTGGGCGATCGGAATTTCAAGTTAAGAAACCCGAGTTCGATCCTCAGGTGGCGGCTCGTACCAATGGGTTTTTCAAAAACTTCTGTAGGGATTACATCGTTGGCTTGACATAAAGACGGCGACGGGCTCACCACCTGTCACGTGGTCCCGAAAATATCCTCGTTGGAAGGTAGGTCAAAGGGTCTTAATTGTCTAGACTAGACCTCTGTCTACCCCTGTATTGGGAATTGCGTGAAGATATTTATTTATTTATTTTATACATTTACAAAACCGCTGATTTGCCGTAATTGCGGTGCTTAAGTTTCGTCGCACCAGATCCTGCACCATTGATGCTGCTGCCCGTAGCCGGTTCATTCTGGTCACATAGCATATAGATGTAATAAAACTTTCTCACAATGAGAAACCTTGAGTCAAACTAGAGAACCTCACTCACCATAAAATAACCTTTAGTCAAATACAATCACAAAGTCATAGTTAAATTGACAGTTTCTTACCACCATCTCAACAAATTTAAATGGGCAAAAGATCAAATAAATAAGCACGGTCCAGTGAGCGTTCTTAAACCGAAGATAGCCGGGTATCGAGTAAAAAGCTATGAGATCGTAAGAAATGTACATTTTTGAGTATAACTTGTGATGGAAAAGTAAGGCGATTCCCAATGCTTCATGCAAATATTTATTTTCATTAAAAATAATATGCAAATCGGTTAGACAGAACAACCGGATACAGTCTTCATAGATTTCATTTTTAAGGTTCCGTACGTCCGAAAAAAAAAAGCCGAACGCAATATGTATCAATATGCAATAACTCGAGAGTCCGTACGTCACAGTAAATTTTCTCCGAATCTACTAGAAGGATTAAGTTTAAATTTGGTACAGATATTAATTGCTGCGACCCATCCCATCCATCACCCAGTTTTGTGATAACACTACAAAACTCACGCGAGTTCAACTTGCAGTAGTTCCTTTTTTATGTCTATAATTTTCTTTTTTAAACAGGTATAACTATTATAATACAGAATATACAGCTATTGCTGTTGATTATTACGCTGAGGTTTTAGATTAGAGAAATACGAACAGATTCAAGTCTTTAGTGCATTTTTAAACGTTTACATTATCTTGGCAAATCGTGACGATAATCGCGGATAACGGTCTCCCCCGTCAGGCACTACTTAAGTTATCAATTATTATTAAACGACGGATTTAAAACTGGAACCTTAATGAGCGATTGTTGTTACTGCTGCAGAAATGGACCGGTACGACTGGCATAGTATGGACCTAGCAGAAAACCTGGATTAGAGACTGGAATAGAGGCATATTTAGGTTATATATCTCGTCTAGTGGATGAGTTAGCCGGAGATCCACTGTCCAATCGTTTTATTTTTTTGTGTGTAAAAACTAGCTACCAGGCCACCAGATAATATCATTTTTTTCTCTTTTTCTTTTAAAAATGTTTTCTTGTGATTTTATTTCACAAAAATCTGAACACACAGAGGTTCAGATTTTACATAGGAACCTTCGGATGGTTACGGTTTTTTCAATATATCATATCATGCCTTTGTTCCCGTCGGTGTCGTAAGAGGCGATAAGGAAAACCTAGAAAATGCAATTGACGACTACCCAGAGATTGCGGGATAACCATCTCGACCAAAATACTAGACCAAAATTCAGCAGACCAGTGACTGGTAACAGCGTCTAAGATGAAAGGTGAAAGGTGTCCAGTACTGAGATCGAGATCGCTAATCTGCTTGCCAAGCGTGGCGATTATGGCAAACCTTATGGAGGCCCATAGGCTACAGTGTACTGTAGCACATATGCTACAGTGGACTTTTACAGTTTTTTATGTAATGATGATGAATTAATCGTCGAAATCCGATTAGGCTTATATATTTTTACTTTCATTCGTTCAAGACTGATTTAAATCAAATGAATGCGTGCCTGACATAACTAATTAAGTCAGAGTAAATGTCTGTGGGCGTAAATTTGATCGCATGAGCGCGACATGTAGGTATAGTAGCAGGGTACGGTGCGTTCTTTGTAAACAGTTATGAGTGGCGTTGCGGCGGTGTTTGCACAACTTTATCCGTGTTTGTACGTCTACGGCACAGGCGTGGCGGTAGGCGTGCGCGAAACACGCTCGCGTGTAATTAGGGTTATCACAAATCTGGACGGCGACGGGCTCACCACCTGTCACGGTGGCCCAAAGATATCTTCGCTGGAAGGTGGGTCGAAGGGACTTTATTGTCTAAACTAGGCATCTGTCTACCCCTGTATTGGGAATTGCGTGAAGATTATTTACTATTGGTTATTTATTATTATTTATTTACAATTCTGATGTTTTCCTCATCTGATAAAAGAATATGATCAAGTTGTAAAAGCATCGACATCCTTGAGTAATAACAATACACAATCGAATTGAAACCTCATCCTTTTTTGGAATCGGTCAGAAACTATGTTCCTTAGTTGTCTTTGAATGACCCTGTTATGAATGAACGAATCAAATTCCGAGTACCATAAACTTCTGTCGATTAGACATAAAAATATTTTTAAAGTTAATTCCTAATAGCGTTAATCAATAATTTGCTATTTCTACTTTCAAAATAAATTTTTATAAAATGTATCAGAAGAAAAAATTAAACACATCCCTATCTCGTTCAAACAGTCGACAAGTAAATTCATTTTAGCGTTCAATTTATAGACGGCATATTACCCATTTTAAATTTGGAATACCTAAGTAGTACAAATTGCAGTTACTGCACTTCATAAAAGAGTTTATTTTATACAAGTATTTTACAAATTAAAAATAAATTGTTATAACATAAATATTGACAAATGTATAATAAAAACTACGCTATAAAGTTATTTATAGTTATTTATTTTTAGTTTATAACCATGAGATCATCATTCATCGTGCTGAAATCCATCACAAAACATGATAAAGTAAGGGACATACTAATTTTTAATCAAAACATTTTACAATTCTTTTGTAAAAGTTTTTAAGAACTCTATTGTAAAATTAACAAATTACAGAATCAATTTTATATTTATTCAACTCCAGAGTCATTTTAATTATTATATCTAACTGTACTAACAAAGCAAATCTGAGCTTTAAATACAAAGAACTACAAATAAGATCTAAGAACCAGTATGTTTTGGTGTGGTGGGGCGTTAATCGTAGCCAAATCAATGTAGTAGGTACGTACATACTGACTACTGAATTAAGAAGGAATTTGTCGACTCAGTTTTCCTTTAATATACCAACAATAAATAGGTATTTACTCGTATAAGTAAATAAGTAAATACATACATAGATAGGCACACATTACATCCGATTACTCTGATCCCAAAGTAAGCAGCTTAAGCACTTGTATTATGGAATGAAAAACAGCGAAGGTACCCACCCAAACCCAAAAATGTAGAAAAATGGTTTTTTACCCGACTGGGAATCGAACCCGGGAACTCAGAGTTGGCGACACCATGAAAACCAGTGTGTACGCCACTCGTCCATGGAGGTCGTTGACTGTGGCTAAGGTCATAACTGTTTAGTTGATAGCCAAAAGCCGAATTAGTTAAAAGACATCGCGGCCTGCTAAACATGACATCGCGTGTTTGAGGTATCCAATCGACTACTGTCTTTAATCACCACGGATCTAGTACTTTTCCACTGAAAAACTGCTCATGAACATATAATCCTATGTCACTCAGACTGCTTTTTTAAAATTAAAAAAAAACAGCAATTATAAAAACATGAAAGTAAATTTACACTCATTCGTACACGAAGTTATTAATGTTTTCATATGTATAACATACATAGAGTTAAAAACACTACCATTTTAATAGGTTATGGTTCTTGATTTGAAATACAACGACGCGTATTCATGTCTGCCATCGTAAATAACCAAACATATAAGACTATATTGAATGATAAATAGGAATATCAGTAGAATTTATTCCAACTTTTCCGTATGACATTCTTTTTATGAATATTTTTTTTAAAATCCAGTAATACTACAGCAATGAATTTGTTGACAATGAATTTTTTGACAGTCAAGTATGAGCTAAATTAAAAAATATCAGATCCAAGCTTGATCGGGTTTCATTAATATTTTTAAATATGATAATGATAAATACGAATAAGTCTTGTTTTATAAAATCAAGGCGAAAACAAGATCTTTAGTAGTTTGTCATACAAGAAACTCCAAACAACTTCATACAAAGAAACTATAATACTTGAAGACTAAAAAACGTTAATACTTGAAGACTAAGATGAAATGAGAATTACGACTAAGAAGTAACAACAACACAAATAGAATTTTCTCATTCTAATACTGATGTTTATTAAAATGAGTATAAAAGATGAACTTAGTAAATGTAAGTGTATAGGTATACCCTAACGACTACACAGAGATTATGCCACAAAGAAATAATTATGTTTTAAAATTAATTATTTTTATTTTTTAAATTCATAAATTATTATTTTGGTTTTCACTAAAAATCTATGTTCGTGCCCTGTCATAGATTATCTTTGTCATAGAGATAATTACAGTGGAATAATTTGGAGGCGAAGCAAGGTGTAGCAACCTGTTTATTTCAGTCGCACATGACGATATAATACTTATTTTTTTCCTATCAAGTGCTTAGTGTAAATATCGATTCAATGTTGATTTTTAACAGATTATACCGTGATATTGACGCCAGTGTCAACAAAGACGCTCGCTAAGAGTTCAATACTCCCTAAAAATTATACGAAAATAAGTAAAGATAATTCTAAGTACTAAATGTACGTTCAAACCGATACTATGCATGCATATGCGAGAATATGCTGATGGAAATACATTAAAGAATCAGGCGTTGTCTTCTGCATTTTGTTGCTGATTGTGTAACTCATTCTTAAAAAGATTGTCTAATAAAATTGTGAAATGAATTAATCTATACATACAAATGAAATTGAAGTTTCTGTTTGTAATCCCAAATTTAACAGCTTTTCACAAAGTGAAAAACAGTTAATTTAATAAAATAATAATTTAGGAAAATTCCACTTCATGAAAGCTGTTAATTAGGGATTAAAAACGGATACTTAAATATTTAAAACGCTTTTTCTTCTGTCTGTCGACGAAATGGTTGGACAGATTTTATCGGGACTGGCTGCCAGATAGTTGGTGTTATTTGAAGAAATTTAGTCTCTTTTATTTTAGAAAATTAATATGGGTTTTGCGTTACGCATTCTACCGCGGGTAAAGCCGTGGGGGTCTGCCAGTAAACAATAAATTTCTACAAGTTTAACTAAGTTTAAAAAAATATATAATTTAAAGATAGTTATATCCGTTTGATCCGATTAAAATTGTTACGTGTTAAATTAATTATATTATTAATTATCAGGGTCAAGAGTACTCGGATACCTCGACGTGCATGTATGAAGAAAATGATTAATCTGAATAGCGATAGAGGTATGTAAGGATCGTGACATTTGGCGATCTGTTCTCTTTGGCTGCCCCGTCAGAGATTGTGCGTGAAGATAAATAATAAAAATAATAATAATAATTAATCATCATAACAGCCTACAAAGGTCCAATGCATGATATAGACCTCTCTCGAGAGGAGGGTTTGCCCTCGTATGCCGAGGTTTGTGGTACGTAAAGCGGATTGCCGATTGCTGAGTTTTGATCTGGTATGTATCGAGATGGATATCCCGCCATCTATCAGTATATATATAAGGCTTTTCCCTTTCTGGTCTTTTAGGATACCCACAGGAGGTGAGAGAGTGAATATATCTTACGCCAATCAATATTTTAAATATCAATATTGGTTTTTAAATTACACTTAATTTATCTTGTAACATGTATGACTGTTTCCTAAATAAAAAAAAGAATGGTAGTGTGACCCGTATTTTACATTAGTATTTAATGCCTACGTAATTAGTACGGTCATGTAATGATTTACCGACCGGTAAGCGCAAAATGTTGTCATCTGATAAGGATATTTAACTGGTAAACAATTTTGTGTTGAATGTGTAGAGTAAATAGTAAAAGTTGTACGCGAGGACTGAAACAAATTTCAAAGCCATTACCTCGTCTTCGTTTCGAAATTCTCATGTATTTCACTTTATTTTTTAATTATCGTTATTATCTCAGGTAAATAAAAAAAGAATGGTAGTGTGACCCGTATTTTACATTAGTATTTAATGCCTACGTAATTAGTACGGTCATGTAATGATTTACCGACCGGTAAGCGCAAAATGTTGTCATCTGATAAGGATATTTAACTGGTAAACAATTTTGTGTTGAATGTGTAGAGTAAATAGTAAAGTTGTACGCGAGGACTGAAACAAATTTCAAAGCCATTACTTCGTCTTCGTTTCGAAATTCTCATGTATTTCACTTTATTTTTTAATTATCGTTATTATCTCAGGTAAATAAAAAAAGAATGGTAGTGTGACCCGTATTTTACATTAGTATTTAATGCCTACGTAATTAGTACGGTCATGTAATGATTTACCGACCGGTAAGCGCAAAATGTTGTCATCTGATAAGGATATTTAACTGGTAAACAATTTTGTGTTGAATGTGTAGAGTAAATAGTAAAGTTGTACGCGAGGACTGAAACAAATTTCAAAGCCATTACTTCGTCTTCGTTTCGAAATTCTCATGTATTTCACTTTATTTTTTAATTATCGTTATTATCTCAGGTAAATAAAAAAAGAATGGTAGTGTGACCCGTATTTTACATTAGTATTTAATGCCTACGTAATTAGTACGGTCATGTAATGATTTACCGACCGGTAAGCGCAAAATGTTGTCATCTGATAAGGATATTTAACTGGTAAACAATTTTGTGTTGAATGTGTAGAGTAAATAGTAAAGTTGTACGCGAGGACTGAAACAAATTTCAAAGCCATTACTTAAATATTTAAAACGCTTTTTCTTCTGTCTCTCGACGAAATGGTTGGACAGATTTTATCGGGACTGGCTGCCAGATAGTTGGTGTTATTTGAAGAAATTTAGTCTCTTTTATTTTAGAAAATTAATATGGGTTTTGCGTTACGCATTCTACCGCGGGTAAAGCCGTGGGGGTCTGCCAGTAAACAATAAATTTCTACAAGTTTAACTAAGTTTAAAAAAATATATAATTTAAAGATAGTTATATCCGTTTGATCCGATTAAAATTGTTACGTGTTAAATTAATTATATTATTAATTATCAGGGTCAAGAGTACTCGGATACCTCGACGTGCATGTATGAAGAAAATGATTAATCTGAATAGCGATAGAGGTATGTAAGGATCGTGACATTTGGCGATCTGTTCTCTTTGGCTGCCCCGTCAGAGATTGTGCGTGAAGATAAATAATAAAAATAATAATAATAATTAATCATCATAACAGCCTACAAAGGTCCAATGCATGATATAGACCTCTCTCGAGAGGAGGGTTTGCCCTCGTATGCCGAGGTTTGTGGTACGTAAAGCGGATTGCCGATTGCTGAGTTTTGATCTGGTATGTATCGAGATGGATATCCCGCCATCTATCAGTATATATATAAGGCTTTTCCCTTTCTGGTCTTTTAGGATACCCACAGGAGGTGAGAGAGTGAATATATCTTACGCCAATCAATATTTTAAATATCAATATTGGTTTTTAAATTACACTTAATTTATCTTGTAACATGTATGACTGTTTCCTAAATAAAAAAAAGAATGGTAGTGTGACCCGTATTTTACATTAGTATTTAATGCCTACGTAATTAGTACGGTCATGTAATGATTTACCGACCGGTAAGCGCAAAATGTTGTCATCTGATAAGGATATTTAACTGGTAAACAATTTTGTGTTGAATGTGTAGAGTAAATAGTAAAAGTTGTACGCGAGGACTGAAACAAATTTCAAAGCCATTACCTCGTCTTCGTTTCGAAATTCTCATGTATTTCACTTTATTTTTTAATTATCGTTATTATCTCAGGTAAATAAAAAAAACCGTGCACGTCCATTAGAACTTGTCTCAATTAGTATAGTGTTCTATTACAGTACATAATAAGGTTAATGTTATATTTCATAGACAATTTCATTGCATGTAGTAAAGAGAACGTGAAAGTCAGTATATATCATACTGCCCGGCTAAAATCTCACAATACTTACGAAGTATTTAAAAGCAAAGAAAGTTCATGCAAATTGTTTCGTTTGAAAGAATCGTGTCCTCAAAATATACCTTGTAAAGAATTGCTTGAAAATCTTTGCATTTATTGATACGCAAGCGATAAAGCGACCGAAAACCCATATAAGTACGCATCTGAGGACCAATGTGTGAGAAAAAAAAATCTAATGATCTAATAGTTGCATTTTTAATCTATAATAAGTTATAAAGTATGGTAATGATATTTATGGTGGAGAGTGAGAAGCATGCTGGACACAAATTAAATAGATTTTTTCGTGTCTCCTAGTACGAGAAACATCACGATTTTCTTTGAATGAAATTCAGTGTACTCATGGTATTTTATTCGGTTGAGTGTACTTGGGCACTTCATTTCGATAAATTTTCGTCGCATTTTCAAGCATTTAATATTATTTCGTCTGTTGGATTCGTATATCATGAAAAAAACAAATAACTTGTTTAGCCTAATACATTACGCTAACTTGTAGTATCATGGCTTCACATGGAGTTTTAACCCGTTTTCTAATATATAAGTTATAGTATAGTATAAATTATAGTATTTTAAATATTTTCTTAGCAACAAAATTGGTATTTAAAGGAAGGATTGGTATTCAAAGGAAGAAAGGCAATGGAAATTTTAAACTGATTTTTGGTTGTCTTATCCCATAGCTTAATCTTATATCACCTACGAGAAATTGCGAGGTGGCGGATTGAGATCGAAGATAGTTCAAATCGCACATGTCATGAAGGACAAATTTTAATTTATTCATGTATTAAAATGTTAATATAACATTAAACAGAGTGTTAATAGAGTTATTAATTTATAACTCACCACCTGTCACGCTGTCCCGAAAATATCTTCGGTGGAAGGTGGGTCAAAGGGACTTAATTGTCTAGACTTGACCTCTGTCTACCCCTGTATTGGGAATTGTTACGATGAAATAAACCAATAAAATGCAATTGCATGTGAAAACTGAGATACCGATCAAACTGTATTAGGTTGTCAAAGATTAAATAGGTAACTACTGACCCAATGGAATTTACGCGTAATAAAATTGAAATGTCACTTAAAAAAAACTACGAAGCCGTCCCGGGTGGTTCCCGGCCCGCGGACTGCACGTCACCGCAGCAACAAAGCAGCACCACGCGCTAATGTATTCAACGCGGCGATTGATGAAGTTTAAAATTTCTTAGTATCGTCTCACTCACAATGGTATTATGATAATTTATCGGTTGGCTTGTGCCGGCCGAGTGTGTGGGAACACGCGCGGAACGGGCTTTCCCACGATGTCGAATTCAGAAGAAGAACGTCACGTTACGCTACTAAGTGTAATGTCGCTTACGACCTATCGTCTCGCAGTTGGAACGTTGCCTTGTTATTAACAGGTCTTAAGCGTCGAGTGGGTTGGAAGAAGCGGTACATTTCGCCTATAACAAAGGCGCGTGTCGACACTTAAGACGTTTCTTAGTCTGGTTCCGTTGGACAGAATTGGAGTAAGTAGCGTCACGGAGGTTCCGACCGCACAATAGGTCGATGTAGTGTCGACTAGCGGTGCTGGGAACCAAGTAACACCTTTGCGTTTCGATAGTTAACCATCTTCTGATGACTAATTGATGAGCAACGTATTTTAATTAAAAAGTACGCGTTTCTTTTTTATATGACAATAAAAAATATCACTTATAAAACTCAAAATCCTTTTTTAAAGTACTTACTTTTAGGAAACTTCTGTCGGAACAGGATACAATAATTTTTCACGAAACTGATTTTCTCAGATAGTTACAAAGTTTCAATACGCGGTAAAAATTATGCGTTAGTTATCTTTCAGCAATCACCGCGCTTGAATAATTACACGTTTCTATTTAGGTCACCAATAATTTAAAGTGCACTTGGATTGTAAAAAGGTGTGTACAGTAATTTCTATCTGTCGGTCCGTCTGTTTGTGAGACAGAGGCGATAACGCACCACGCGAACTTACGCCGATGCCGCTGCTTTACTAGGGCTGCTAAAAACATTTTATAATCACTTTAAATATAATTTAGATTTCATTTACGTATTTAACATTTATTCTAATATTTCTAGTTTCTTATTATTGTATTCTTGAGATCATTTATACAGTATTATCAAATCAAATTATTTTTATGCTTAACATACATAGTTTTGTAATCTTTGTGTATAAAATCACCCAATATTTTAGGAATAAAATTATAAAAATATTACTCCATTAAAACCGTTTATTTTTTTATCGCGTATTATAGAAATACTAAACAAAAATAAGAAGAAAAGCAATTTCACTAAATTTATATATCCCAAAAAAATCCTATTATTATTTTTTTGTGCAATTTATAAGTATTTATATCAACAGCTGTTTTGTAGACTGCCACGAGACTGAATCTTAGGGTAGTGCCGTCATTGTGGAGTCCGATGTAGGGAAGCTTGCTTACTTGCGTGTCTATTAGAAGGGAGGGTGCGCGTGAGAACGCGTGCTTTCCAGGTGCCATCAGCTGACTCCCTTGATATCTTACCATACAGCTGCTGTTTATTAAAGGAATATTATTATTAATAATACGCAAACTTATTCAATGATAGAAAAGAAATAATAAAATATTTATGTAATTGAATATTACTAAAAGCAATTATGTATTGTGGTTTGTTCACGATTGCATAAATCTTACTTATTTAGAGGTCTGTAGAAAATCCTCTTAAACTTACTCGAATATCTAGACGTGCATGTATGAAGAAAATGACGAATTTCGAAGAAGCGTAAGATCTTGGAGGATCTTGAACATTTGACAATCTGTTCTCTTTGGATACCCCGTCACAACACAATCCTGTGCGTGAAGACAAGTAAGTAAATACATATGTCTAATTTTATTAGAAAAATTATTTCCAGAAGAATTTTAATTTTTTGTCATTTATAAAAATGTCGAACTACGGACGCCGCTGTACATCATAGGTAAACTTGATTTTCGTCGGATATATTTCGGCGCACAATCTTACGCTGCCACAAATATACATAATATAAATATAACGCTACCTACTTTATATTATATGTTGAATTTTTATATCAGATGGTTCTGAGCTAGTTAAAATAATTAAATGTTTTAAGCGAGGTTCATATTTTAAATACAACAATTTAGATTAGATTTATCAAGAGTTTAAATTCAATAATTTAATAATATTTAATGCTACTTTTTGGAATGAAATAAATTACTCAATTTGGTATCGTCGATCAAATGAAAAATAATAGTTGATAATAAAAATAATTTACTAATCTTCATTTCAAGCGATTGTCAGCCCTATTTTTATCATGGGCGTTTTGCCACAATCGGTGTAGGGCGCATAAAAGCAGTGCGGCGTCGGCGCGCGCCCCATTCGCTCCCAGACTGTCGCGCGCGCCGCACCAATGATCCTGCCCGCGAGAGCCATGTCACCGCCGCACGGCGCATACACCGCGTCACCGCACGAGGAGGAACCTGTCTCCCGGACCTATCAGTACAGAAAAGTCATGAAACCCATGCTCGAGAGGAAACGACGCGCACGCATCAACCGTTGCCTCGACGAACTGAAAGATCTTATGGTCACCGCCTTACAGGCTGAAGGCGAAAATGTCTCAAAGCTAGAAAAGGCCGACATCCTTGAACTTACAGTACGGCATCTGCACAGTCTAAAACGAAGAGGCCAGTTAGTGCTGAAACCTGAAATGTCGTACGCGGAACGATTTCGTGCTGGCTTCACACAGTGCGCCACTGAAGTTTCACAGTTTATAGCAAACGCAACTCTCGCCGCGAACGCTATGCAGCGACAGGGACCGGTCGATCCGCAGGCGGGTGCCAGGCTGTTGCAGCATTTAAGCAATTGCATAAGGAGGTTGGAGAGCCCTCAAGTGGTCCAGCCAAAACCGATTGCCCCAAACGGAGTAGCGAGGCCAACGCCGTTACAGCCTATTGCACCAATGCCTCCGCCGCCTCCCCAGCAAACGATGCAAAGGCCAGTGATGCATGACAGAGGCATGAAGAGGCCAGCGGAGGCGCTGGCGGAAGCAGAGTTAGCCTCGAGGCGGGCGTACGCGCCGCCCTCGCCGCCTCACAGCCCCGCCTCCGAGACAGACTCCGCCCAGTCGATGTGGAGGCCCTGGTGACCCAAATCCTGGTCGCAGACCCATCCTTGATCTCGCATGCTATCCATCCAGGACTGTGTGACCGGACGTGTGATATATAAGAGTTTTGTTGTTTGACTCAGTTAACGTTCCTAGAACCAATGTGTTTAAAAACGGATTAATTCCGCTCGCTTTGCTTGTTGAAGTTTTGTTTTTATTTAATAAAGTAAGGTTTTTTTGTTTTATGAACGGATCTGTTATTTTTGTATATTTACCTGACTTCAACGTCTTCCGCGTAGATATTTGCAATAAGTCTGTTTAAATTTTAAAAAGCACCATAGCAATTAAGATGATACTGTGATATTTGTAGTCTGCTCGGATTAGAGCAAATAGGTTTGATGATAACAAAAAAAATCCATTAGTTTAAGATTATAAATCAAGAAAATAAATTTGTGTTCAAATTCGATAGATTTTGTTTAATATAAAACCCTTTGCGACAAAGCCTGAATTAATAATTAATTAACTTAAGCCAATTCAACCTTATGGTAGAATTATCTTAAGGTTTAAACATAAAAGATGTGGAAATTCCAGTTTTAAGAGCTTGTTGTATGGAGAAAAAAATGTAATTTGCATAATCCAACTAAGTAATATAATATCAACTAATTAATTCGAGAATTAACTCTTAAAAAAATATCGTTTAAATAAAATTTTGAATATTTAATAATACTAAATATATCTGATAACATTCAATATTCATTTCTTAATTCGTTTTTAACTCGTGTATCTGGTACAAAATAAATCTCTTAATAGTTATAATATGTTAAATAAATTGAATAACGTAGACAAATGCACAAAAGAATAAATTTGTGACATTTCGCCTTTTAGTTCCATTCCCACGCTGTCAGAACCAGTTTTTCCATCACAATTTTAAATTATTTATAATAAGAATACATTTTTATTAACAAAGTTAAGCATGGAAAATATAGGATA
The DNA here is from genome assembly GCA_029286605.1 of Sericinus montela. NCBI lineage: Eukaryota > Metazoa > Arthropoda > Insecta > Lepidoptera > Papilionidae > Sericinus > Sericinus montela. The sequence continues at coordinate 530,187 of JAGSMR010000104.1, forward strand.
TTCGTAAGTAAATAAATGGATATTGTTAATTTAAAACTACATACATGTTCACTCGTGATTATAACTTTAGATTTGTGTTACTTAAAGGTTTAACAAAGTCCATCGTAGGACATGGACCTCCTTCGTATAGAGGATTTGCTAGACTTGGTGTTTTATGTTGCACTACTGCACGCACTTCTTTAGAATCCTATAAACTATATATTTATCCTTCCTTCTTCCTTCAGCTGATTATTTGACTTTTTTAATAAGTATATAAATACATATCACACATACATTGCTCTGATCCCAATGTAAGAAGCTAAAGCATTTGAGGTATAGAAATCGTAAGGAAATCGAAAAGGTCGTCAAAATGACCTTTTTGAAGTGAAACTTCTTTAGTTTTTTTTTTAAAGTTTTCCAAGTTAGTTATGTATCATCGCACGAGCACAACAGTTTTTGAAATGACCATTAAGGTTAAGGGCTTTTGGCGCCTATAATTTTTTTGTCTAAAAAATATAGCGTAACTTGTTCTTTTTTAAGAGTACGGTTTTAAAGTATACAACCTCATTTCTTTCCGTGAAGGAAGAGACTGAAAGAAAAGCCTTAAAATGCAACAAGCAACCAACAGAGATGGCTATTTCATAAAATACCAAAGTCCGGCAAACTGGTGTTGGACAGAGATTAAGGTTCAAGGTATCTAGTTTCATTGCAATCGCCAATCCACTTGCCAAGGATAGCGATTATGAAAAACCTCGTAAGCTCGTTTCTTAATCCCAGAAAAATAGGTGAAGTTAACATACTTGCGTTGAAGAAGCGCGTAGCGGACTTTTTCGATCTTAAGAAGTATATATGTAACAGTTACGAGGTTATGATAAAAAGATATTTATTTTAATACACTAAATCTACAGTATACTCTAATTACAGTTTTATTAATCTAAATCTATTGTATTGGTAGCATTGCAGTAAATATTGGTGGTGGGTTTAAAAAATGACGTTCGATGGATGTAATTTATTTATTTTATTTATCTTCACGCACAATCCCTGACGGGGTAGCCAGAGAGAACAGATCGCCAAGTGTCACGATCCCTACATACTTCTTTCGCTTCTTTCAGATTCATCATCTTCTTCATACATGCACGTCTAGGTATCCGAGTACTCTTGACCCTCCTCTCTTCGAGCAATTTGCTCACATGGTCTTCGAACGTTAGTCTCGGTCTACCTCGACACCTTTTAATATTAACTTTCGCGCTATATATTTTCTTCACCATTCGGTCTTCACTTATTCGCTCAACGTGCCCAAACCATCGAAGCACGCCCTTATCCATTTTTGAGACAAGGTCATCTTTCAAACCTGCCATATTGCGAATCTCTTCGTTTCGCTTTCGGTCGGCCATGGTAAGGCCGCACATTTTACGAAGAGATCGCATCTCCACTGCATTCAACCAGCTTTTATGCTTCTTCTGGCATACCCAGGTTTCGCTGCCATATAACAAAGTCGGTACCAACACTGCGTTATGTATTGCAAGGCGTGCACTTTTCACAACGCCTTGCCTTTTGATTAACGCAGTCAGGGCACTATTGACTTTGTTCCCGGCAGCGACACGCCTGTCCACATCTAAATCACATCTTCCATCCCGGCTAAACGCACTCCCCAAGTATACAATTTCATTCGACTGTTCTAGACATTCCTGATTTACCCAAATTTCGCACTTCGTTCTTTCTTCGTCCCTTTCAAATACCAGAACCTTGTATTTGAAATGCATGTTATATATCGATAAATAAATGATTTGATTTGTTTTATTTGATTTATTACCATTATTGTAATTATTTATTATTGTAATATTTTCTCGGGTCTGGGTGTTTGTGGACCCTTCGTTGTTTCCGATTCCCATACCACAAGTGCTTTAGCATCTTACATTGGGATCGGAGCAATGTATGTGATGTTGTCCCTATCTATATATGTATATATGTATTATTATTACTGATTAATTCTAATGGAGAATAGCTAAGATGTCAGTTTTATATCGTGCCTGAGATTCGTAACCGTAAGATAAACCGTAAGATAAACCCATGACCGATGAAACCATAAGATACATCCATGGCTATGGATTAACATTTACCCAGAATAGCAGAATATGAATAGAATAGCAGAATATGAAGGTGCTAGAATTACAGGATACAGATTGTAAATGGAAGTAATTCCAGCCTTTATATTCTTTTATTCTTACTTCTATCTACTTACAGACTTACCAGGATTTAAATCCAAGTTAACAGTTAGATATATTGATTAGGCTCTATTAATCAGGTGCGTAGTACGTAGTACTTTTACAATTCGAAGCCGTTTCCCACAGCCGTCCCGTGTAAATGTTATCGCGATACAGCCACTGCGCACGCGCACTTAGAAATTAGTTCGATCCAGTCTAATTGGATCTTGCAGTTGCGTGAGCCTCAGCGTGGGAAGCTCCGGTGAAAATAACATGGACGCCTGCAATTTGATTTCGGTTATGACCGTGAGATATTCGATTTTAAAATAGCAAAGCATTTGTTTTTTTAATTTGCGCTGAGAATGGCCAGTTCTTCCATTTAATGGTTAGTTGATTTTAAAATATATTTCAATAATATTTTTTTAATAGTGATTTAAAAAAAAATCTGGCATTTAAATATTTATAAATATGATGGAAAGTAAAAAAAAAACGTTTTATGCCAACTGAACAACCAGACACATTAGTATGTAAACTAAAAAAATATACGAGCATTAGTGTTACATGAATGTATCATGACAAAATTTGTTCTAAAAATATATAATGATGTAACGTTGAAATATTTTTTAATATAAATATCTCGTTACCAGAAAATACTTTACTTCCTGGTCGAAGATACGTCAGTGGTTTTTTGGTCTACATATACTTAAGTATTGCATAAAATAAAACACATAAACAACATTTTTTTATTTTCACGTGGTATTAAATAAGTTTTGGTGTAACATGTGTCGAAAGTAAATAATTGTCTTGGTTCCTGACTACCCTAATATTGGGAATATGTGTGAAAAATTTACAATTTTATGAAATTTATCTGCTATAACTCATGCCCAATCAAATATACTTTAATTTTACTTTTTCTTTATCTAATATATAAAATTCTCGTGTCACGGTGTTTGTAATTAAACTCCTCCGCAATGGCTCGACCGATTTTCGTAAAATTTTGTGTGCATATCTGTTAGGTCGGACAACATCTACTTTTCATCCCCATAAATGTTTGGAGTGGTCCATCCGTAATTTTTTTTTATTTTTTAGACAAAATATTTGTTTTTATTTTTTATGATACAGCATACAAAAATCTATACAACCCTAAATTTTCACCGCTCTACGATCAACCCATATTTTTATATGACAAAACCACGATCGCGGGGACAGCAAGTTCATTTATACTTTTTATATTAATGGGATGAAATAATCCGATTTTTAAGCTTATCTGTAAAATGAATAAACAAAAAGCATATTTACAGTTTCTTAAAATTGAAGAATTGTATAATTTTCGGCGAAAAAATACGTCACGATTTTTTCCCGTGCGAGCAACCAATAATAAATTCTTAAAAGTTGCAAGCGTTGCTGATATGGAATAACCAAAAAATAACAGACAAAATTTAACAAACCGGTGAGTACTACAGTACAATGACCAATCTGCTTGCAAAGGTTGGTGGTTACGGAAATCCTTAAGAGAGAAAAGAGAGGTCTTTGTCATACATTTAACTTCCTTAGTCGATGAGGTAACAAAGATTTTTTTACGATTTTTTATGTCCATTAATACGAAACGACAGTTTTATTTAAACTAAGCATGATCCGAATGAACAGATCTCCCAACCTGATTTACGAATATGTAAACTACAAAACGGTTTCCCACCAAGACGTGTTGTGTCAAACACGTGCCGAGATCCGTGTCCAAATCCGAAAATCCCAAATTTAATAGTACGTGTTCTGTATTTAAAGTTTATATAAATGTCACATTCATCGAAAAGCCTACGTCGATAATCTCGTGTTTTGTTTCTATGGTCAAAATTTGTCAACATTGTTTTCAATTTAATTATGTTAACAAAAACAATGTTTTACATTAAACATTGTTTACGAAAACAATGTTATTGATTTTATTATCGAATGCACATATCGCTGCAACAAACTTACCTTTACATGTGGTTTTTTTTTTTAAGAATTCTTTGATGTATCTAATGTAAATCCTAAGAATCGATAGTGTTGTTTTTTTAAGTTAAAACTACTTTAGCACCAGTGTCATTTGTAACTGGACGAAACGAAAAAAACAAGACAAAATAAAAAGAAATGTCAGGCATCAGTAATTATTAAGCATCGAGTGAACAGATTGCTAGTTAAAACTCTGGTATAATAAAGAAAACGTAAGACGTCTACGTACTCCAGACACACTCAAAGACTACATATCTATGTGTAACTAAGGTCTTCCATCAAGTGTTATAGCACATACAATATTAAATTAACTAACTCTTTTTGTAAAGTGTAATACGAAATCGACAAGAGTAAGCTGTGTTAATTTGTGGTACGAGTATGTCATTTCAGAAGCTCATGTATAATGTCTAGTTCTAGGGATGGTTTAAGAATATGCCAATATTTTGCTTTCCAGAGTTAACGTAAAAAGCAACTAAGAGAAAAAAGAATATTCGTTATTATACACCAAAGAAATCACAATTTAATAAAAATTATATAAGAAATTGATTTAATGTAAGAGGTCACAAAGTCACGATAGCCGAATTGTTGGGCTATCGGAATTCGGATTAAGAGGTCCGAGTCCTATCCTTGGATTTTTCAAAACTTATTTACGATTTATATCATTGGCTTAGACGTAAAGATAGCGACAGGCTCACCGCCTGTTATGTTGTCCCAAAAATGTCTTCGGTGAAAGGTTTATCGAAAAAACTTAATTTTCTAGACCTCGGTCTACTCCTGTATTAGTATTTTCTAGTCTAGTCTTATTGCAAAACGCGAAATCTTCCAGACAACCTTTCTAGAGACGTCTACTACTGAGATTGCCAATCCGCTTGCCAAACATGGCATATACTCTGTGTAAGAAAGCGTATGTGCTGCAGTGAATATTTAAATTTGTTAGTAAAATAAATAAAATGAAAAAAAATATCTTCACGCAATTCCCAATACCCCCTGTATTAGATGTAGACAGAGGTCTAGTCTAGACATTTAAGTCCCTGCGACCCATCTTCCACCGAAGATATTTTCGGGACAACGTGACAGGTGGTGAGCCCGCCGCCGTCTTTATGTCCAAGCCAACGATATAATTCGTACATAAGTTTTAGAAAAACCCATTGGTACGGCCACTTGAGGATCGAACTCGGCTATCGTGATATTTTTTAAATAATTTATGTAAATGATGTTTCACAAATATTTTTCCAATATTAAAAAAACAGAATAGTGCTGAAAACACAAAGGTATCCGAAGTGTAAAGGTATAAGAAACATAATATTAACCATAGCTTTGGTGGCCAAGTAAAAAAAAAACATTACAAGGTAATTCGCTCATTGTTTTATATAAAAGGCTCGTGCGAACAAAGTACACATTAAATTCGTTTCCTTATTAATTAACAACTAGGAATAATTTAAAGATGTTTAAATGAGACAGATGGAAAAATATTTTTTTTATAACACTTTTACATGTTTTAATAAAAAATATAATTATTTTGGTATGCAACATGCAACTGACTTTTGTGCATATTTTTCTAATAATTTTATTAATGAACTATTTATTCATTTGTAACAAGATTTATTAAAATAAAGTTAATAGTTATCCACTTCAATTAAGAAACGCCTACTAAATAAAGAATAAAAAAATTATCTTAATAAACTTCGCGAAATGCTGATAGTTTTGAGATTATTTTCTTATGATATTTTGTGTTCTTTGTTTACTTTTCATATTCTCTTTTGTCCAGCTTTGTAAGGTAAAAAAATGATAATTTTAGATTTTATTACATGTTATGTTACATGGGACATAGGCTTCTCCCACGACGAGGAGGATTGGATTTGAATTCTATCGGATGCCACAACGATATACAAGATTGTTTCCATTAGTCGCCTATTATGACACCCACGGGAAGAAAGGGAGTGGCAATATTTTTACACCATTACCACTCTGCTTATATAACAAGTAAATAATAGGTATATTAAAACAATAGGTTTTAATTGGGCTTGTGATTATTACTTCAAAATATTTGCATTACTAAAACACTGACCTGATAATAATTTTCGTAAATGATTACTGAATTTTATTACAAGCAAGCCTCAATTTTTTCGACTCACGCTTAAAATAAAGAGATAATTTACAACCCTATTTCATACTAACAACTACAAAGGAAATATTATAATTCGTATAAAATGTACAAGATGTTACGTAAATTTAAAAGACAATATCAAATGTAACTGATACTCCTTACTTTTACTTTTTTTTAATAACGATATCTGGTAACCCAAGGCAACGTTTTAATATTGTTTGCGGGACTATAGTGTTACAAAACCTTCATTCTTTAAATCCATGAAATATTTTTTCAATGATTACTTACAAATCAGCAATACCTTATGTATTATACATACTCTTACATATTGTATATGGTGAAGCTGTAAGCATATATGTTAGTATATTCGACTCGATTTTTTCCGCTACTTTGTTCGCATGACTTTTTTTTTCTTCTTTTTTACAACCTATCAAAAGTTCACTGCAAAACATAGTCACTGCGAAAGAAAATTATGAAATTTTTTTATAAAGAATAATAGCAATGCCATTTAACATTACCAGTATTCCGTTTACGATAATAGTCGAATGACGGGCCCGAATCTGCGACCTTAATCCCAGCAGTCCGTGCCTAAAGTCATTAGGCTATCGTCGCTTTAAATCCATCCCATAGAAGATTATTTCAAAGCAGTCCGTTTTCAGGATTTACACTACCTCTATACTACATTAAAATCGGTAACCTATAAAGCTTCAGTTAGATATCACCTAACAATGTTCTTCTCTAACAGTTATATTATGCTGATTAGTTCTCAATTACTGAGCGTAAGATAAATTGCTAAGATACTTAGGCATAGGTATGTCCCGTAAGTGAAAGTCCCACGCAGGAGATGGCCCAACCCGCAATGAGGCTATCCCATAATGTCCCCACTTGACAAGCAGCTTAGCGCAGTACTGGATACCTCGCTGCTTTAACACTGCTGCCCCTCACCAGCTTGCTTAATTTTAGTCTCGTGAATTTAGTCTATTTACTTAACACTGGCATCTTTAATTAATATAAAGTTACGATAGTCGAGTGGCTGGATGATCGAAATTCGAGTCAAGAGACCTGAGTTCGATCGCCAGGTGGCAGGCTCGCCACCAAAGGGTTTTTCTACTAACATATGTAGTAGACAAAACAAGTATGTTGTCTTGGACATAAAGACGGCGACAGATCCAAAAATGTCTTTGGTCGATCGAAAGTTTTAAGTTTTGTTTTATATCTTCAGTTGATTTCTCATGCCAAGGCAGAAGACTAGACAATAAAGTCACTTTTCTCCAAAGCCTATCGCCAAAATATAAGTCCATATTAATGTAATGCTTTTCTGAAGCCGAAAATATACAAAATTTTGAACCAAAAGAACTCGGTATCATGTTCCAACATCAAAAGCAAAACAAATTTTCTCTTTTTTTTTTGGATAATGTTAAGAAGTGGTCATGTAGGCTTTTAAGGCACAGTCTTTCGAATTCGCGTTTATTTCAGTTCATAAAATTTAATGCATCAACGTTCTGTGCGGATGTTTGTAGATAAAAAAAAAAGTAAGTAACATCGAGTAATTAGAAACGTGACGACCTCCGCGGTTCCGAGTCGAGGCAATGGAGTTAATTGATTGCAGAAAAAGTATTGCGTTATTGAGATGCGCTGAGTTCTTTTAGTGTCGAATGAAGAGCTCGAATGTTTTGGATGCCTCTATAAAAATAATCTTGTAAGTATTTCTTGGTACTATGTATATACACGTAGATTAGCTGTTGCCCGCCATCATTCGCGTTGTGTTTCCGATTTGTAATAGAACATCATTGTACAAAATGTTTTGCTATATGACTGAGATAATGTTACAATTACATAATTGCTTTCGCTTGATTATATTAGTATAGATGTAAATCTAAATTTTGTATGTACAAAATCTCCCAAAATGTAAAATAAACCTATAAGAATGTATTGGTATTATGTACATGTACACTCGTAAATAATATTTTGACTGCTCTTACATCCGCGGTGACAGAAAATATAGCAAGTATCTTCCCAGAATTGAAAAGAGAAAAAAGGTAAAAGATATTTAGAGATTTTAATAAGACCACATATTTTTCGCTCTATTACTACTTTCAAAAAAGTTAGTTTTTGTAATCGAGACTAAAATAGCGATGTGATCATATACTGGTTTTCAAAAACATTTCAAGAACGATGCATAATAAAAAAAACTATAAAAAAGCTACTTTTGATTTTAAATATTTTGGAATTCAAGATATCAGTCATTGTAACAATTGGATACATTCAAACTTAAGACAATATTTTTGAGAGTAAACTCATTACACTCATAAACCCAAAAAGAAACTTTGTGGTGGTGTGCAGCTGTGTTATGTTTCACTCCAAGGATCACGATCACGACCCAAATATTTATACAAAGACGTCAATCAATACAGACCGGCGGAATGCTTTCACAACTTTAACCAGTTCTTTTTTTCTCTACAATTAAAATATATTTTACAATTAAACACTTTTTAATTTCAGTAATTTCACGAGTTTTGAAACAACATAAAGCAGAATCATTCCATTATTCAACACATTGTTACATAAAAATCTGCTACGGAAAATATCACAATTATTGAGATTTCACCGCGACGAGAACATTGTAAAGGACAATCATTTTAAACGCTAGGAGATAATCTTTCTCTGCTCAAACATCTTTCAAGTTCTTGTTTGAAAGGTAATAGATATATAAATTACTCACGAGAATGAGAATAAGATATATTTCTGTCGTTATATAAGAGTATCTGACGCTATATAAAAGTAGTGTTTATGACCCTAAAACCTGAAACATATATACCTGAATATGAACCTAGAATTCAGCACTTAGTCACACTATCATCAAATTTGATTCATTCTTATCTCTATTTTCATCTGTATAATATGACACTTTGTGTTTTAAAGTCAATCTTAATAATACTATTTCTTAAAAGATCACAAATTTTACAAGAATTTAATTAAATTAATTCACATCATTCCGAATCAACAAACATCACAATAAGAGAAAATAAACTGAATCTTGTATTTACATTCATTTTTGGCATTCTAAAACTTGTCTCATAAGTCACCTATTCGTGTCTGCGTCTTAAGTCATTCAAGGTCACAGAAATGTATAAAATTTGCTAATGTCATTATACGAATAAACCTTTCGATATGTCGGTAATTGTCAAATCCCTACTAATATTATAAATGTGAATGTAAGGTTGTTTGTTACGCTTTCAAGCGAAAACTACTCAACCGATCATCATGAAACTCTGTCCACATATTCTTGGAGGTATTAGACGTAATATAGGGTACTTTTTATTAAATAAGTACAAAAATTAAAAAAAAATTTTGACCAAAATATTTACCGATGTTATAAGTAGTTTACTTAAGCTACTTTTTTAAAATTTACCATTTGAGAAAAATAATTAGCATGCCGCATTAAGTAAATCAATAAATTAAGTAAATGAATAAATTAAGGAATCGATCCCACCGTGTGCTGTTGCGCCGCGGTTGGCGAGCGGTTACGTCAAGTTGCACGTCAAAGCTCGTGATTGCGGCGCGAGCCGCCGCCGTCACGCGCCCGTGGTCGCTGCACGAGCGGCAGGGGCCGAACTTAGAAATTTTACAATTGCAACTAAGATATTATTTTAGAATACTAGAAATTTTCTCCTGTGCAATGAACATGAAAAGGGGTAAAAAACAGTAACATATAGTGTTATATATAGTGTTACTGTTTTTTACCACTATATAATATATATTTAAACACTATCTATTTAAACACTATATAATATATATAGGAGAATAGAAGTTTTTGAAGTTGTACGTATAAGAGTTGGTAACTAGCTTCATTACAAATAATTCAAGGCAGGCAAAGCCTCAGCCTGAAAGCTATTTTAGAAAAAAAAATTAAAAATATCAAATAAGCAACATTAAAAAATAAGCTTGAACACTTGGCTATCGTGACACTTATGCCTCTTTTGTTGATTTTTACCTCTATTATAATAAAATCACTTTAGGAATATTTATTCAATTTGTTAACTTTCATCACTTACAAAGTATCGTCTAGTAAGAAATCTAGTGGCAATATTCTTTACACCGTTACCATACGTTTAAACACGGTACCATTCCTAAATACGTCACTGTATTCGGCACGCCACGGGCGATAGTTTTCCCACGGTCGCGTAAGCTCCGCAGCCAACAGCACCGCCATTTACATGCCCCCACTACCGTCTTACACAATCAACATACCATCAGCACCAATAGAACTTAGTGCGACAGTAATGATGCACTTTGCCGAATAATTGTCTTATATAATTCGACAAGGCCGTAGCCGTCTGTATGTACGAACAGAACCAGGAGCTTCCGGGCAGCTTATACCGACAGTACAGTACTTTTTAGTAGTTATGTCTATAACTAAATGTGTTAAGCAGACTATGCTGCTATATTTTGCTACGTCTATGTCTAAATTTCTTTGTCTTTATTTACGTTTTAGAAGTCACGATAGCCGAGTGGTTGTGCGATCGGAATTCGAGTCAAGAGACCTGAGTTCGATCCCCAAGTAGCAAGCTCGTACCAATGGGGTTTTTCAACAACTTTTGTACGAATCATGTCGTTGGCTTTCACCACCTGTCACGTTCCAAAAATATCGTCGGTGGAAGGTGGGTCGAAGCGACTTAATTGTTTAGACCTCTGTCTATTCCTGTATTGGGAATGGGGTAAGGATATTTATTTTATTTAATATATTTTACCTACGTAATCATACATATAAAGGTCAGTAAAGTTCACTGCTGGAGGCAGGCCTCTCCTGTAAGGCAGGGTTCGCCATTATTTCCACGCTTAAAAACGACATGACAATCGCAGTTCCTAACACCTCGCACCTTAGACACTGCTACTCGTCTACGATCTTATAAACTTTGGTGTGGTAATAAATTTTGAGATAGATATCCCGCTTAATTTCGGCCGCCATTAACACTTTGAAGCGTTTCCTTTAGCCGCCTCTTACGACACCCACATGAAGAAAAGGGATGCTATATTCTTACGTCAATACGACACAGGAACAAGAACCTTTCCTTTTAAGAACTGCATGTCATTTCCATAAGGTTTCATCTAAATTACGATTATTACGAGATCTAAAGTAAAGCCACCTACATACTTCATTTTTGTTTCTTTAAGGCAAGCTTATCGTTATGTAAAGAAAATATTTGCTAGGGTCCAATTATTGATATCTAAATCCTATCGTACTAATAAAATAAACACGAAATGTGAAAAAAAATTAAATATCTTTGATGAAACTGTCATTATCATATAAATCTGCTGTTATGTAAAAGCCGTGTGTAAAACACGCACGTAGTCCTTTTAAATTTTGTTCTGTCTTAATGTTAACGTTATTGAAACCTCTGATATATACAGTTAAAATAAATAAATATCTTCACGCTAATCCCAAAACAGGGGTAGACGACATTTTTGGGATAACGTGACAGATGGTGAGCCCGTCGCCTTCTTATTGTCCAAGCGAACGATATAATTCGTACATAAGTTTTTGAAGAATCCATTGGTACGAGTCTGCCACCTGGGGTTCTAACTCGGGTGTCTTGATTCGAAATTCCGACCACCCAACCACTCGGCCATCGTTACTTATATAAAAAAATATATATACAGTTAGTAGACATAAATGATTACCAAATAATGATTGAAGAAGGAATGATAATTCCACCGTTTGCATGGGTACTTTAAATACTTGTAGACATCTGGATAATTTTAAGATATAAAATTTAAAAAGCTTGTCTCAACGTTTATTTAAATTTGAGATATCTTATTATTTAATATTACCTCATATTCTGTTCCTCATAAGTATGAGTATCCTTAGTTATATCCATTGTATCTATTTGTATATATCTATTTATGATATTTCTGTCTTCTAAAAGTAAGTTTTTTGGTATTATACATACCAGCGCCTTTCTAGTCATGGGTGTAGCAAGAGGCGACACGAAAAATACGAATCTATAATTCAGCATACCCGTGATGGGCAGTAACATATAAGATGCTAGTTGTCTGGTACTGCTATAACCTATCTGATTTCCTAGCGTGTTGCTTATTTTAAGCGCTCCCTTATTGAAGAGGTCTATAGTAGAGAAGTTTTAGAATCCGTTATTACTAAATTTATGCATCAAAAACCTTATCCATTTCTCCGGAAATAATTGTTCTTTAAATATTTTCACACCATTCCCAATACTGGAGTTGACATAAGTCTAGACAATTAAAGCCTTTTGTCCCACCTTTTATACAAAACGTTTTTTCTCTTGTCTTCTCTTTCGTCTTTATGTTCAAGTTACCGATATAAATCGTACATAGTCATCAGTTGGAAATCGAAACCAGGAATCGAACTTTGTCGAAAATCGTCTCTTGGCTCGAATTCCGATAACCTAATCACTGGGCTATCGTGACATTGAAGAAGTTATTATTAGGAACATGTTTTATCTAACCGAGGAGCGATTGCAGTATAAGCACCATAATTACTAACTCGTGCCTCCCATTCCATCGTATAAATCCAAATTATACCTCATATAAATCGAAATTAGTGGGTTGTTAAAAAGCAGTCAATACTTAAATGACTTCTTAAAAGTCATTTCATTATACAGTTTAAAATCCGAAGCGGTTTGTCCTATTTAGTGAAACGCTAACAAGTTTTTTAGCTGGCATTGATTTTTTAATCTCATAAAGATTTTTAATTTAAATTAATGAAGAGGTATTAGTAGATAAAAACAAGTAAATTTACAAAGAATCACACTTTAATCTGCGTGTTACTTAATTTTTTAGAGATAAGCTAATGATTTGAGTTATTAGCATTAATTTGGTTTCTTTTTCTCTCCCATTGATGAAATTATGCCACAAATAAGCTTTTATTTAAAAAAAAAAATTAATTAATTAGTAAAATATTAATCTAGCATAATATAAAACAGCATAAACATAAAATTAGCGATAGTAAAACTAAAAATAGCGACTGCCTGATAAGATTATTAGTAATATAAGTTGGGAATTGTTAGTGGACAAGTTTGTTCAAATTCTACGAGGAACAAAGATTTATTTGATGATATGAATATTTAATTAAATAATGGATGCTTATAGGTCTATATATTTATTTATATATTTAAAAATAACACAATACAATCCTATCAACTATTTATGTATAATGACTATAAGTCACGATAGCCGAGTTTTAGGGTGGTCGGAATGTCGTGTCGAGAGACCCGAGTTCGATCCCCAGGTGGCAGTACCAATGAGTTTTTCAAAACTTATGTACGAATTTCATCGTTGGCCTGGACATAAAGACGGCGACGGGCTCACCACCTGTCACGTTGTCCCGAAAATATCTTCGGTGGAAGGTGGGTCAAAGGGACTTAATTGTCTAGACTTGACCTCTGTCTACCACTGTATTGGGAATTGCGTGAAGATATTTATATTTATTTTACTATACATGATAACTTTATTTATAATTATTCATTTACCTAATTGTATGTGTCTGGATCATGTAGTTTGATGGAAGTATGTGACTGTCGTGTAACAAATTGCTATAATCTATCCTATCCATTACCTTACATGCCACAACCACCTGATTTTGGATTCATATTTTTCTAAACGGTTATATCACAACCTGTTGTTGGCTTTTAATATTTTCTTCCACCCACGGTAGGAAAGAGTTCATAATTTTAACGTAGAAACATCAAAGCAATTATGATATGTATAAACATTAAACTAAATTGTAGTAATATTTCGTAACTAAATTTCATGTAGCACAATATTTTACAAAACTGTAAAATAAGCTAAAAAATATAAATCTATCATTGTTTTAAACGAGCAGCTATAGTTATAATTGCGATTTATTGAGAAAAGCGATCGTCTCCCGTTCCCACGGCCGGGTTTCCGGCCGCGGCGAATTTTGACAGATAACTACAGAATCACTAACAGACTCAGTACAGATAGTAAAATCATTAACAGTAAAATAAATTTTGATTGATTATTGCATCGCCTCGCAAGGGGTTACCGATTTAACGACTTCTATAAATGGTTATAATCATTATCATATTTTAAAGTCACGATAGCCGAGTAGTTAATAGGTCGGAATTCGAGTTAAGAGTAAAAAAATGAACAAAAACCACATTTTTTACTTTTTCTACATGTTCTCGGGTCAGGGTGTTTGTAGTGCCTTCGTTGTTTCAGATTCCTATACTTCAAGTGCTTTAGCTTCTTACATTGGGGTCGGAGCAATGTTTGTGATGTTGTCCCTATCTATTTATTATTATAAATAAATAAATAAATATATATATATATATATATATATATATATATATATATATGTATATATATATATATATATATATATATATATATATATATATATATATATATATATATATATTTATATATATATATATATATATATATATATATATATATATATATATATATATATATATATATATATATATATATATATATATATATATATATAATATCTTCACGCAATTCCCAATACAGGGGTAGACAGAGGTCAAGTCTAGACAATTACGTCCCTTTGACCCACCTTCCACCGAAGATATTTTCGGGACAACGTGACAAGTGGTGAGCCCGTCGCCGTCTTTATGTCCAAGCCAACGATATTCGTACATAAGTTTTTTAAAAACCCATTGGTACGAGCCTACCAACTGGGGATCGAACTCGGGTCTATTGACTCGAAATTCCGACCACCCAAACACTCGGCTATCGTGACTAAAATTTCAATACAAAGTTAGCTTGAGCACTCTGTATAAACCCACTACTATAGTCAGTGATGGCATCTGGGGCGTTCATTAATTACGTGGGGAATCCCGGGAATCGAATTCTAGTCCCGTGATTCAAAAATAGATCCGTCTAATTCTCCAATTCGTATTCCGTTTCGACAATGGCTCATTTCTGTATTGTTAATTTATAATCTCTGGCATAAAGTATACTCTTTTGTGTTACGAATTCTCTTATTTCGACGAACACGTAGACGAGAGGTGTACATGTCGGTTTTCATTGTGTCGCCTGGTTTGAGGTCCCGGGTTCGATTCCCGGATGGGCCAATCTATTAAAAAATAATTTTTCTCCTGTGTGTGGTGGTCAGGTGTTTGTTGTACCTTCGTTGTCTCTGACTCGATAATGCAAGGCTATAACTACTTACTTTGGGAACAGTATACAGACTAATGTATGCAGTAACCGTATCTATTTATGTATTTATTAATTAATAAAATAAAAATATAAAACAAAAATATTTATTTCTTAATTTCTTGAAATCAAAGACTAAAAGTGTAATTATACTATGCCTACTTATAAATACTTTTGTTGTCTGTCCCTGTCTGGAAAGAATGGACGGCGATTAGATCCGCGGGCGCCGAACTAGGTTTCAGGTTGTAGTTTTTTTAGCCAGTGTTTTTTATTACTTTGACTCTGTCGTGGTAAGTAACAATGATTATGCAGACTAGTAAATCAACTAAAGTTTCCTACTTTTCAATGTTTCTTTTTTTTTAATCTTATTTGCTGCTTCGTCTGCATAGTAACCATTGTTTAACCATTATTATTCCTTTCCTTATTATTTATTTATTTTCTTTTTTTTTTAATCTTATTTGCTGCATCGTCTGCATAGTAACCATTGTTTAACCATTATTATTCCTTTCCTTATTATTTATTATAGTTATAGTCTTCTAGACTGAAGGACAGCCTCTTATTATTTTACATGTATTTCAACATTTGATAGTAGTGTAATGGATCTATCAATCAAATTGATTTAGAAACCTTCAGTCTTCGTTTACTTTCGATACCTAACAATCATATTTACAGTCTTATCAACTAGCCGTCCGTTCTAACAATCGCTTCAGTCCATTCGAGTGAGTAAAATGCCGTTCGTTATAAGCGTAAGATGTCAATTACATCGTGACACATTGCGATCTGTCCACTCTGGGGGTCCTTTAGGAAATACAGCAGGTATGCAGTACCACATACTTGTACATAAGTTTCTGCTGCCCGTTATTATTATGTCTTTTTCGACACTTTTTTTTTTTAATCTTATTTGCTGCATCGTCTGCATAGTAACCATTGTTTAACCATTATTATTCCTTTCCTTATTATTTATTATAGTTATAGTCTTCTAGACTGAAGGACAGCCTCTTATTATTTTACATGTATTTCAACATTTGATAGTAGTGTAATGGATCTATCAATCAAATTGATTTAGAAACCTTCAGTCTTCGTTTACTTTCGATACCTAACAATCATATTTACAGTCTTATCAACTAGCCGTCCGTTCTAACAATCGCTTCAGTCCATTCGAGTGAGTAAAATGCCGTTCGTTATAAGCGTAAGATGTCAATTACATCGTGACACATTGCGATCTGTCCACTCTGGGGGTCCTTTAGGAAATACAGCAGGTATGCAGTACCACATACTTGTACATAAGTTTCTGCTGCCCGTTATAAGCGTAAGATGTCAATTACATCGTGACACATTGCGATCTGTCCACTCTGGGGGTCCTTTAGGAAATACAGCAGGTATGCAGTACCACATACTTGTACATAAGTTTCTGCTGCCCGTTATTATTATGTCTTTTTCGACACTTTTTTTTTATATAGAAAATGGAGGCAAACGAGCTGATGGCTCACGTGATGGTAAGTGCCGCCCATGAACACCCGCAATACCAGAGGCATAGCAGATGCGTTGCCGGCCTTAGAGTGCCCCCCCCCCAGAATTAGGGGAGGGGGGGTGTGGGCCTCCGGTTACCTGCACTCACCAGACGAAACGCAGAAGTTTGTTAGACTTCTACTTCACGCCGGTATTCTGTGAGGACGTGGTACTTCCCCGGTCGAGCCGGCCCATTCATGCAACAACAAAAGCTGATGCGTGGCTCTACCACTGTTGAACTGGTGCCAAACTGGTAATGAACTTCAAAAAAAATTGGAAGGACTGAAGTGGCAATGGGCCACATAACTCGCCGAACTGATAGCCATTGGGGAAAAGCCTGCTGGTGGCTGAGGATCGCTCCTTGTGGAAAACTTTGGGGGAGGTCTATGTTCATTAGTGGACTCTTAATAGGCTGTAAAGAAGAAAAAAAGGCGTCATGCAAACTTCGTTCTCTCGCTAATATTGTAAGTGGCGACAATGGGAACAACCTTGATAATATGTGTCATTACCTACCGACAATTAAAGTCACGATAGCCGAGTTGTTGGGTGGTCGGAATTTCGAGTCGAGAGACCCGAGTTCGATCCCCAGGTGGCAGTACCAATGAGTTTTTAAAAAACTTATGTATGAATTTCATCGTTGGCTTGGACATAAAGGCGGCGACGGGCTCACCACCTGTCACGTTGTCCTGAAAATATCTTCGGTGGAAGGTGGGTCAAAGGGACTTAATTGTATAGACTTGACCTCTGTCTACCCCTGTATTGGGAATTGCGTGAAGATATATATTTATATACCTACCGACAATTATCGTTATCGGGATAACCATCTCGAAAAATACAAGACCAATATGTAAAAGACTTGTGCGAGGAGATGTACTGATGGTTGTGCTTATCGCAAACCCTCCCTTACGGGAAAGGCCTATAGCCTGCATTGCAAACTTAAGCCGTTATGTGTGTGTGTGTGTATGTAATTAGTCATTGATAAATTGTTCACGGGCTTTGAAGATATTGGTTGCAATTTCTGTGGAGCAGAAGTATTATATCTAAGTCGTATGATAAAAACAGAATCAATGTAACGGAGTATTGAATCTGAACGATCAGATAAAAACAACATGTCTGATTTTAATTCACTTCAGCCACGCCCCGCCTCGCCGGTGAAAACTCTATACAAGAAAATATGACGAATGGTCGATAAATGAATTTTAAAGTTATAAACGGTTATAAAATATTTTTACAAGATAAATAAATATTACGAACCCAGTTCTTTTAGAGATTCGAATGAAATGTTGTTTGTTTCACTAAAACTAAGTTACTTTAAAACTTTCAATGTATCTAAAGTACCTACTGTAAAATTTTTTTAGTATCCATGTCGTACTATAACTTTGAAAGTTTCCATTCTTTTGAGCAGTAGTTCATGCTAGACAAATCAATTAATAAAATAAAAATATAAAACAAAAATATTTATTTCTTAATTTCTTGAAATCAAAGACTAAAAGTGTAATTATACTATGCCTACTTATAAATACTTTTGTTGTCTGTCCCTGTCTGGAAAGAATGGACGGCGATTAGATCCGCGGGCGCCGAACTAGGTTTCAGGTTGTAGTTTTTTAGCCAGTGTTTTTATTACTTTGACTCTGTCGTGGTAAGTAACAATGATTATGCAGACTAGTAAATCAACTAAAGTTTCCTACTTTTCAATGTTTCTTTTTTTAATCTTATTTGCTGCATCGTCTGCATAGTAACCATTGTTTAACCATTATTATTCCTTTCCTTATTATTTATTATAGTTATAGTCTTCTAGACTGAAGGACAGCCTCTTATTATTTTACATGTATTTCAACATTTGATAGTAGTGTAATGGATCTATCAATCAAATTGATTTAGAAACCTTCAGTCTTCGTTTACTTTCGATACCTAACAATCATATTTACAGTCTTATCAACTAGCCGTCCGTTCTAACAATCGCTTCCAGTCCATTCAGTGAGTAAAATGCCGTTCGTTATAAGCGTAAGATGTCAATTACATCGTGACACATTGCGATCTGTCCACTCTGGGGGTCCTTTAGGAAATACAGCAGGTATGCAGTACCACATACTTGTACATAAGTTTCTGCTGCCCGTTATTATTATGTCTTTTTCGACACTTTTTTTTTATATAGAAAATGGAGGCAAACGAGCTGATGGCTCACGTGATGGTAAGTGCCGCCCATGAACACCCGCAATACCAGAGGCATAGCAGATGCGTTGCCGGCCTTAAGTGCCCAGAATTGGGGAGGGTGTGAAACTCCGGTTACCTGCACTCACCAGACGAAACGCAGAAGTTTGTTAGACTTCTACTTCACGCCGGTATTCTGTGAGGACGTGGTACTTCCCAGTCGAGCCAGC
Organism: Sericinus montela; assembly: GCA_029286605.1. Taxonomy (NCBI): domain Eukaryota; kingdom Metazoa; phylum Arthropoda; class Insecta; order Lepidoptera; family Papilionidae; genus Sericinus; species Sericinus montela. The sequence continues at coordinate 549,542 of JAGSMR010000104.1, forward strand.
CCATTCATGCAACAACAAAAGCTGATGCGTGGCTCTACCACTGTTGAACTGGTGCCAAACTGGTAATGAACTTCAAAAAATTGGAAGGACTGAAGTGGCAATGGGCCACATAACTCGCCGAACTGATAGCCATTGGGGAAAAGCCTGCTGGTGGCTGAGGATCGCTCCTTGTGGAAAACTTTGGGGGAGGTCTATGTTCATTAGTGGACTCTTAATAGGCTGTAAAGAAGAAAAAAAGGCGTCATGCAAACTTCGTTCTCTCGCTAATATTGTAAGTGGCGACAATGGGAACAACCTTGATAATATGTGTCATTACCTACCGACAATTAAAGTCACGATAGCCGAGTTGTTGGGTGGTCGGAATTTCGAGTCGAGAGACCCGAGTTCGATCCCCAGGTGGCAGTACCAATGAGTTTTTAAAAAACTTATGTATGAATTTCATCGTTGGCTTGGACATAAAGGCGGCGACGGGCTCACCACCTGTCACGTTGTCCTGAAAATATCTTCGGTGGAAGGTGGGTCAAAGGGACTTAATTGTCTAGACTTGACCTCTGTCTACCCCTGTATTGGGAATTGCGTGAAGATATATATTTATATACCTACCGACAATTATCGTTATCGGGATAACCATCTCGAAAAATACAAGACCAATATGTAAAAGACTTGTGCGAGGAGATGTACTGATGGTTGTGCTTATCGCAAACCCTCCCTTACGGGAAAGGCCTATAGCCTGCATTGCAAACTTAAGCCGTTATGTGTGTGTGTGTGTATGTAATTAGTCATTGATAAATTGTTCACGGGCTTTGAAGATATTGGTTGCAATTTCTGTGGAGCAGAAGTATTATATCTAAGTCGTATGATAAAAACAGAATCAATGTAACGGAGTATTGAATCTGAACGATCAGATAAAAACAACATGTCTGATTTTAATTCACTTCAGCCACGCCCCGCCTCGCCGGTGAAAACTCTATACAAGAAAATATGACGAATGGTCGATAAATGAATTTTAAAGTTATAAACGGTTATAAAATATTTTTTACAAGATAAATAAATATTACGAACCTAGTTCTTTTAGAGATTCGAATGAAATGTTGTTTGTTTCACTCAATAAAACTAAGTTACTTTAAAACTTTCAATGTATCTAAAGTACCTACTGTAAAATTTTTTTAGTATCCATGTCGTACTATAACTTTGAAAGTTCCCATTCTTTTGAGCAGTAGTTCATGCTAGACAAATCAATTAATAAAAATAATGAATTTCATTTTATTAATTTTCAGGATAGAAATAATTTCATCAAGTTACATATTTCAAATAGTTTCTTAAAATTTAAGCATGTTTGTTGGGTTTCTTTGGATTCCATCATCAGATCCTGACATAATGACTATGGGAGGAAACTGGAAGTATTCCCTTTCAACCAAAAAACGCTCTAACAATTAAATGGTAATGGTAAAATCTAACAACTAATGCAAACATATTTAGCTCGAATATCGATTATGTTGTGGTTATCAAGTCTGCAGTTAGATTTTTTAGAATTACAAGTAAAATATATTAATCAAAGCTTCGCTTAATTTTTTTCTTAAGTTCTACTTTACTATTTTTTCCTATTTCCATTTTGCGGACAACATTTTGTGACTCTCAGGATACAGAATACCTGTATATCCTTTTTTTATCTATCATGGAATAAAATTGTGACCACGCATATTAAACCTCTTGTAACTACTAGTATTTATGTTATTTACATAAAAGTAAATTTACAATTGTTATTCTCTTAAAAATCTAGAAAGACGGACCCGATTAGTCTAATTTTAGCTTTGAAATATTTGTAAAAGTTCAAGTAAGTTTCAAAAATTGATTTTTGATCTCAATTTTTGAAACTTTATTGATCCAGCGAACTTTATAAATTGCTCATCAGGCGAACTTTATAAAGTTCGCTGGATCAGCAAGTATATATAATTTATTTAATATTATGGAATTCTCTCTCTAAACAAAAAGGTTTGTCAAGATAACTTACCGTGAAGGCACAGAGGCATTTTGTCAGTTATTATTGTAACCTTAGAGTAAAATGAAATTAATAATAAAAAATGCAATATTTTCATATAAATGTTTATCATTCGCAAAAATTTAAACTTTATATCTGTGAAGATTTGAATTTACAATTGATTAGAGGTCTATTTGTTTTTTAATCTTATTGTGATAAATTTAACCAGAACTGATTTGCGACGATATGACAGTATAAAGCTTGACGCCCATTTGCAGTTCCAAGCAACCCCTCCCCCTTCCCCGTATGTCGAAGGTCTTCGCTTCGTTACAGGGTTCGAGTGTGTCACGACGTTGTCTCCTTTCTTCTTTTTACCTGCGGGCCTTCGTTCTCGCAGGTCTTCTCAGATGAAGCTGTAAAGGCCTCCGGGCCAACATCATCCCGTGGATGGTTTTTAGTTGGTATGTTTCTCCTTCTGAGATCCGAGTCCGACACTGTTCGTTTCGGTGGCCTCCCGGTCAGGAAACGTTCGTGCGTTAAGAATTTTCCTCCACGGTTATCAACAAAAAAAAGTTCCAAGCAACGACACAAAATTAAAAAAAATCAATTTAATACATTATAATTCCGAATAACTCAATTTGAAACGTAAATCTTTAGACATCTTAAGTAATTTATCTAAGTACTGATAAGAATATATAAATACAAACCTCGGTTAACATAATAAAACAATAAATCGCTATTCACATATGCCACTTCAACGCAAAGCCATCATGTCCACTGATGGTACACCGGACAACAAAGTCAAACACATCCCGCATTACAAGGTAATATATAATGTGTCTTAACGTTTCACTTTTAAGAAACGTTTCTGCTTGAACGGTTACTGTTTAAGTGAATGAACTTAAGACGTCAACTCACGAGAGCTCTATGTGAGAACGGATCAGAGAGTCCATTTCCCACGCGTGCCACAATCCTCATTGATAGGGCTGTGTTGATATTTACTTAATGTTTAAAAATAAAGATATGTAACATAAATGGTCACTTTTTTACTAAATAAAGACATTAACAAATGAAAGTCACGTAAGGTTTTTAAATTTTCAAAATTCAGATGAAGATAAAAGTTGAAATTTCTCAGTTATTTGCATTAATTCATATCTTATCGATCTTACTAGTAAGAACGTAAATGTCTATGGATGTTTGTAGCTTTTTCCAGTTGAGGAAAAAGGTTCTTGGGAAATAACCTCGTACATGCAAACGGTGTAGGACGCCCGCCCTGAAGATGGAGCGACGGCCTTGACGTTGCGGGAGGTCGTTGAATGATCTCGGTCTTCAATGAAATTTTAAGTAATTATACATTGGATCAACACAACAACAATTTTTATTCCAAGAATTTTATTTTTACTTCGGACAGTAAAGCGTTACATTACAAGTTACAAATAAAATTACAGTTTACAAGTCCAAAATGGCAAATACATTGATTTTTAGCACCTCATTGGTATTAAGTATTTAACTTTAACGGACCAGTGACGGTAATTACGTGGAGTCAACTATTGAAAATAGAAGAGAAATGTATCTATAGAGTCAACTATTAAAAAATAGCCAATCTCATAAAAAAATTTTTTCTTCTTGCAAATTAAATCATATTTGTTTGATTACTGCGTAAGAATATGCCACCCTGCTTCTTCCCTTGGGTGTCATAGAAGGTGACTAAGGGAAAAGTGACGAAAATACAATTGGCTACCGATAGATAGCAAGATAACTATTTCGAAAAATACAAGAAAAAAGGGAAACCGATGATGCACAGCAGTATCTATGGGTGTGAGGTTTTAAGTACTGCAATCCATTTAATAAGAGTAGCGATTGTGTTAAATTCAGTCAGGGGCCACCGGAAGAGCCTATGTCGTTCAGCGGACTTTTACAGGGCGTTATATGTCTATGCTTTTTTAGTGAAAATTGGCTAAACTTACCTTAGTGAGAAACCGAAACTCTGTTTTTATAAGCACTACTATAGACTTTTACTAGTTTGTAAGATTTCAAGCCTTGTTCGAAAAAGCCTTTTAAAATCACTTCATCATCATCTCTCACCATTGTTTATCAGCTATCAGCTTAATAGAGGTGCCACCGATAAACTTTGGCACAGAGATCGAAGGATTAAAAGGTGAATAGCAAAGAGAGAATTTCAGGAAACATGGGGGTGTTTGTGAAGATCATGTTATTTCTGACCACATAAGTGAAATTATTATGTAGACTGTTGATTACTATAACAAAAGATATGGTTTTCAGAACTACATCAAATGATTGATCCTCTACAATAGAGTTAAAATTGTGTAGAGGAAAATTGACATTTTTTAAGTTGTACTACGTGTATGAAATCAGACTTCTGATTACCTCGACGATTAAAGCCGCCGGCGTACGCTAAGCTATATTATTCGTAAAAGTCACGATAGCCGAGTGGTTGGGTGGTCGGAACTTCGATTCAAGAGACCCAAGTTCGATCCCCAAGTGGCAGGCTCGTACCAATGGGTTTTTCAAAAACTTATTTACGAATTATATCGTTGGCTTGGACATAAAGACGGTGACGGAATCACCACCTGTCACGTTGTCCCGAAAATATCTTCGGTGGAATGTGGGTCAAAGGGACTTAATTGTCTAGACTAGACCTGTGTCTATATATTGGGAACTGCGTGAAGATATTTATTTATTTATATTATTCGAGGTTATTTTTTAAGACTTGATGATCACCCTACTGCTGGTTATAGACCAAGACACCCACGCATCCATTCCACCGACATCCAATGTTAATTTAGCGATGTGATACATAATGCATGCAAGTGTCTGGCAAGTTATGATATTGCATATATTACCAAATTAAAAATTTAATTTTAAATATTTATCTTAAAGAGCTTTTGATAAAACCGAATAAGGAATTTGATGAATAATTAAAAGTCATGACAGCCAATCACTCGGCTCGGGTGATCGGACTTCGAGTCAAGAGACAAGAGTTCGATACCTAAGCTCGTACCAATGAGATTTTTCAAAAGTTATGTACGATTAATGTCTATAAAAATAGCAATAAAGGCCACGGTCCAGGTCACGGTGTCCTAATAAATGTCTACAGCGAGAGGTGGGTCGAAAGGACTAAGTTTCTAGACCTCTATATATACATATTTACATAACTCTTGATACTATATGTTGATACACACATTTACACATGTAAATATTCGTCCAAGACTTAAGTATAAACAAAAACAACAGACACATTCATCATACAAATATTTACCGCTAGCGAGATTCGAACCTGCAACCCATGGCTTTAAAGGCAGAGTCACTCCAAACTAGGCTATCAGATTGGCGTAGCAATGGGGTTATTTAATAAGGGAAATATTAATTAGACGTTAATGTATGTAAATCTTTTCCAATATATCATTAATCATTTTACCTTGAAGGCACAATATTTACTTCTTATTTTACATAATATAAATCAAAACAGTTTGTATCATTTGCCTTAAAAATGATTATAATTTCCATAAATTAATTAAAGACGAAACATATAAATCACCACATAATATTAAAGTTAGTATAGAAGTTTAAAGTGTATAGATGAATACTGATTATTATACATTAACATTTTTAATATGGTTACAATTTATGGATATAGTAGTCATGCACGCGTTCGTACACGGAAAATTTATTTTTGAGTTAATCTTAGCGTACCAAAAAAAAAATAAGTTGTCTGCAAGTATTATTATACTATATAGTGTCTATTGACAAAGATAAAGAGTTCCAAAGCATAACAGCAACAACATAAGATTTATCATGACGACCTCCGTAGACGAGTGGCGTAAACACCGGTTTCTAGGTGTCGCCATCTTGAGGTCCCGGGTTCAATTCCCGGTCGGGTCAATGTGGAAAAACCACTTTTTCTACATTTTCTCGGGTCAGTGTTTGTGGTACCTTCATTGTTTCCGATTCCCATACCACAAGTGCTTTAGCATCTTACATTGGGATCGGCGCAATGTATGTGATGTTGTCCCTATTTATATATGTATTTATTTTTATTTATGTATTATTTCATTTATGGCAAAAAGTAGAGGATTCTATAGGATATTTAGAGAAGTGGTTGTCATTAGAACGTAGAGGTAGGTTTTGGGAGGAACAAAGAAATTGAAAACGTAATTTCAAAATTTACATGGTTTTAAAGAACTGGTCAAAGAATATTATCTATCACTCGATCTCTTCTGTACCTTAAAATTTTTTTCGCTTTCATATTTTCTCTTATCTTCAAAATCACTCACAGGTTTTACTTATTACTTACTTTTTTTGCATTTTTTATTCATCTTGCTGTTGTTTTCATGTACATCCCATCCGTTAACATCTCTTTTGGCTAAATTCTTAAGGTGCCTGTAAGAAATTGCTATGTCGACTTTTATTATCCAATATTGGACATATTTTTTTGTAGTTTTCAATCTATGGCACACAAAAGTACATTATTCTTACTCATACACTGTTTCGTTGTATTTTTGGAGTACAGATTCTGAAATCTCACCAAATCGAAAAATACCAGATAGAAATTCAGCAGGCCGTTAACAGGAAGTAGCGTCTGAGATGCAAGATGTCTAGTACTGCGATCACCAATCCTGACGCAATCCGAGATGCTCATCTTCCTCAGTGGACTTTTACAAGCCTTGATGAATGTGTATAAAAATAGCAACGAACTGGAAAAAATTACGATGAAAACTTTTAATCTGCAGCGGAATTTTATAGTTCGTATACTTTTACCGCACATGTTCTAATATACTATATAAAACGACATCCTTATTCGAATTGCAGCTCAAGAATAATATCACCCCTCTCTTCCCGTGGTTGACGTAAAAGGGGATTGATACCAAAGCAAAATTAAATGACAAGCAGTGTCTACCTGAGCTGGGTACTAGAGACGTGTGCTTCTGTCACTGATTACTAATAAATCTGTGTTGTCTGGGAAGTGAGGTGACCAAGCCAAGTAATTTATTAATGGAATTCATGAATTTAAATAACAGGCCATTAAGTAAGAAACAAAATATGAGAAATTTCCCCAATGCGTTCATTCCAAAATATTGCAAATTAGGGAAACCCTGTGACTAATATTGCCGTAATATAATGACGTCGTTTGGCATTTTTTTCCCAAATAATTGAATTCAGTAAAGACAACTAAACACTCATTCATATTCTTATGTACGTATAGTATTTGATGTTCCGGATGATTTCTCCACACGTAAACATTTGTAATGGTTATTACTCGTCAGAAAATGTGGGCGGATGACTTAGGATGCATTTCCTTTACTAATATAACTTAACTATGCAAAGAATCTTATTTGTAATGTATTCATATACATAATGTGTTTTATGGTTCGGTGGTTCTGTTATGTATGCGACGTTCAGTGGTCAAAAAAACTGTACTTCACAACCACCCTATCTAGATTTCTGCCTAACCCAGTATATTAAAATAACAAATAAAATTCGTTGATGCTGCCAACCCTTTCCAGTTTGCAAAATTATTAGGCATACTAAAGGTGGCCTTTTTCCAGTACACAAAGCCACGAAAGCAACTTTTGTACACAATTAGTCTTAAATAAAATACAAAAAGTAATATTTTGTTTAATACTAATAGTTTGATACTAAAAAGTTAATACGATACAACACCATGGTCAAGGTGTTGCTATCTCGAGGTCCCGGGAACTATATATGTATTTATTTATTTATTTAATACCAAATAGTCTTCAGTAAATTGTAATTCGAAAATACTATAATGTCTAGAACGCTGTCTACCCTAGCATTGGGAAAATATGTGAAAATATAAAAAAAGTGCTTCGGTATGCTTTTACTAAGTATGCATTATTATATTTTTAATCTTCATAACCATTATCGATATTACTACGCCTGAATACTAAAATTCTTTGTGTAACACACAGAAAAATGCAATACCTGACACAATAGATTAAATAAAGTGCAAAAGTGCGCCGTAGATTCGCGAACAATAGGCGAAAGATAGCGGCGGCATATTTAATATTCATCTTTACCTGTTTGCTTCCTGTGTTTCTTTGTAAGGTATCTGAGTTCGTATGAAAACAATAAACATCGTGAGCTTAAACAATACTTAGATTCGAGTCTGAACACTTTTACTGCACGTTTGTTAATCCAAATAACTCTAATAATTACTTATTTATTTACTTAACAGCCTGCAAAACGCCTGCCTGAAAAATTAGACTTTATTTGTAATACAGGGCTTCAGGAAGGATTTTTGAAGAAAGAATTAATGAATGAATGAAATGATGAACGGGTTATACGGGGATTACGGGTTTGAATTCCGCAAAAAAATATTTGTATGACGAATATAAATTTTCTATGAACATTTATCTGTTTAACTATACATGTATATAATTACTGCGTAGTTAGGACGGCTCACTACCTGTCACTTTGTTGTTATGATTTATGTACAGATTTACTAAAAAAATTGAATCGAAAATATTTCATATTCTAGACCTGTGCCTACCCCAGTATAGGATACTGGTAAAAATAAACAAAAGAAATATCTTCACGCTATTTCCAATACTGCAATAGGCAGAGGTCTATTTAGAGGAGCGTCAATTAAGTTCTTTCGACCCACCTTTCATAAAAAAGATTTTGGAGACAACATAATATGTAACCTGTCACCGTCTTTATGCCTAAGCCAAAAATATAAATCGTACATAAGTTTAAAAAAAACTCATTGAAACAAGCTTTCCACCTAGGGATCACATTCGGGTCTATTGACTCGAATTCCAACCACTCAACCACTTGCCTAGCGTGACTACAATTATTATTCTTTAAATAAAAAAAGAATGCATTAAAGCTAGACCTATGTTACTACTATGGCTTACGCTACGCTGATATTTCTTCAAATAAAAATGGGGAACACACTTTTCTTACATAACGACGAACTTAAGTCGACTGTCGATCAAGCTTTTCTTTCTGAAATTCTAAAATTCCCGGCCATCTACCCCAAGAAGATGGAGGCAGAAACATCTTTAATAACATTCACGGGCGCTCTCTTGTACCATTTATATTAAATTATCAATAATCTAAACTATTCGTACCGTGTCAACATGAGCATTAAGCATTGAGGCAATTATTTAGGCGATAATAGTTTTTACTTCACTGTAAAGGGTTAGTCACCAAATAAATAAATACATAAAAATAAATTTAAATATTAAATATCTTCACGCAATTCCCAATACAGGGGTAGACAGAGGTCGAGTCTAGACAATTAAGTCCCTTCGACCCACCTTTCACCGAAGATATTTTCGGGACAACGTGACAGGTGGTGAGCCCGTCGCCGCCTTTATGTCCAAGCCAACGATATTCGTACATAAGTTTTTGAAAAACCCATTGGTACGAGCTTACCAACTGGGGATCGAACTCGGGTCTATTGACTCGAAATTCCGACCACCCAACCACTCGGCTATCGTGACTTCTCTTATATATAGATATGACAATATCACATACATTGCTCTGATACCCAATGTAAGATGGTAAAGCACATGAGGTATGGGAATCAGAAACAACGAAGGCAGCACAAGCACCCAGACCCGAGAAAATGTAGAAAAAGTGGTTACAAACATTGACCCGACTAGAAATCGAACCCGGGACTTCGAGATGGCGTCACCTTAAAACCGGTGTTTACGCAACTCGTCCACGGAGGTCGTCACTAAATGATTATCTCAACAATATATAAGGGGAACATTATATAACAAAATGTTCCCTTCACATTTGAACGCTAGAAAAATTCGTAAAGTAGTGTACATTGTATCAATATTCGGCTAATAGCGTAATGCAAAAATGAAATTACACTTTTATCTTATTTAGAAGCTTGAACGTGTACTATAAATTTCACATGTGAAATTTTATTGTTTTTCACTTCTGTTTACAAAATCGAATTTAAAGTTTAACAGCTGATTATTGCTTTCAACTGTTAAATATATTTTTGTAAATAGAATTTTAAAAAGCTGTTATAATGGCATCAACAAGATACTAACGTAGCGAATACTTAGAAAACAGTTACATAACGAAATTAAGTTGGTTGCATCCCGTTCGTTGAAACATATGATTACCTACTGTAATTAGTCCTGCTGTGTGTTGCTATTCTGTTGTGTAAAATTTTACGAAACAACAGGTTAATTGTGAGAAAAAAAGTTTATACACTTACCAGTTTTTAAGCTACTTCGTTCCCACATATCACAAAACTCCCAAAGGAAGTCACAGAATAATGGCATGAAGTAGAAGTAGTCTGAGCTAACTTCACTGGCTTCAAATTTCACTATATTTTACAATGATTCTAAAACACAATAAAGATAATGAATATTTCTCCATATTATAAAATTCATTGACGATGACATAAAAACGGCGACGAGCTCACCACCTGTGTGGTGTGCCGATAATATCTTCGGTGGAAAGTGGGTCAAAGGGACTTCATAGGTAGACTAGACCTCTGTCTCCCCTGTATTGGAAATGGCATGAAGATATTTATTTTATTTATTGACCTATGGTCCAATGGGAAAAAGATTCAAGTCGTAGACGGGACAATGTACAAAACTACTTTGATTACATGGTCTCGGGTCTGGTTGTTGCGATACCTACGAGTACGTTTTTTCTAATTCAATAACACAAGTACATTAGCTATTTATTTTAGAATTAGACCAAAACAAAGTAGTATGCATTGTTATCTCTATCTATGTATTTACTTATTTATTTATTGTATTAACATTACGATACCGCGTGATTGGGTGATTCGATCCCCAAGTGGCAGGCTTGTATCAATGAGTTTTTTTTAAAACTTATGTACGTCTTATATCATAAACTTAGAAATAAAGACGCCGACAGGCTCACCACCTTTCACGTTGTCCCAATAAATGTATTCGGTGGAAGGTGGGTCGAAAGAACTTAATTGTCTAGTGCTCTGTTCACCCCTGTATTGGGAATAGAATAACTATCATGTGAAGAAAAATATTCAAAAAAGTTTTCCTATGGCAGCGGCAAAAGTCTTTGTCATTTTATAAATTTCGTGGGTGTCGTATGAAGTGGCTAAGTTAAAAACCTTATAAATCTCAACAGCTATCGACAGATTACTGGATAGCAATACCAAGCAGAATTCAAGCGTAGTGGACAACACCATTGTTTAGTCTACTCCCGTGACTCAGACTTACAAGCACCATAAATCAGCGATTGCATTTGTCGTAGACAAAATAAAACTTAGTCGCGTCTTAACTGGAGGAAGTCGCACCGATAAAGTCGGACATTTAATGACGTATTAGCATAAGAATGTAGCCATATTGCCTCTTATCGGATTAAATATTTCTGAATAAACAAAAACCATTACGGACTATTTTTATTGTATTTTATTAAACAAATTGCTTAAAATGGTTTTAAAGCTGATTATAAACATTCGAACGGTATTTTTATTATTTAATGGCCGCTAAAAAGGTTTTAATTACAATGGAAACTATTTAAAATGCTGGGCAGCGCTCGCGCCAAATCTCTACCTGGAGTTACAAAAAAAATGTTACCGCAATGGGCATTCGAATTGTGTCTCCTTTAGGCCTGGTCCATTTATTACGATGTTTTTGTAATAGTTTCTTTTCTTTTTTTTTTTCAGATACCGCTCGACTTCAAAGTTAAAGATTGCGAGTCGGCTCGAAACTTTTTGAAGCTTTCAGAAAATTAACGGCGTTAATAATAAAGGTCCGTTTATTATTTAAATAGTCTGTGATTAGGGCGAAAGTTTTTTAGAGCAATTTCAAAGTTGTTTATTCATAGAATAGATTTTTTTCCAATGTATTAATCTTTAAATAATTACTTTATATGCAACAAATTCAATATTTTGATCCTTGCACATTTGTTATTTTTTAAATACTTATGTAATGGAGTTAGTTACTTTAGTAATTAATATTTTTTGCTTTCATCGTTGTTTGTTTTACAAACAAAATTCTAACAGCACATGATATTTATTAATGTAAATGCCTGACTAATTAAAATAATCGTCTTGAAGCTTCTATCCCAAAAGAACAAAGAATGTTTTGTGTATATTAGCATAATTATTTATTCTGACAAAAACAAAATCTTCAAAACATTATGAACCCTGGGAAAGTATGCTACGCATGCTTGAAACCCGATCATTCGGCCACACGTGCTCTCGCTATGAATGGGCCCAGCCGTTGGGCGCGGGGGTGGTAGCAGCACGCGGGGGAGGAGGGGGAAGCAGCGGGGAGAAGGCTTTTTTCAGGCAGTGCGTTACGGGCTACGGGTCTAGACGGGTGTCCCGAGCCGACGGGCCCCCGAGCTTTTATATTGTTAACATAGTTCAAAACTTCCCGTTGTGTAATAAGAATCCGTCAATTTATCACAAGGTGAGCTCCTTAAACTTTATACTTGTTTTTGTAACCGTAAAATATATTTGAAAATAATGCTTAATTTAATCACATACAATTAAATATTCAGTTATTCCAAAACGGTGTTCGAATTAAAAAAACATGCGATTAAAAAAATGTGTTTAATTATTTAGGTGTTTATATTCAAATTGTTGTTACCAAGGCTTAGTTGATGTAAAATTATTCATCCTTATGTTTTATTTAATAGATAACATAATGTCTTCGGAGCCTGCGCCTCTGTCGAAGACGGCGAAATACAAGAAGATTACAAAACCGCTTTTAGAGAGGAAACGGCGGGCTCGAATTAATCGGTGTTTAGATGAACTTAAGGACCTCATGGTGGGAGCTTTGGAGGTAAGGAATATTTAAATTAATCTTTGCCCGACAGATATTGACTATAAAAAGACAAAAGTACTTTGTTTATCTTTGTAATTTTTTCTTTGATTATAATATGAACCGTATTTTAGTTTATATTCTTTAGAACTGATAAAATGTAGTACTTTGTTTATCTTCGTAACTATTCCCTACATTATAATATGAGGCATATTGTAGTATATATTATTTAGAACTGATAAATAGCTTAATAACATTTCAATGGTGTAGGCATGATTACTGTCATTTAGGGTTGCATTTTCGTAGTCCACTAAAGGCACTCTTTATATATAGTTAATTAAAATGTTAGTATGCTAGAGATATTTATAAATTAAATTAGTTTAAAGTTAGTTTTAGTTGCTTAGATATATAGTATCATTATAAGACTTGATGACGTGTGTGATTATTCAAAATGTTATTGCTATTAATATTTTGCACATTTTAACGTACTTCTTTTTAAACTATACTTAAAATCTAAATGTAGGCAATACAATTGTAATTATTGTCAAGATTATGGAGTATACTTTTTAAATGCTTCTTATTTGCAATTGATATATCGACGCAATAAACAAATTGTTGTTTATTTCTTTACTTAATTAGTTGCGGAAATGTTTCATTCATTTATTGTTTTATTAACGATCATCAAAATGTAATCCATCTTCCATTCACACGCCATTTATTTTTATCGCGGACCGGTCGTCCTTCTTATTACTCTGACATGTACGAGCGCAGCGCAAAACTGGAATACAAAAGTACAGTCCATTAATAAACAGGATGATCCGCTTGTCCTGGCGTACAGTTATATTTATTAATGTGACGTTAACCCTAGCGTAACGTGAGAAACTCTCGCATCTGCTGCATCTAATTGTTTTATTGTTTCGCAGATCGATGACGACAACCTGAGCAAGTTGGAAAAGGCGGACATCCTTGAGTTGACTGTTAATCATCTTACTAAGCTGCATAGTCCTAAAGATCCGGTGACAGAAGCGAAGAAGTTTCAAGCTGGTTTCGGACAGTGTGCTGCGGAAGCATGCCGATTCATAATGTCCGTGCCAGATTTAGACGAGAAAGTGAGTCAGAATCTGATCAGTCACTTGTCACGGCTTATCACAGCTCAACCTTTAACGATACAGGTTCCGGAACGCCCCCCCTTTTCGCCCCCTACTTCCCCATCTTCGGTAATCTCTGACAGGAATCACTATTACAGCGATCACGAACGATCCTCATCTGATGCCGAAGACTCTGTGTACTCCAGCGACAGTGCCAAACAATGGGCATATTCGAGAACAGATCCTCGAGCAGCTCCACAGCATAAAGCTCATCCAATGGCCGGATTGCTCACAACAGTCGACAAAATCCAAACACAATCCAACCCGCCGCAAGAGCACTACGTAACAGGACAAAGAAACGGATACTTCAACAGAGTTGCGACTGAAACTAAAGATGTTATCCTACAGAAAATCAGACAACACATAATGGACAAACGAGGTAACGAAAATTTGGCACCAATTGACTACGACGAGCAGCCCGAACCAAAATACATACCCAGGGAAGACCTATACAATAGAGAATACGAATACCAGTATATACCAAATTATCCTTGCATCGACAGCTTAGATTTGAGAAAGAACAAATCACCGACTGAATCGACCGAAACACCCGAGGTCGCCAGCTCACCGAAAAACTCCACAGCGTACCGTAACATTGATGAATTTAATCAGGCATCCGTTGAGAGCAAACCCAATGCGACAGCAAGTCTTCCAGAACACTGCGAATCGCCGATGGATTACAGTAACTTGCCGCCTAAAAAGAAAAGAAAACTAATCGAGTACCAGGAGTACAAAAAACAAGAGGAGGCCAAACGTCAACTGGACGCTTTTTATGCTCAGAAAAAAGATCACCTTCGTGAGGGACCACCGGCGGAACTTGAGTTAGACGTTAATAAGTGGCGCCCATGGTAAAATCCTGTTTGTGAGATGTCATTTAATCGTTGTGATATTATCTCTTCCATGATAAAGCTTTAATTTGTTTTAGTTTAACTGTTATATTTACTTTTAGAACGATATAGTGCCTTATTAATTTTAAAAACTGCGTATATTCTTTTAAGTTGTACGACTATGACTAATAATGTGCCATTATTTGATCTCGTCTTCCTAAAATATATTCGATTACTTTAATCTTCAAAATTATAAAATGATTGACATGTTAGTTGACTATATAAACGATAATTTAAATTCAACCTTACCTTTTAAATATTTATATAAGTTGGACAATATAGGTACTATTTATGACTTAACCTGTTATACCTACTGGGTGTGATTTTATTTTGTCTGTGAAAAATAGTTAAAATAAAGAAGTAAATTATCTATTGTGTTTTTATTTTAAAGCAGACATAATCATTAGCCCTACGATGGAAATATTTTTTATCGGCGTCTATTTTACTGAGGTAATTCGAAAATTAACTAGTATACAGCTTATAGTTTTGAGCCGGCAGTAGATCTAAATAAAATTCTGAAATAATTCTGAAATGGCCAATTTTATGAAAAACCTAAACATAATTAGAAAAAGTAGATATCGTAATGAGCAATAAGAAAATTACTGGCGGGTTATCATCAAATGGTCAACAGCCATACAGCTAACTGACCTTCGAATATAAGGTTTGCGGGTTCGAATCTAGGGTTCTGTTTAGGTATAATATTTAAAAAAGAAATATAAAATCAACATGTAAACATCTATGACTTGGAGATTTGTTTATTCAAGTATCGTGTATGAAAGATACATACACGTTACTTGAATCACTATTTGAGAAGCCTAGATTCTTCCTATACCCCGAAGTAGATTTTATGAATGTATGTATACAAGGTGACAAGATTAATCTTATAATTATGAGTTCGCGCTCGAGTCCTCCAATCATTCCACTCACCCTGATGAAGGACCTCCAATAGGTCCGAAACTAATCGGTACCTACACCGATTATTATAAAGTGAGCTTAGCCGTTTTTAATTATTTGACGTTGGGATTGTTTTTAATATTGTTATAGCGATACGTTTGATAACAGTGCTATATCATACTAAAGAACGTAACAGTGTTCTGGCCGATTCATTATTCGAGTCGAGGCTTTTAAATACGAAACTATCTTAATTATACTTTCAAACACGAAATTAAAATTTTATGTACTGGCGATTTAAAAACAAAGAAAAAAAGACGGAGACGTGAAAGTAGTTAATTTAAACATATTATTTGGTTACTGACATTGCTTCTAAACATTGGCCTGCACAGTTTAGATCTGTATTTTCCCAATCGGTTTTCCTGTCATTTACTGGAAGCCATTGCGATTATCAAGCCTTTCGTCTTATTCTACTCCTACGAAGCACAAATAGCCTACGTAAATACATATATTATGACGACCTGTAAATATCCACTGCAGAAAATGTGCCTTTCCCTTAATCTAGGGCTAAATTTTTGTCTATTATTTTTCGAGATTCAGCTAGAAATGGAGCTGTACATTCCCTGTCTGTAGCAAAATGTTTTAATGCATGTATAGTAAACTATTACTTAGTGGGATTTCCTATTACTTTTATATTCAGGAAAAAATGTTAATTAAAATGCATTTTTGTGAATTTTCAGACATCTAAGCCAAGCCGGGCTTTATGTTGTTATATAAAAATAAAAAGAAATCTATAACACGGGCGGAAAAATATCGAAAAGTATTTACCCGTTTAAACCGCCTAGCGACATCTGGCTACAGAATTAAAAAATGTAACCTATTTTATTACAAAGTACTCAAGTGGTTTGGTTTGATATCAATAGATAGCGCTTTTCGCAAATCCCCAGTAAATAATGATTTGGTTATTTTTCGCATGTAAATGAACTTTCTCAGCTATAACACGTGTAGATATGTGTATTTATATATATTTGATGGTGTATATATAAGATAGGCTACCAAAACATAATTATATAAAAATCTATCAATTATACATAGCAAGAGACGATAGAACATATAAAGCTATTTATATGTGCCATTTGGAGTGGGCACACTCGGTCCATGGCCAGACGCGGGGTAATTTATACAAGGGCATTTGCTTTGGTCAACGCATCAATCAGGCTATACAACATTGCAACGCTGCAATTTTATTGGCTACTCTGCCTGCAGATTTGGGCGACATTTCCCACCTTATGTAATTATTTTTTTTATTATAAATCAACTTATTTAAAAAGTCATATTTACAAAATATTATTATAACGTTCTTGTTTATGTTGAAAATGTATATATTATGAATGATAATGTATACTAAGAATACCACTGATAGCATAATAGTACCACCTGTTGAATTATGCATAAACTTTTTGCTTTTCTAGAGATGTATAAATTTATGAGATTTTCATGAACAAAAATAGATGTCGCTTTTTACAAACAGAGAAAATAAATTATTTAAATATAATTTTAATGCCATCTTGTGACGTTCTTCTGAACCACTTTTGGATGCGACAAAACGTAAATGAAGTGGCTATTTACTAAATTTCTAGACTGACGTATGTATTTTTAATTTATATTTACTATTAAATACTACCGCTATGAAATTATATTTTAATAAAAATTGTGATTTAAAATATTTGAGCCATTCCAACATTCATAAATGCACTTACGAATGTAAAAAGTTCAGGCTCAAATATTTTAATATTAAACAATATACATCACTATATTTTCAAAAGTCGCTTAGTTTTAACTACTCGACCATAGATGGCAGGAAGCGTTATTTTCAACTTTGTAGTTTATTATTATCATTGTATTGTATGTATCGGTAGCGGGGAGCGCAAACTCAACTCACGCACGTTTTATTTCATTCATTGATACGCCAGCTGGTTCAGCTGTTGGTCCGTTTCTCAGTAGACACTACGAACACGGTCGCGATAGACAAAATGCATTACGCGCAATGTGTAACGAATATTTTCGAATTTTAAAAAAACGAATCTGTCATTTTGACATACTCATTTATTGTTCAACATATTATTGTTTGTTGTGATTTAATGGGACTTTAGTGATTATAGTGATGTAAATGTGTTGTGAAGTGTTTATTTTTGTTATGTTGTGGTGAAGCAGGCGATGCTTGTTGGAGAACAATCACCGGCGCCGCGAGTGGTGGCCGGCTTGCGAAAGTTACGCCCTGAACTTACCCCTGGACCAATACCAACGCCGGCTAATCCCGATTTCAGGATATCAGGTCAGTCCGGCTATATCTCAACAGTACTAGGTTGAAGTATGAACTATGTGAGTTGCGCCCTGCCACTTCTCTTTATTCATTTACTCTTTACAAAAAGGAAGGATTTATAAACACCGTGAAGCCTGGACTTGGGATAGGTCACCAATGATTTTTTTAAAGTGATTTGACTTATGTGATTAATATTATAGGCATTATTATAAGCACTTAATATCTTTGGCATTTATTATTATATTTTAAACAGATATTTATTTGCGAATGTTGTACTGCTCTATTTAGATATTTGAATGTTTATAGGCTACATAAATACCTAAACGATTTGTAAATAAACTTGTCAATGTTTAGGGCAAACATTGTTATTTCCAGTAAAATTATTAATATACAATATTAAACTAAATACAATAAAATATTCTAATAGATGTTTATTTTTTCATTCCTTGTTAAAAAACATATTTACATAAATAAATAATGAAACGAATACTCCTGTAATACGACAAACATGTCGTCGTGTAGAATTAAACTCAAAATGACTTAATTATTTCAATGTTTTACAATTACTTAGAAGTACTTAGCTACTTCCATTCTTTCATGTGTCATTCATTACTATAGAATGTCTATTGTTTCAACAAATATGCGAAATGAGGATTGATTTGTCTGTATTCTTGTGAATCACTACCTGAGTACCCTTTAGGCTTTCCAGGCTGTATTCAATCCTCCGTGGACATCCTAAGTAGACAGTAGACAGTTGCCGACCTTATAATTCCACGACCTTAGTGGACAAAAGACACACCGGTTTTTAAGGAGTCGCCAGCTCATAGGTCCCAGTTCGATTCCTGGACGTCAATTTACAAATTCACTTCCTTCTATTTCGCAGGTCTTAGTGTTTTTGGTATTGATAGTTAATTGACTCAGGCGTTACTTTGCGGAAATTCATTGTAAAGTTGTTATTGAAAAAATTACTTCGCAACCCTCCGCATACAAATATAAAAAGGTATATGTTACCTGGTCCGAAGAGAAGAAGAGCACCCCCCTCCCTCCCACAAGGGAGGGAGGGTGGTGCTTCGTGGAGGCTTCTTCTCTTCTTATTTTCGTATATATATGTAACTATGTCAATCTCTATACAATGTCATCATCAGCCGTTCAACCATTTTACCGCGAAAAGTGAAAACGTTAAAAAGAAATGTCCGCACAGCTTATTATTGCTAACTGCATTCTCCTGAATATCAACACCGACTCCACGTCTTCTCTGTTCTTCCTATTGTGGTATAGGCCACAAACAAGAATAAAGACTAAGTTTAAGAGTATAAATTTAAAATAATTACATAATAAAAGGTTGTGTTTGCGATATCGGTAGTGTCTAATTTGATCTGCTTTCATCATTTGATAATCTCCGGCGCACCCAGCTAACAACAAAAGCTCAACAAACACTCACTGATCAACTCATTTGCCCTTAAATGGTGGGTATGAGTGAAGATCACAAGAAAATCCGCGCAGTTATTTGGTTGCGATTTCTTAATGCTGAGAAACAGGATGAAAACAATGAGATTTATGAGCATATGGTTCCTGAGAAATTATATTTAATTGTATTTTCAATTGTATTTGAACTATACTAAGTGGATTTGAAGGATTAACATTAATCGAGAATTAAATTAGTAAATAACATAAAATTATAAATTTAAAAACTTGCTCAATTCGGTCATGTTTTGCTGTGGCTAAGTTTGTTAGTAAAAATATTAATCTCTTTCGATAGCGAAAAGAACATAATTTGTCAGACAACCACAACCTCAGAGACTTCCATGCCAATATTTTAACTACGCATGCCTATTCTTAAAACTGGGGTGGACAGTGGTCTTCACAATTAAGTCCGTAATTAAGTGGTGAGCACATCGGCGTCGTAGTCCACAAGCACGGTAAAATATATAGATATAATTATATAGATAAATATTCATGTATGCATATAAATATTTTTGACTCGAGTACAATAATTCCTATTCATTACACAAATGTTTACCCCAAACTATCTTCGAAGGTCATCTACTAGGCTGTCTGTTAGTCTGTGTATGTAATGATTTCTAGTAAGTACACGAACACTGTTATTACTTATTACACGCCCTCAAGTAAGAAGATCTTTATTCAATAAAAAAGATATTAAGTAAAGATCATTTTAAATCTTTCTTATATTGTCTCCTAAATGTATATGGTTATGTTTTAAATTTGTAAATACGATATTATTTTTGTTTTCTCGTCAAATTACTTGTAACAACATATATATTCTGTATATATATGAATATATTTATGTATCGTGTAAGTATTTATGTATGCATTGTATATATATTTATGTACATAATATATTTTATATCGCTCTCCTTATTTAACTGCACTGCTTATACATTTTATTTCAATGTAGCCTGATGATTGACTGGTAGAGAATGCCGTTTGGCATTACGTCCGCCATATGTACTTCTTTGTGCATTGAAGCTTAAATAAATAAATGTTTGTGTGTGTGTACCAGCTTGGGATCCTGTTATAAATAAAGTCAAGTAAAAGTTATACCGAGCAAATCACTGCAACCCTTCCATGACCGTGAGCTGTTTCTGAATCGAAATAAAAATTTATAAATAATTTTACCGTTAGCTTGAACACTGAGTCGGTAATAGACTTTAAATTGAAAATTTCGAACAAATTTAAACGTTTGTTTGGTTGTTGACTTAAAAGCGACAGTTTGGTTACAAACTTCCCTTAATAATGATTTCTTGTCTTTACGCGAATACTATACATTTTATATAAAACGATTTCCTTTGATGACGGCTGTCGGGAATTAAAAATAGCTTGTAAAAACTTATTAAAAACGTGACAAAATCCGAAAATCGTTTTATTTAAAATTTCCTAAATAACTGGTATGCCATTGTTTCTTATTTCAACTAGTAACTTTTTAGAACACGTAGTCTGTGCTTACATAGATCATACTTACATAACGGCCTATTTGAGTCCACTGCAGGAGATAGGCCTCTACCATAGGGAGGATTTGGCTTAATCGCCACGCTTGGCAAGCGGATTGGCGATCGCAGTATCAGACACCTCGCACCTTTGACGCTGCTGCCCATCTTCCGTCTGTTTATTTAGGTCTGACATTTTTAGAGACGGTTATCCCGCCATCTATGGGGTGCCATAACGAGGTTCAAGCCTGTTTCCCTTAGTCGCCTCTCACGACATCCACGGGAAGAAAGGAAGTCGCAATATTCTTACACCGATACCACACGGTAATCTGTGCTTACACTATAATAAATACTGTTTGTTTTCACGAGGTATTAAAATCATTATTAGTATCTTTGAGCTGTCGTGGTACAATATTTTTATTATGTTCCCGAAATTTTTTATAGGGTCAGTCCATTTTAAAAACATATCTTCACCCCTTTACCCCTATACAGGGGTAGACAGAAGTCTAGACAAATAAGTCGTTTCGACCCACCTTTCACCCATGATATTTTTGGGACAACGTGACAGAGGTTCAGCCCGTCGTCGTTTTAATGTCCAAGCCAACGATAATTCTTAATAATAGATAGGTTTTTTTTAAACCCGTTGATACGTGCCTGTCACCTGGGGATTGAACTCGGGTCTCTCGACTCGAATTCCGGCCACCCAACCACTCGGCCATCGTGACATATTGAGTTCCGATTTGTCTTTTTTTTTTATAATTTTAGTCCTTTCAACTCACGTTTTACCGTAGTTTATTTGGCACAACGTAGTGAGACTCGCCGTCTTTGTCAATCGACTTTACATACATATATGTAATGGTACACAGAAAAATATTTATAGCAACATCTATGACTCGATTACAAACATTCATATACATCGTACTTGTCGGATTCGAAGATTGAACCCACAAACCCTAGATTCGAAGGCAGGGAGACTACAAACTTGACTATACAATAAAATAATGCAAGTATTTTGTAAAGCTCCGGTTATTATTTTATCATTTACATTTTTTTATTTTATGTACATATTTAAGTTCAAGTTATCTCCTACGTTTATGCAATTTTTTTAAAGTATTTTGGACATTTTACAACTTGGTACTCATCGAAACAACTGGCAAAGAATGCTGTTTAGCTTTAAGTCAGCCCTTTTGTTATATATTTTTTATGTTAATAAAGACTAAATATATAAATTAATGATTTTTTATGTAGTTTTAAACGTTTTAATATTTTTTTAATTTTAATATAAAAAAAGGATATTAACAATTGTTACTATATCCAACGAAAACAGTCTTATTACTATATTATACCTACATCTTGTAACTCCTTAAATACATTCTCGTACAATGCCTTAGAATTTGTAGAAATGAACCGCCTTCAAAATAATTACCGAGCAATTGCTGTCTTCACGCAATTCCCAATACAGGGGTAGACAGAGGTCAAGTCTAGACAATTAAGTCCCTTTGACCCACCTTCCACCGAAGATATTTTCGGGACAACGTGACAGGTGGTGAGCCCGTCGCCGCCTTTATGTCCAAGCCAACGATGAAATTAGTACATAAGTTTTTGAAAAACTCATTGGTACTGCCACCTGGGGATCGAACTCGGGTCTCTCGACTCGAAATTCCGACCACCCAACAACTTGGCTATCGTGACTCTAGCAATTGCTGTAAACACTTAAATTGATGGTAATTAAACTAAAAACAATAAAATGTACATTCATTCGCGGACAATGACCCACTTATTTCTTTAAGCAATTACCGAAATTAGTTTTCAGCAACACAAAACGTATGGTTCGTTTCGAGTTATTGGGTGTTGCAATTCGAGACGTTTCGAAACATTTAAGAAATAATTTTGAGTATGTCGGTAAAGTAAAAATTATATAAATACATAGGGTAGGGACAACATCACATACATTGCTCTGATCCTACAGTAGCTTATGCACTTATGTTATGGAATCAGAAACAATGAAGGAATCACAAACACCCAATCTTGAGTTAATGTCGAAAATTGGTCTTTCTAAATTGACTCGTCCAGGAATCGAACCTCAGCTGGCGACACTAAGAAAACTTCTTTTTAACCTTTACGGTTCAGATGATGGTGAACGAATGGCTGGACAATGCCACTTATTAAAAAAAATATCTTCACGCCATTCCCAATATAGGTAGGCAGAGGTCTAGAAAATTAAGTGCTCTCGGTAGGTCGAAAGGACTTAATTTTCTAGATCTCTATAGAGATATTCCACCGTAGATATTTTTTAGGACAACGTGACAGGTGGTCACCCTGTCGGTGTGTTCACGTCCAAGCCAACGATATAATTCGCAACTTTGACAGGCCGTTGCATTTTTTCCAAGAGGTTATAAAGTAACCCGAAATCTCCACGAGAACGGGAATTAATTAATTTCTTCATAATAGTTGCCTAAAAATATGTAATTTGTTTTATAGCTTGCCATGTTAACCGTTGTTATTATCTGCAAAATGATATATACGATATTCCTTGTAGTGTTCAAGGAATATCATTTCAAGTTTTGTTATTCCTTGTATAGTCTTTGATATTCTTTCTGTGGTTATCTTCAACGATTTTAATCAAACTGAATTTCAGCGAAATGTTGCCGGGCTTAACTAATACAAATATAATATTACTAGCAGGCCCGGCAGACGTAGACCAGCGCTAAAATCTGTTTGCAACGTCGCCTAATGAATAGAATACACGAAGGTCTTGACAGTGTTGTCGATGGAAAGTAGACAATTCTGTCAGTAAACAAATTTAGTTCCACTTTTTATCGGAGCTTACTTCGGACAACGTAACAGGTGGTGAGCCTCTCGCTATATATTTATTTATTATTTATTAAAAAAAAAACTTAAATGTTATCTAATAAATCGCTAATTAATAACAATAACAATCAATTCAAGTTCAAGGGACGTTCAAGACCCACGAATGCTGTAAAGCATCCAAAACGTCGGGAAGTAAAATAGTTTGTAAAAACTAATTAAAAACGCGATAAAATCCGAAAATTTTATTTAATATCTTTAATTAATTTTATTTAATATCTAATCCTGCGGAACATCGGTATCGATTGATACGCCACGTCGCCACGAACGCTACGCGCTACGTGCTCTCAAATGTACTTTCTACAACAGTTGAAATATGTTTATTGTAGATAGAGCCATATCATCGGTGACTGTCAAAGAGACACGACATGACACGACGCGCAAAATCAATATTGACTCGTCCTCTTGTAGATAACGGAATGTAATCGAAGCGAGTAATGAAATGACAGGAAATGTGAATTTGACAAGAGATATATCAAGGTTGGATAAAGTGCTTTGACTATGTTCTTTGTTTCAAGTCAAATTTACATTCGAGTAGTTGTACTACTCGAATATAAATTTGACATAATACCGCAGAGATTAAACAATATTAATCTATCTGAAACTAGAGATGTGTCAATTTGAGAATAAACGTGGGGCGGAATTATAAATTTGGATAAAATGACAATGATATTATTATATATTATTATTTATTTATCTTCACGCACAATCCCTGACGGGGTAGCCAGAGAGAACAGATCGCCAAGTGTCACGATCCCTACATACTTCTTTCGCTTCTTTCAGATTCATCATCTTCTTCATACATGCACGTCTAGGTATCCGAGTACTCTTGACCCTCCTCTCTTCGAGCAATTTGCTCACATGGTCTTCGAAAGTTAATCTCGGTCTACCTCGACACCTTTTAATATTAACTTTCGCGCTATATATTTTCTTCACCATTCGGTCTTCACTCATTCGCTCAACGTGCCCAAACCATCGAAGCACGCCCTTATCCATTTTTGAGACAAGGTCATCTTTCAAACCTGCCATATTGCGAATCTCTTCGTTTCGCTTTCGGTCGGCCATGGTAAGGCCGCACATTTTACGAAGAGATCGCATCTCCACTGCATTCAACCTGCTTTTATGCTTCTTCTGGCATACCCAGGTTTCGCTGCCATATAACAAAGTCGGTACCAACACTGCGTTATGTATTGCAAGGCGTGCACTTTTCACAACGCCTTGCCTTTTGATTAACGCAGTCAGGGCACCATTGACTTTGTTCCCGGCAGCGACACGCCTGTCCACATCTAAATCACATCTTCCATCCCGGCTAAACGCACTCCCCAAGTATACAATTTCATTCACCTGTTCTAGACATTCCTGATTTACCCAAATTTCGCACTTCGTTCTTTCTTCGTCCCTTTCAAATACCAGAACCTTAGTTTTATTAGCATTCAAACGGAGACCATTAATTTCACATTCTTCTTCATACACGTGACTAATGCCTGCAGTTCTGCCTCTGATGGTGCTATAAGCACTGCATCATCAGCATAAAGCAGACAATTTACTTTTATGTCACCCAATTTCACACCCAAACAGCTATCTTTCAGCTTCTGTAAACAGCTGTCGAGATACAGTATGAATAGCCAGGAAGACATGACACAACCCTGTTTTACGCCCGTTTGGACGCTAAACATGGGTGACAGGTCATGCCCTACCCGCACACAGGCTTTACAGTCACAGTAAAGTGACTGCACAGCCCCTTAGCAATCGACCATCCACACCATACCCCGGCAACAGTTCCCACATTTTCTTCCTTACAACCTTATCAAATGCTTTCTCAAGATCCACAAAAGCACAGAAAATCTTCTGGTTAGCAGCCAGAAGCTTCTCCGTGATCATGCGGAGAGAAAACATTTGATCCGTGCATCCTCTTCCAGGTCTAAATCCGCATTGTGCCTCCCATAGAAATCTTTCCGATTTATCTTGCATCCTACGTGTCAAAACCTTCGAGTAAACTTTACTTGTTAAACTGGTCAAGCTGATCGCCCGATAGCACCCGCAGTCATAATGTGAACCTTTACCTTTATATAAAGGCACAATGACCGCGGATCGCCAATCATCCGGAACAGCCCCGTTCGCCAGCACAAATTGCACAGCAGATGAAAGCTGTCCCAGACGCGTGGCCCACCATACTTGATCATTTCAGCAGTAACTCTGTCTAGTCCCGCAGCCTTACCACATTTCAAACTTCTAATCGCACATTCAATCTCTTTCATACTGATGACCTCAGTGTCATCGAGGTCCGAGTCTGGCGTACCAGTCACGGCGTCACCCCCGGATCCCTCACTAAGATCATCACATGCATACATCTCTCTATAAAATTCGCTCCATCGCTGCATGACGTCCGATTTTTCTGAGAGGACGTCATTGGTTCCCGAAAGCACTTTATTCATTCTTAAGGCTGTCGCACCACTCCGGGTCCTTCCAACCTCTTTCCAGAAGAGTTTGGAGTTCTCCTTGAAGTTGTGCGACAACCTTTCGTCCGCTTCCATTCTACTCCTTTCACGCACTTCCTCAATCAATGCTTTCGCGTGAACTTTCTGGAGCTTATATCTTTCTTTCCTCTTCTCTCTCATATCCTTATCATTACTAGAGGCCAAGTAGTCTAACCATGCTTTCTTCTTCTTATTTACAGCTTCTTTCACTTCGTCATTCCACCATGCATCACCCTTTTTACTACTACCTCTTTTCACAGTTCCACACACGTCTTCCGCTGCACTAACCATTCCATCTCTAAGGCTCTGCCATATTTCTTCCACACATTCTTTCCTAACACCAATGCTGTCCAGCTTTTCGGCTACCCTTGCTTGATATTTATTCCTAGTGTCCGCTTCCTGAAGCTTCCAGCTTCCGATGCTACCGACCGACTGTGGTTCTGGTATCGCCGTCCGGTGGCGCCAACCCGCGAACAGACCCCTAAATCTAGTAATCACTAGGTAGTGATTCGTTCCCAGGTCAGCACCTCGGAACACCCGCGTATCCATCACCTGTTTTCGCAGTCGGTCATCCACCAGGAATAAATCGATCATACTTCTCTCATTCTCTCTTGTTCTATTATACATATGGATTTTCTTGTGACTAAACATAGTGTTTGTCACAAGAAGACCCTTTCCTTGCATACAGCCAGTATAAGCTTGCCAGCATCGTTAACCCTTTTATCGCCAACATTCCAAGCACCGACTCGTACCCTGGCCGAGCGGTACCAACCCATCCATTCAAATCACCACATACAACAATTCTTTCGTTTCCTCTAACCAAGTCTAGAACTTCTCTTACATTCTCCCAAAACTCCTCCAGCTCAGCTCTAGACGACGAAGCCACCGGCGCATAAACAGCCAAAAGGAATAACTTCGTCAGTCCCAATTTAAAGCGAACCCAGAGAAGTCTCGAGTTCACAACCTTATATTCAGTCATAACATCGACCAACCGAGACGACAGCAGCACCCCACTCCCTGGCAGGCGCTCTCGCTCTCCGGGACTCCGGACCATAGAGCTAACGCCCGCCGAAATATCAACTCCTGCCTTCCGCGAGGTCTCCGATAAAACACGACATCTAATTCTCTTTCTTTCATTATTTCAATCAACTCATTCGTCTTATCTCTCATGCCTCCTCTAACATTCCACGTGCCAACTCTGCACTCCGTCCTCCACCTTCCGCCGTGTCGGGCTGTGCGTGACGGGTGGCGGTCCCCATCGCCGCTTTGCGCGCTGCATTTCACACCAACGGGGACGAACTGGTGTGCGTCGTCTTGGGGGGACGCCCTAACCCTCGTTGGCATGGGTGCGCAGCTGTGTAGAATTGCAGCCCTGAAAAGGGCTGGCAGGGGTCGCGACGAGCACGCTTCTACAATGACCCCCAATGACAATGATAATAGTAATAACGGTCGGTAACTGGGTGATCGGAATTAGAAACAAGAGACTCCAGTCCGATCCTCTCAGGTCTTTACCAATGAAATTTTTCGAAATTTATTTTATTGTATTGGACACACAAATTGCGACAGACTCAAAACTTGACTTGTTGTGAGGGAATAAAAGTTAATCTATGCCTACAACAAATATTGGAAAAGCGGTTGTACGAAAATGATAACATATATGAACTATTAACACTAGTTTACACAGTTTACCTGTGCATATGTCCTAGTCTAGAATACAAATCTTACCTAATAATTTTTACATGAAGATTGAAATCGAATCTTGTGATTGGAATAACTCAGCCCCTGTGCTATCCATAACGAAATTTCATAAAAATAAACCAAGTTTCTGAGGAGATAACAATATTAGACTCTATTGGAGTTAGATATGTTGGAATAGAACACACTATTAAAAATCTTGACACCTTTCACAAAAGTTAAATAAATTTAATGCCGGCCCTTAAATTAACTTTCCCCAATAATCTGTAACTTTCGTTTAGAAAATTTCATCATGTGGGCTAAAGACATTAATGTAATGTTGACATGGTTGTAAAGTGTCAATAAGCCAGTAAGCGTTCTTAGATAAACTTCAATTATGTAAGTATATGGTTGTTTTGATAGGAACTAAGTTCAGCAAGTTTGTCCGTTTGGACTTTTGCATTACATACATACATAACGGCCTGTTAAAATTCACTGCGGGACATAGGCTTCTCCCATAGGGACGATTTGCCATAATCGCCACGGATTGGCGACCGCAGTACCACCAAAAAGGGAGTGGCAATATTCATACGCCGTTACCACACGGCGTAAGAATTTTGCCTTATTCTTTTATTTCACATAAAAACTACTTTAATTTGGAATATATAGTATGGATAGCTAAAATATAATGTCGATATCTAAGTTTATTGTGAAAGTTGAAACATTCTTTATATATCTTGACATGATTTCCCATACTATGGGTAGGCAGAGGTGTAAAACAAAGTCCTTTCGGCCCATTTTTCATCGATCATTTTTTGGGGTCCTTGTCAAAAAAATAATATCATTGCAACGTCCTTGATCCCGTCAACTGAGACATGGTGAATTAGGGATTCGAATCCCATTCATGTTAGTTGATTTTTTTATTTATCATTTATTTAAATATATAAAACTCAGCAATGAACGTTATATTCATAACATCATAAATACCATAAAACCTATTGCCAGTACAACCTACGGCTTATAGGAAAAACATTGTTGGTATTTAATCATACTTGACGTCGTTACACGTCGATCTAATTATCCGCTTTACTGACTCAGCTAGAGCACGTGTTGCAGCTTATTTAATTATAATATATGTTAGTTTGTCTTTTCCGAGTTTATTGCATATATTGGATTCTTTATATACTACGTTATTTTAATAAAGATATAAAGAAGGCGACGGGCTCACCACCTGTCACGTAGTCCCGAAATTGTCTTCGGTGGAAGGTGGGTCTAAGGGATTTTATTGTCTACACTAGACCTCTGTCTACCCCTGTATTGGGAATTGCGTGAATATATTAATTTATTTATTTTACGCTATTTTTAATTTAATTTTGAATATACTAAGTTTCGATTATTATTCGATTACACACTGAAATCGTAATCGTATAACTTTGCGCAACAGAAGGAAATACAAATTATTATTCTTACTATTATTTCTTTTATTAATATCCGCGATCGGCACACCTCCTTCATGTTCTCCCAAATAAGCTTCATTAAAAAGTGGACAAGGAATTAATTATAAGTAATACAAGGAGTAAGTGGAAGAGCCACGCATCAGCTTTTGTTGTTGCATGAATGGGCCGGCTCGACCGGGGAAGTGCCACGACCTCACAGAATACCGGCGTGAAGTAGAAGTCTAACAAACTTCTGCGTTTCGTCTGGTGAGTGCAGGTAACCGGTGGCCCACACACACCCCTCCCCCATTTCTGGGGAGGGGGACACTCTAAGGGAGGCAACGCATCTGCTATGCCTCTGGTATTGCGGGTGTTCATGGGCGGCGGTAATCACTTACCAGCACGTGAGCCACCTGTTCGTTTGCCTCCCTTTTCTATAAAAAAAGTGAGCGTGTGCCTTAAACAAAAGAATATGTATAATAAGCCGAGTGAAATTATATAATAATAAATAAATAAATACTTCACGCAAATCCCAATACAGGGGTAGACAGAGGTCTAGTCTAGACAATTAAGTCCCTTCGACCCACCTTCCACCGAAGATATTTTCGGGAGTCACCGAGTACTACACCGAGTGAAGTTGACGTATAAATAATACCACTGAGTGAGTGGTACTATTCTTACTCCAGCTGAACTTGTATATATGTATATATTTATATAAGAAACAATTAATTTACCACAAATACTACTGAAAAAATGTTTTTTACGTTGACCCGACCGGGGATTGCACCCGTGACTTCAGTGCTGACGACACCTTGAAAAGCAATGTATATGCCACTCGTCCACGGAGGTTGTCAAACATTTACAATCCGTTGAACGGTACTGTACCGTAGGAATTGTGTATTTTGCCGCGTTAAAATGTAGCTAATATTGTTAATCCAAAGAATGAATATATGTTATCCTATAGATGAAAGAGACTCCATTTCTGCATTCAAATCCGTCCAGTCATTGAGACGTGGAAGGCGAATTTACGTCCAAACATCCAAACTTCCAAACTTCCAAGTAATAAGTAGGAAGTTTTTGAACTTTGTTTCCATAACCACAAGCAGGCATATTATTGCCCATATTGGGTGTTGGTGAGTGTGGATACTCACTAGCGATGCTGCACCACGTCACTAGTTGGTTTTATGAAAACGATGCATAAACTATTCTGAAACATTTTAGTTTTACATGAAATAAATAAAATTTATTATTATAATTATTATTTCATACATACTGATGTCCATGAACACAAGCAATAAGTGTTCGGTAGTTTACGTCGAGTATGACAATGCAGTGGTTGGATGATCGGAATTCGAGTCCAGAGACCCGAGTTCGACTTCCAGGGATATTCGTACCAATGGGTTTTTGCAAAAAAGTACAAAAACTAATGTTCCATTTATATGGTTGGTTTGGACATAAAGACAGCGACAGGGTCACCACTTGTCACGCAGTACCGACCTCTGTCGACCCCTGTGTTGGGAATGGAGTGAAGATATTATTTTGAAATCATTTGTGAGCTTTTATCTGCTGCAGTAATAATTTGCCATCAGGTGACCTCTAAGCATGTTACACCAGACTCCAATCTTTTACCACTATCTGCAGGAACATGTTGCATTAACTGTTCGACAAATGTGTTTAGAGAAACTCGCATCAACACCTGGAGATTAATTCTTTTCACCTTTTTCAGGTGTTCTACGACAGTATTACAATGACGACGACGAGTCTTGGGCGTGGGTACGTGCAGCAGTGCACAGCGGGTGCCTGCTGGCTTGGCGGGACGGGACCCTGCCGAGGCGACCTGCAGCAAGGCTGCCGCTGCGACATCTTCACCTGCGGGCTGCCGCGAAACTGCCGAACGCATTCCAGCTCTCGAGGCTGCGCGACGACACTTCTGTTGCCACATTTCAGGTGAGCCTGTTCTCTTTGCAAAACAGAGTTGTTTTTTTTTTTAATAATAATACTGGCAGCCAAATAAAAAAACTTAACTAGTATTTCCTTTAACCACTTCAACTGAGCCGAAATATTTGTGTATGAGGTGGTTTACGTCAATACTCGAATGGCGGGCCGGTCTATTGGTCTTATGCATTAAAGATTTCAGGAAAAACTATTTCTGAATTTTTTATCAATTGGAGAAGATGGAAGTAAGTCGCGATGGCCGAGTGGCTGGGTGATCGGAACTCCAGTCAAGAGACCTGAGTTCGATGTTTGGTTCATACTAGTAAGCGTCTTTAAAACTTATGTACGATTTATATCGTTGGCATAAAGACGGCTGGCTACAGACTTACCATATGTCACCTAATTAAGATCCAGTGAAATGTATGTTGAAAAACTAAATTGTCTAAACCTCTCAGTGTTAATAACTGGATTTATATTTTTAAGTAATAATAAGTGGGTTTGACGCCCAAAGTTATTGGAAAAGTGGAAGGAGAATAGGGTAAAGAGGGGTACGGGGGCCAATCGCGTGGCCATTCCGTATGTCTTCATTTTTGTCTTATGATATTAGTATAAGGACGACTTCGATCATTCCATGTTTTATTTTTATGAAATCACAAAAACGAAGTCAAATCATTAAAGCGTGATATTTATTAAATTGCTGCCTTTATAAATCGCGATGACTATTGACTTTTGACAACAAAGTCCGGATACTAATATATGTTACAACACTCCTTAACTTCCTTATATTACGGTTTTCCCTATTTCCTGTTAGTAGTTAACAAAATATTATAATTATTAATATTTTACTTAACTGCCGGTTGAAGTCCACTTCAGGACATAGGCCCTTTGCCAATAAGGAGGATTTGCCATAACCGCCCCGCTTGGCAAGTGGATTGTCGATCGCAGTAACCACTGCAGAAGCTGCTGCCGGTCTGGTATTATTATTATCTGGTATTATGGTCTGCTTAATTTTGGTCTGGTATTATTCGAGATGGTTATCCTGTCATACTGTCAACTAATACCGCTTAAGTGGCTTTTCCCTCAGCCGTCTCTTACGACACGATACACACTCTTACGATACCAACTGGAAAATTGGGGATAGCATGATTCTTACATCGATACCATTCGGCAAAAAATTATTTTGTTTCTTTTGATGTTTATTAAACATTAAATCTTTTTGTTTGCACAAGTGTTTGCAGAGGTTTTCTTTGTTCATTATTTCAAGTTAATACGAAAACTGGCTGTTGCTATTAGTAATTGTACGGCGCTGTTAGTGGTTTACTATAACTTATGACATATATTTTCGCGCAATTTCCCATACAGGAGTTGACTTCCACAATAAACTTATTTGGAAGAATATAGGTGGTTAGGCTATCGCCGTCTTAATATCTAAAGTTTCGTATAAACGTCCGTAACTCTAGTACAAACAATCATATTCTTCACACAAATGCTCGCCCATAGCGGGATTGGAATCCGCAACCTTTAGCTTCGAAGGTAGGGTCACTTCCAACTCTGCAATGAGCTCGTCACATACATTTCAATTTATTTGCTATATGTCGCGTTTTCTGTAAAACTCCAAATGCTTACGAAATTGAATAATGCATTCGAATCACACCCACCGCTTCAATAACTGTTGTAAATTTATGAAAGCATTGTCTTCATATACAATGCCTAGCGTATACTTAACATATAACAATACAGAGGTACCATACGATTTTAGTCTAATATATGCGCGCTTCGAATTCCTTCATCGTGAAATTAAGGTTTGCACCAATTCAGTTAACGTCGAAACTGTCGATGTATTCGTACGAGTCTTCAAGTAATGGGATTATAATATGTACGTACTTGAATGGAAGACGTGCGAGCGCCTTAATCACGCTAATTTTATTGGAGAGTGAGTGTTTCCTTTTTTAATCTTTCAACATCAGCTCAGCGTCTCTTCATGATTTGCTTTGGATTCCACCACAAAATCCCAACGTGCTAGCAATGGGACCAAACGGGAAGTATGTCCTTTCTCAGAAAAAGATAATTTTCGGAATCGGTTTACATATATTAAATTATTGAGGTAACATTAATAAAAAAACACAGACACAAACGAATTCACAACTTCATCTTTCTTGAAGTCGGTTAAAAAGCTCGCATCATACGCGCAACACGTTATACTTACAGCTATATAAATACTATTAAAATTACCATATAAGTCACGATAGCCGAGTGGTTGGGTGGTCGGAATTTCGAGTCAATAGACCCGAGTTCGATCCCCAGTTGGTAGGCTCGTACCAATGGGTTTTTCAAAAACTTATGTACGAATATCGTTGGCTTGGACATAAAGACCGCGACGGGCTCACCACCTGTCACGTTGTCCCGAAAATATCTTCGGTGGAAGGTGGGTCGAAGGGACTTGATTGTCTAGACTCGACCTCTGTCTACCCCTGTATTGGGAATTGCGTGAAGATATTTTATTTTTATTTTATTTTTATATAAGTCACGATAGCCGAGTGGCTATTGGTCGGGATTTCGAGTCGACGAACCAATGGGTTTTTCAAAAAACTTATGTACGAATTATATCGTTGGCTTGGACATAAAGACGGCGACGGGCTCACCACCTGCCACGTTGTCTCGAAAATATCTTCGGTCGAAGGGACTTAATTGTCTAGGATATAGCTCTGTCTACCCCTGTATTGGGGTGCGTGAAGATATTTTTTATTTATATTTTTTTATTACCATATCGGATCCGCTGCTTTTTAAGTTAAGCTTTTTACTCATAGGAAAATCAGGATCAGGAGGATAACGCCAAATTTTTAACTAAAAATATCAGCCACTACAGTGTAGCTTATTGTTAAAAATATTTTATAAGTACAAATATATATACATGTACACGTTTTATACCAAAGATAATATGCCTATATCTAACCAGCTTAAAGTTGAGAATTCTATCTATGAATTGATTTTTTATGCATTCTTTTTTTTTTTAACTTTCAATGGGGACCCTAGCTTCTTAAAGACGGTCCCCTAAAAGACGCACCTTTCTCACGATACCTTCGCCGATAGACCTCAATGTCACTAGACACCGTAAATCATAGTGTCATGTGTCGGTGACCTTTTGATGGTCTTATTTACCATAATAAGGGCTAGAACGAGGAGGTGTCGACACGGAGAGCGGAATAGGACCCGATAGCCGAGTGGTTGGGTGGTCGGAATTTCGAGTCAAGAGACCCGAGTTCGATCTCAAAGTGGCAGGCTCGTACCAATGGGTTTTTCAAAAACTTATATGCGAATTATATCGTTTTTATTTATTTATTTATATTGTTGGTTTGGACATAAATACGGCGACGTGCTCACCACCTGTCACGTTGTCCCGAAAATATCTTTGGTGGAAGGTGAGTCGAAGGGACTTAATTGTCTAGACTAGACTTCTGTCTACCCCTGTAATGGGAATTACGTGAAAATATTTATTTATTATGTATTATGTATCAATATTTCCCAATACAGTCAATAGTCCCACTGCAATGTAGTCAAATAGTCAGAGAACTAAATGATTTAGTCCTTTCGATCCACATTTCATCTGAACACATGATGTTAAAGTTTACAGACAGGGCACCATGACAGTCTGCTATTATTGTTAAAAATATTTTATAAGTACAAATATATATACATGTACACGTTTTATACCAAAGATAATATGCCTATATCTAACCAGCTTAAAGTTGAGAATTCTATCTATGAATTGATTTTTATGCATTCTTTTTTTTTTTTTAACTTTCAATGCGGACCCTAGCTTCTTAAAGACGGTCCCCTAAAAGACGCACCTTTCTCACGATACCTTCGCCGATAGACCTCAATGTCACTAGACACCGTAAATCATAGTGTCATGTGTCGGTGACCTTTTGATGGTCTTATTTACCATAATAAGGGCTAGAACGAGGAGGTGTCGACACGGAGAGCGGAATAGGACCCGATAGCCGAGTGGTTGGGTGGTCGGAATTTCGAGTCAAGAGACCCGAGTTCGATCTCAAAGTGGCAGGCTCGTACCAATGGGTTTTTCAAAAACTTATATGCGAATTATATCGTTTTTATTTATTTATTTATTTATTTATTTATTTATTTATTTATTTATTTATTTATTTATTTATTTATTTATTTATTTATTTATTTATTTATTTATTTATTATGTATTATGTATCAATATTTCCCAATACAGTCAATAGTCCCACTGCAATGTAGTCAAATAGTCAGAGAACTAAATGATTTAGTCCTTTCGATCCACATTTCATCTGAACACATGATGTTAAAGTTTACAGACAGGGCACCATGACAGTCTGCTATTATTGTTAAAAATATTTTATAAGTACAAATATATATACATGTACACGTTTTATACCAAAGATAATATGCCTATATCTAACCAGCTTAAAGTTGAGAATTCTATCTATGAATTGATTTTTTATGCATTCTTTTTTTTTTTAACTTTCAATGGGTACCCTAGCTTCTTAAAGACGGTCCCCTAAAAGACGCACCTTTCTCACGATACCTTCGCCGATAGACCTCAATGTCACTAGACACCGTAAATCATAGTGTCATGTGTCGGTGACCTTTTGATGGTCTTATTTACCATAATAAGGGCTAGAACGAGGAGGTGTCGACACGGAGAGCGGAATAGGACCCGATAGCCGAGTGGTTGGGTGGTCGGAATTTCGAGTCAAGAGACCCGAGTTCGATCTCAAAGTGGCAGGCTCGTACCAATGGGTTTTTCAAAAACTTATATGCGAATTATATCGTTTTTATTTATTTATTTATTTATTTATTATGTATTATGTATCAATATTTCCCAATACAGTCAATAGTCCCACTGCAATGTAGTCAAATAGTCAGAGAACTAAATGATTTAGTCCTTTCGATCCACATTTCATCTGAACACATGATGTTAAAGTTTACAGACAGGGCACCATGACAGTCTGCTATTATTGTTAAAAATATACG
The DNA here is from genome assembly GCA_029286605.1 of Sericinus montela. NCBI lineage: Eukaryota > Metazoa > Arthropoda > Insecta > Lepidoptera > Papilionidae > Sericinus > Sericinus montela. Next base: position 585,898 of record JAGSMR010000104.1, read on the forward strand.
GATGTCATACTTAAAAAATAAAAAAAATAAAATATCTTCACGCAATTCCCAATACAGGGGTAGACAGAGGTCAAGTCTAGACAATTTGACCCACCTTCCACCGAAGATATTTTCGGGACAACGTGACAGGTGGTGAGCACGTCGCCGTATTTATGTCCAAACCAAGGATATAAATAAATAAATATCTTCACGCAATTCCCAATACAGGGGTAGACAGAGGTCAAGTCTAGACAATTTGACCCACCTTCCACCGAAGATATTTTCGGGACAACGTGACAGGTGGTGAGCACGTCGCCGTATTTATGTCCAAACCAAGGATATAAATAAATAAATAAAAACGATGTCATACTTAAAAACAAAAATCCCTACCATATTTATCCATTAGTCGTAGTAGTATTAATCAGTTGTAATTAGTGTGGAGTTAGTATTAGTAAGTGTTTGTATACTGTTTACAAACAATAATTTTTCGTTTTCTTTGTTACAGGCTTGCAATGAGACGGAATACGCCCATTGGGTTCAAGCGCTGTGCGTCGAGATCCTCGGTCAGACCCCGCTTCCACAAGTCCGCTTTCTTGACGTGTTGCTAGCAGCGGACACTAGACGCAAACCAAAGAAAGAGGTGTCACATCAGGAGACACCCTCGTGTCCTCCTAGACCACCACCGAGAGCCCGACGAAGACTCCTGACATCAGAAACCCAGCTGCCGCGACGTGACATCTCACCAGCAGCCACGGACGAGGGCATCGTCGTCGAAGACGACGACTACGACTCTTCGTCCGACCGCAGTCTTGACCTATCCCTCTCCCTCGACGCTCTAAAGTCAACCGACGTTATCGACGCCCCAATGAGGAAAGCCAAAGTCATCAAATGTGACAACTGCAGCAAACTCAACGCAAGCCCCCAACAACACCATACGTTACCGCGTACGTCGAGGACAGGCGAGTCGGAGAAAAGACGTCACCGATATCTTAAACGTTGGGAGGGAACCACAGGTGGCACAGAAAGAGGCCGCTTCGCTATAGAAGCGGCGAGGCGCAAGACTGCCTCTTTGGAGAGCCGGGCGAGGTCGTGCTCTCCCAACGCGCACGAGGCTGTTTCGAAGTACGTTCCAGTTCGCGAGAGGCGCGCTCTCTTCGAGTCGTTATCGCAGAGTGGGGGGAGTCTGGCACGTAGTAGTGAACAGTTGGCGAGGCCGGTTGCAGCGACTGTGACCCCGAGGCGTGCGGCGTCGATGCACGATCTCCAAGCGCCACCGACCAGATCCGTCAGAGATTTGCGTCAGTTCTTCGAAGCGGTGGCACGTGGCACGAGTTCCTGCGGCGTGCAGCGGCACAGTGCACCACCGAACCCCCTCCCGCGTACCGTCGCCTCACTGACGTGTGCGTAACTGACCTCCTGTAAATATTGTAGATACGGCGTTGACCGCCAACTGTCTCACTAAGTCGTATGTTTTAAGACTGTTAAAAGTATTGTTATAGATGTACCTAATATAAATGAAACGTATTATCTATTGAATTACGTCTTTCATTGCCATTTCTCTCGTCTAAACAATTCTACCTCTCGCTCATTATGATAAGTATGCATAAATGTACACACATTCTTTTAATTACAAAAGTCTGACTAGTACTGTAGGTTAACATTAAAATGTCAGTAAATAATAGTTGCTGCAAAGGTTGAGGCGCGGGCCTTGCGTTGTCCTTCGCTCGGTCTTGCGCTATGTCGTAAAGCACATTCTCTTACCTAATGTTCAGTAAACTTTAACATTGTTTTCATTGCATACTTTATTTACAATGTAATAGCATATATGCTGTGTATTATACCAAATATGGTTATTTACAATCTGGAGAATCTCGTTAGCTTGTTTAACAGTGGTAGAGCCACGCATCAGCTTTTGTTGTTGCATGAATGGGCCGGCTCGACCGGGGAAGTACCACGACCTCACAGAATACCGACGTGAAGTAAAAGTCTAACAAACTTCTGCGTTTCGTCTGGTGAGTGCAGGTAACCGGAGGCCCACACAACCCCCTCCCCCAATTTTGGGGGAGGGGGGTGTGGGGCACTCTAAGGGCGGCAATGCATCTGCTATGCCTCTGGTATTGCGGGTGTTCATGGGCGGCGGTTATCACTTTCCATCACGTCAGCCACCAGCTCGTTTGCCTCCCTTTTCTATATATAAAAAAACTATCTAACACGTATTTGAAAATGAGAGTAAAAAAGGCAAACTAAAGCGGGACCCAAATCTGGATATTTATTGTAGATATATAGATAGGACTTGTGACAGTTTTCAATAATGCCGTACCGAAATTTGAGTGACGAACGATTGAGCTAAGTGTCCATTGTTCGTCTTTGCCTCCGTGAGGTTGGGTATACGATGGGTATAAAAACGGTATTATTGATTTTTAGAAAATTTTGATAGCCGGAGAAGAAATAAAAATATAAAGCGATATCCGATGTGTACCAGCTCTTTATCCCACGCGGGCTATCAGCACACCAGACCAAAATACAGGAGACCGGTAACAAGCAACAGCGGTTTACATGGTAAGCGGTATCTGGTACTGCGATTGCCAATCCGCTTGTTAAACGCGTCAATTCTGGCAAGGTCTCCCGTACGGGAGAGGTCTATGTCCTATATATATGTCACCAACATATATTGGCGGTTATAATGATGATAGGACTTGTATACTCCTATATATAGGAGTAGCAACGCATCTGGAACCTTCTACATCACCTAGTTATCATATATTTCACCATAATTTATGGTAACAATAGTAATAATAATATATCTTCAAGCCATTCCCAATATTTAGTACTTACGATAGCCGAGTGGCTGGGCGATCGGAATTTTAAGTGAAGAGACCCGAGTTCGATCCCCAAGTGGCAGGCTCGTACCAATGGGTTTTTCAAAAACTTATGTACGAATTATATCGTTGGCTTGGACTTAAAAACGGCGAGGGCTGACCACCCGACGTCACGTTATCCCGAAAATATCTTCGGTGGAAGGTGGGTCAAAGGGACTTAATTGTCTAGACTAGACCTCTGTCTACCCCTGTATTGGGAATTGCGTGAGGAAATTTATCTATTTGTTTATTTTATTTTTTATTCCCAATAGTAGTAGACAGAAGTTCCCCGTAGACAGAAGTCTCGTCTATACAATTAAGTTCCTTCGACCCACCTTCCACCGAAGATATTTTGACAATAACTTGACCATTAGGAACAACGCGACAGGTGGTCAGCCCGTTGCCGTCTTTATGTCCGAGCCCACGGTATGAGTCGTACATATGTTTTGCCTACCACCTGGAAATCGAACTCGGGACTCTCGACTTGAATTCCGATCATTCAACCACTCCGCTATCTTGACTTCAAATTTATGGTAATGGTTAGTAAAATATACTGAGAATAGGCTCCAGTAAAATTTTCTAGCGTCCTGACCACCCCATTACTGGGAATACAGTAGTGATATCTACTCACAACCATATTCCTAGACCTATATTTCGATCATCGTGTGTTTACCTTAATATTATCTTAAATTAATATTAAGGGGCCCTTTTACTTACTATTAAGAGGTATTCATAAATTACGAAACAAAACATCTATTTAGTCACCGTTTCAACGAATGATGCTATCTTAATGAATGTTTGGGCTTATTGTTTATATTTCCCATTGTTTAGAGCGCCGGAATGTCGGAGTTGACGACCACTAACGATGACTGTGATTATAGATAAGATTGTAAGAATGTACTTCCGAAAATGATAAGAGCTGTGTAATTTTATGAGTAACTGTTTATACCCGAAACTTTATCCACACAAAATTCCTTCGGGATCCCTTTTCATTTTTAATTTTCCGGAGTAAAGGAGTGTCCTATGCTCCAATACAACAAATGTCAACCAGTGTCATGTTCCAGATGGTTTTTTGTATTTATTCAGAAGTCTGAGTTAATTCAGCCTTAAATATGCATTAACACAGACTTCTGAATTGTGTGTCAAATTTCATTGAAGTAGTTTCAGCCGTTTTTGAGTGATTGAATAATAAATATCCAAACATAGAAACCTTTAAATATCAGAACTTTTTTTAACTTTATTTTATGGCAGTAGATATTTATTCATGGTGATAATTAAGGAAATTCGTGAGTCACTTTGTAAGTTTCAGGGTCATATTACTGAAACAAATATATGGTAATAGCAATTTCCGCTCACATCTATTTCCTCGTGGAATCTTAATATAAAAAGTAGACTGTGAAAACAGATAATATCGCACACAAAATATAGAAAGATATGGATCTAAAAAAATTATATATTAATATAACAATGCTTGGGCCTGGAATGGTTTATAGCAAAAGTCTAATGGCGGGTTCAAATCCGCGACGTTATGTTTCACAGGCCGCGACTGGATAATGACCCTTATTATAATATATCTTCTTTATAATTTATAGTTAAGACAGCCGAATGGTTGGGTGGTCGGTTTTCGAGTCAAGAGCTCCAAGTTCGATCCCCAGGTGGCAAGCTCGTACCTATAGATTTTTCAAAAACATGTACGAATTATATCGTTGGCTTGGACATAAAGACGGCGACGGGCTCACCACCTGTCACGTTGTTCCGAAAATATCTTCGGTGGAAGGTGTGTCGAAGGGACTTAATTGTCTAGACTAGACCTCTGTCTACCCCTATATTGGGAATTGCGTGAAGATATTTATTTATTTTATAATGCGGAAACGAAAATACGAAAAAGTAATTGCATACATTAAACACAGCTTTCTAATATCCCAACCAGAATCTACGACAGCCAAACGAGGACAAATCCGCTAGGACATATGTTTAAAAATATATTAATTCATAAAAAACAATCATAACGAGAATTATTCAAATCATGCAACGTGATACTTATGGCCAGTATTCTAAATCAACATTCTCTATTCACGATCAGTTTGTAGACAATGTACATGCTAATAAGTGAACAAGCAATTATACGCACTTGGTCATAATTGAAATAACAACTTTTTGAATGCCTCGTAATTGAAAGCGCTAACAAACAATTAAAATAGCATAAGATGATTGTCACAGTTGATGATGATGCTAATAAATAAACCAGTTTAGACCCTTATAATTATACTAGCCGCTACCCACAGACTCACGTTTGGTGTACTTTGAAAGCTTCTAGAATTTAGACTATCTAAGACAAATTAATTCAATATAAAATAATAATAAAATGTCTTCACGTCATTCCCAATACTACGGTAGACAGATAATTACAGAATTTTGACCCACTTTCCAACGAAGATATTTTTTCGTCAACGTGATAAGTGATGAGCCTGTCGCCGTCTTTTATGTCACAGATATAAAACGTACATAAGTATTGAAGAATTCATTGATGATAGCGTGCCACCTGGGGATCGAACTCGGGTCTCTTGACTCGAAGTCCGATCACCCAACCACTCGGCTATTGTGTCTGATAATAAGTTTTCATTAAATACAAATTATATTATTGTGCAAATACTGTTTTGCTTCCTTAATAATCCTTTCCTTCTACATTATCAACTAAAGTGTAAAGTCCAGTATCCTGAGTCAAGTACGTATTATATTTATGACAGGACCCCAACCATGACCAAGTCAGTGTCCAAGTTAGTTTCCAAGACATCGATAAAATATACTTACTACTACATTGATAAATATTAATTTAAACATACAAAGTCACGATTGCCGAATGGTTGAGTGGTCGGAATTTCGAGTCAAGAGACCCGAGTTCGATCCCCAAATGGCAAGCGTACCAATGAGTTTTTCAAAAAGTTATGTACGAATTACATAAGTTAAAGACATAAAGGCGGGCTCACCACCTGTCACGTTGTCCCGAAAATATCTTCGGTGGAAAGTGGGTCAAAGAGACTTAATTGTCTAGACTAGACCTCTGTCTACCCCTGTATTGGGAATTGTGCGAAGATATTTATTTATTTTAAACAAATTTGACTCGAATATTAACATTCGTATTCATTACACGACTCTGCTCTTAGCTGGATTCGAACCATCAACCCATGGCTTTGAAGGCAGGATCACTACCGACAAGGCTATCGGATATTCAAAATGAACGTTTCAGATTTCCCTTCTTATTTATTAAGATTCTAGTAAACATTATTAAAATTCTAGTTATAATTTAATATTAAAAATGAACATACAGCCGAATTGAGAACCTCCTTTTTTGAAGGTTAAAAGTAAGCTAAATCATTAATATATACCAACACTACCAACTTACTACAAGTAGAAGTACTTAAGGAAAGGTCAGCCAGTATAGAGAAAAGTAGCGTACCAGAACGCAGTCATCCATTAGTGGTTCCATTTTTAGCAGCTGATGTGATTAAATTTTTTGTTAGCATAAACCAAAAAACAAACGATGCCACATAGACTAGACAATGGACGCGTTGCCGTCATTTCCCAGATTGAGTATAGGTTTATTTTGGTAGCAACACGGATGTGGCCGCACTTTCTTTATTGCCTACTTGATATATTGTGTTTATGTCAATAAGAGTCTTAATTATTTATTCTTTGTGAGTAGGCCGCAAACAAAAAAGAAATTACTAGACAATTTATGGTATGTAATGGCTTAAGATCTCCGGTTGTCCTGATGTGCAAGAAAGCAATTAATACAAACACTAGTAAAACTTAAAATATGTAGGAGGTTTCATGGTAAAACGTGTTTTGCGAATAATATGCTAATTTCTTTGAGAATTATTGCTAAGATTGCCGGATGATTCCTCGATTTAGATTTCGATTAACGCCGATTGATCTGACTCATTCCGCGAATCAACTTGGTAATAAAACAAAATGTACTTAAGATCGTTTGGTTTGATCAATCAGGCGATTATAATTCATTAACAGCGTAAATGTCAGTGCTTTTATGGTTTAGTTTTTTTTCGTACAATGTTTGTTACTTTAAAAAGAACAAACTATTTGGTATAGTCAGAGGTTCAGATTCTTTAATCCTTTCAACCCAAATTTGCAACAACCTGAGGCTGTCGCAAATTTACAGTCAGTAGCATCGAAAAATCCAATTACTAATGAGCATTTCTCCTCAAGATTGTTAGGTCTCCTAATTAGAATCCGATCATCAAACTACTCCATGTCATGAGATTAAGGAAAAAGCCATATATATATATATATGTATATATATATATGTATATATATATATATATGTATATAAAAATTATATATTAATATAACAATGCTTGGGCCTGGAATGGTTTATAGCAAAAGTCTAATGGCAGGTTCAAATCCGCGACGTTATGTTTCACAGGCCGCGACTGGATAATGACCCTTATTATAATATATCTTCTTTATAATTTATAGTTAAGACAGCCGAATGGTTGGTGGTCGGTTTTCGAGTCAAGAGCTCCAAGTTCGATCCCCAGGTGGCAAGTTTTGTACCTATAGATTTTTCAAAACATGTACGAATTATATCGTTGGCTTGGACATAAAGACGGCGACGGGCTCACCACCTGTCACGTTGTTCCGAAAATATCTTCGGTGGAAGGTGTGTCGAAGGGACTTAATTGTCTAGACTAGACCTCTGTCTACCCCTATATTGGGAATTGCGTGAAGATATTTATTTATTTTATAATGCGGAAACGAAAATACGAAAAAGTAATTGCATACATTAAACACAGCTTTCTAATATCCCAACCAGAATCTACGACAGCCAAACGAGGACAAATCCGCTAGGACATATGTTTAAAAATATATTAATTCATAAAAAACAATCATAACGAGAATTATTCAAATCATGTAACGTGATACTTATGGCCAGTATTCTAAATCAACATTCTCTATTCACGATCAGTTTGTAGACAATGTACATGCTAATAAGTGAACAAGCAATTATACGCACTTGGTCATAATTGAAATAACAACTTTTTGAATGCCTCGTAATTGAAAGCGCTAACAAACAATTAAAATAGCATAAGATGATTGTCACAGTTGATGATGATGCTAATAAATAAACCAGTTTAGACCCTTATAATTATACTAGCCGCTACCCACAGACTCACGTTTGGTGCACTTTGAAAGCTTCTAGAATTTAGACTATCTAAGACAAATTAATTCAATATAAAATAATAATAAAATGTCTTCACGTCATTTCCAATACTACGGTAGACAGATAATTACAGAATTTTGACCCACTTTCCAACGAAGATATTTTTTCGTCAACGTGATAAGTGATGAGCCTGTCGCCGTCTTTTATGTCACAGATATAAAACGTACATAAGTATTGAAGAATTCATTGATGATAGCGTGCCACCTGGGGATCGAACTCGGGTCTCTTGACTCGAAGTCCGATCACCCAACCACTCGGCTATTGTGTCTGATAATAAGTTTTCATTAAATACAAATTATATTATTGTGCAAATACTGTTTTGCTTCCTTAATAATCCTTTCCTTCTACATTATCAACTAAAGTGTAAAGTCCAGTATCCTGAGTCAAGTACGTATTATATTTATGACAGGACCCCAACCATGACCAAGTCAGTGTCCAAGTTAGTTTCCAAGACATCGATAAAATATACTTACTACAACATTGATAAATATTAATTTAAACATACAAAGTCACGATTGCCGAATGGTTGAGTGGTCGGAATTTCGAGTCAAGAGACCCGAGTTCGATCCCCAAATGGCAAGCGTACCAATGAGTTTTTCAAAAAGTTATGTACGAATTACATAAGTTAAAGACATAAAGGCGGGCTCACCACCTGTCACGTTGTCCCGAAAATATCTTCGGTGGAAAGTGGGTCAAAGAGACTTAATTGTCTAGACTAGACCTCTGTCTACCCCTGTATTGGGAATTGTGCGAAGATATTTATTTATTTTAAACAAATTTGACTCGAATATTAACATTCGTATTCATTACACGACTCTGCTCTTAGCTGGATTCGAACCATCAACCCATGGCTTTGAAGGCAGGATCACTACCGACAAGGCTATCGGATATTCAAAATGAACGTTTCAGATTTCCCTTCTTATTTATTAAGATTCTAGTAAACATTATTAAAATTCTAGTTATAATTTAATATTAAAAATGAACATACAGCCGAATTGAGAACCTCCTTTTTTGAAGGTTAAAAGTAAGCTAAATCATTAATATATACCAACACTACCAACTTACTACAAGTAGAAGTACTTAAGGAAAGGTCAGCCAGTATAGAGAAAAGTAGCGTACCAGAACGCAGTCATCCATTAGTGGTTCCATTTTTAGCAGCTGATGTGATTAAATTTTTTGTTAGCATAAACCAAAAAACAAACGATGCCACATAGACTAGACAATGGACGCGTTGCCGTCATTCCCGAATTGAAGTATAGGTTTATTTTGGTAGCAACACGGATGTGGCCGCACTTTCTTTGTTGCCTACTTGATATATTGTGTTTTATGTCAATAAGAGTCTTAATTATTTATTCTTTGTGAGTAGGCCGCAAACAAAAAAAAAAGAAATTACTAGACAATTTATGGTATGTAATGGCTTAAGATCTCCGGTTGTCCTGATGTACGAAAGCAATTAATACAAACACTAGTAAAAGGAAACTTAAAATATGTAGGAGGTTTCATGGTAAAACGTGTTTTGCGAATAATATGCTAATTTCTTTGAGAATTATTGCTAAGATTGCCTATACATGAGAAAACTAAACAAGTGCTTTTAACAAGAGGTGAATATGAAATTTTTTACATTTAGGTAAAATATTTCAATTAGATAATTTACAGTTTTCACTTTTGTCGGCAATCGGCACTTAAAATCTTTTTAACGGATATTGAATATGAGAAATCAAAGTCCCCTGTCAAAATTCCCTGATAGCAAAGCAAGTGTTAAGATCTACAAATATTGAATGAAAAGAAATACAACTTTTTATATCAAACAGACAACACTATCTCTTTCTGACAACAGTATACCATATTTAATGCGTTCAAATTAGCAGCTGGAATGCGGCCGCATCAAATGGTGGCTACAACCTCACAACCAGTAATTCAATCCACAAAAAAATATCTGACAAAGGGATAGTGGAAAGAAATAAGTACAAAGGGTGCCGAGGGTTGAGACAGGTAGTGTGGATATAAGATATAACATCGTTTTTGACACACTTGACGATGTGCCTCTGTCGCTGAAGTTACAATCGCAATAAGACAATGAATTTTTTAAAATCATTTAAGCGTAATAGACTGCTAAGATTACCGGATGATTCCTCGATTTAGATTTCGATTAACGCCGATTGATCTGACTCATTCCGCGAATCAACTTGGTAATAAAACAAAATGTACTTAAGATCGTTTGGTTTGATCAATCAGGCGATTATAATTCATTAACAGCGTAAATGTCAGTGCTTTTATGGTTTAGTTTTTTTTCGTACAATGTTTGTTACTTTAAAAAGAACAAACTATTTGGTATAGTCAGAGGTTCAGATTCTTTAATCCTTTCAACCCAAATTTGCAACAACCTGAGGCTGTCGCAAATTTACAGTCAGTAACATCAACGTCATTCAACGAGCAGCTTTCTCCTCAAGATTGAAGTTAGGTCTCTAATTAGAATCCGATCATCAAACTACTCCATGTCATAAGATTAAGGAAAAAGCCACACATATATATATATATATATATATATATATATATATATATATATATATATATATATATATATATATATATATATATGTGTATATATATATATATATATATATATATATATATATATATATATATATATATATATGTATATATATATATATATATATATATATATATATATATATATATATATATATATATATATATATATATATATATATATATATATATAAATTCAACGAGGGACTTAATTGTCTAGACTAGACCTCTGTCTAGTCTAGACGATTACGACAATTGCGTGAAGATATTTATTTATTAAATTCAACGAGCAGCACAGCGACTAATGTGCAAGGCATGCGATCGCAAGGTCGTTCCATCATTTATAGAAAAGGAATATTTTCATAATTGCCAATTAGCTGTTACAACTTGTTACACTCCAATAATCCTAATTACACATTATTATGTTACTTTCTATTAATATATTATGCTATAACCATTTGTTTCAGCTCGATTAGTACGTGAAATATATGTACATAAACTTCTCAAAAGTTTGTAATATTTTTTTTGTTTATTTTATTTTAGATTTTTTTACTTCATTTCATTTTGATACAATCATATTTGTTTAACGGATAATTTATTGTTATTGTGACTATGTATAAATTTATTTATTTTTTGTTTTATTAAGGAATGTCACTGTTTATTACATATTTTGTTTAAAGTGAAACGTTGATATGATTTTATAACGTATCAATCAACAAAAACATGTTAGTCCCGTTTTCGACTGCAAATAAAAAAACATCCATGACGCCATACTAACAAAATAGTCGTAAAAGGTTTGGCGCCATTGAGAAAATAAGTATAATGGTCACTGTAAAAAGCCTACTACTAAGGAAATCTGCTAAACTGTGTCATTTCATTCAATTGTGAACCATATACTACCTAAAAGTTAAGAATAAAATAGCGTGCATGATTGTCAACGGCTACCTTGACGTTTACAGGTGTTTTGCATTGTTGTTCATATCAATTTGTTTTCATTTATTTGTTCTCAAACACAAAGCTGATGCAAGACAGATAATATCACTAGACTGTCCACTTTTACTGTTCCTTACTTAATCTTTCATTTTTACGGCAACTCTTTCTTTTTTTTTTTATATATATATATACATATATATATATATTATATATATATATATTATATATATATATATATTATATATATATATTATATATATATATATTATATATATATATATATATACATATATATATATACATATAGACAGAGGTCTAGTCTAGACAATTAAGTCCCTCGTTGAATTTAGTCTGGTATATTTGACGTCTTACAAGACGAATGGAGGGAGGGTTGTAAGTGCACGGCCTAAAACCGAACTTAGATGAAGCCTAGCAGATACTACTTTATTATACGACACGAGTGTTATATTTTTAGGGTTCATATATGTATGTTTGACTCATATAGCTGATCCGATTTATATGTGTCTCAAATCCTTTACATACAGGCTATAATTTAAAAAAAAACGAACAAGATGACTGCGATACGGCTTCATTTTCAAATGAGAAAAGTAATTAGTTCGTTTCTACCTCTGGTTAGTCTCGTTAAAGACTAAACTATGACTGAATTAAATAATTTAAACGGTCGAGAGCGAGATAGAAATAGGCTAATAACAAAAAGCATCGGAGCGGTAAGTCTAAAACATGATCGTATTACGTGAAGATATTTATTTATTTTTGTTTTATTAAGGAATGTCACTGTTTATTACATATTTTGTTTAACGGATAATTTATTGTTATTGTGACTATGTATAAATTTATTTATTTTTGTTTTATTAAGGAATGTCACTGTTTATTACATATTTTGTTTAACGGATAATTTATTGTTATTGTGACTATGTATAAATTTATTTATTTTTGTTTTATTAAGGAATGTCACTGTTTATTACATATTTTGAATGAAAAGAAATACAACTTTTTATATCAAACAATATTACTATCTCTTCCCCAGCAACAGTATACCATATTTAATGCGTTCAAATTAGCAGCTGGAATACTGACCGCATCCAAATGGTGGCTACTCTCTAATAATAATTCAATCACAAAAATATCTGACAAAGGGATAAGTGGAAAGAAATAAGTACAAGGGTGCCGAGGTTGAGACAGGTAGTGTGGATATAGATATAACATCGTTTTTGACACACATGACGATGTGCCTCTGTCCTTCAAGTTATAATCATAATAAGACAATGAATTTTTTAAAATCATTTAAGCGGAATAGACTGCTAAGATTACCGGATGATTCCTCGATTTTAGATTTCGATTAACGCCGATTGATCTGACTCATTCCGCGAATCAACTTGGTAATAAAACAAAATGTACTTAAGATCGTTTGGTTTGATCAATCAGGCGATTATAATTCATTAACAGCGTAAATGTCAGTGCTTTTATGGGTTAGTTTTTCGTACAATGTTTGTTACTTTAAAGAACAAACTATTTGGTATAGTCAGAGGTTCAGATTCTTTAATCCTTTCAACCCAAATTTGCAAAAACCTGAGGCTGTCGCAAATTTACAGTCAGTAACATCGAAAAATCCAGTACTAATGAGCATTTCTCCTCAAGATTGAAGTTAGGTCTCTAATTAGAATCCGATCATCAAACTACTCCATGTCATGAGATTAAGGAAAAAGCCATATATATATATATATATATATATATATATATATATATATATATATATATATATATATATATATATATATATATATATATATATATATATATATATATATATATATATATATATATATATATATATATATATATATATATATATATATATATATATATATATATATATATATATATATATATATATATATATATATATATATATATATATATATATATATATATATATATTATATATATATATATATATATATATATATATATATATATATATATATATATATATATATATATATATATATATATATATATATATATATATATATATATATATATATATATATATATATATATATATATATATATATATATATATATATATATATATATATATATATATATATATATATATATATATATATATATATATATATATATATATATATATATATATATATATATATATATATTATATATATTTTTTTTTTTTTTTTTTTTTTTTTATCTTCACACACAATCCCTGACAGGGTAGCCAGAGAACAGATCATAAGTGTCACGATCCCTACATACTTCTTTCGCTTCTTTCAGATTCATCATCTTCTTCATACATGCACGTCTAGGTATCCAGTACTCTTGACCCTCCTCTCTTCGAGCAATTTGCTCACATGGTCTTCGAAAGTTAATCTCGGTCTACCTCGACACCTTTTAATATTAACTTTCGCGCTATATATTTTCTTCACCATTCGGTCTTCACTCATTCGCTCAACGTGCCCAAACCATCGACACGCCCTTATCCATTTTGAGACAAGGTCATCT